>OZ010794.1:231039154-231639154 GCA_963932465.1 Maratus speciosus | reverse complement strand
TAAATTTAAGACTCCTCACCAGTGAAGAATGGCATTCTATTGCTTTTTAAGGAAGTTGTTCTTGATGTTTTAAAATTTTCCTGACAATTTTTGCAGAAAATATTTCAACTGTAATAAAAATTTGGAATTTTAGAAAATTGAAAAATAAATTGCATAAAAAATAAAATAATTACTTATCTATATTTTCCCTCAACACAAGGGCTGAAATTCTCGCAACGTAGACCATACAGTAATACAGTAAGTAGGCTATATCTATAGCGGTATCCAGTGTCACGTAGTTCATAGAATTTGTAAAACAAAATGTGTTTACTTCGTAAAAAAATATTCTTTATAAAACAAAATTTGCGACTAACCAAGTTAACCCCTTAATTCTCGCTCCCGCGATATTCACGGGCTGTGTCTTTGATTCAGAATTCTTGATTCCCACCAGTTTTATAAAATAGTGTAATGGCTTTATTATGATATCATTTTACCTGTCATTAAATAAGGTGAATACTTCTTTTTCAGAAAAGTGATGCCAATAAACGATTTGAATTTTTAATCCGTAATTTAATGCTACCGTTAAGGGGTTAAGTATTCGCAAATGTTGAAACGTTCTGCATTTTCTATTTCTTGAATAATCAAAATTCTTGAATGTTACGGGTTTACTGCAGGGTTGTCAAACTGTGGCCCGCCGGATACCACTAAAATTTTACAGTTATCTTTGCCTTATCTAATCGTCGAATTGCTATGATTCAACTTGTCGACTATTTCTTTAAAATTTTAGTGGTATCCGGCGGGCCACAGTTTGACTTTCCTGGTTTACTGTATTTAATAACAGACATTTCGCCGTTAAATAAAGCAAAATTTATTTTTGAATTTTCTGGAATGAATTCAGATTCTCTGAATTACGGAATTTCTAGAACGTATTCTACTATGTGAATTAGAGGGTTAATGTAACTTATAAACATTATAATCTTCATCTAACATAAAATAAAAGCAGGAAGAGAATAACGTCTCCATTCAGTTCGGAGTAAGTTATTCGTCATGCTTTTTTTTTTTAAGACTTTATGTAACAGGTCGTTTCACAAAATCTAGGAAGCATTTGTTTTACGCGCGTCAAACGGTAAGCGAGAGTCTTCAGTTAAAACATAACAAAAAGGTGTAAAAATAAAAATAAAAGCAAGCCAGGTAACGCCACCTACCGGTACGACTATATTAGGTTGAACATGTGAAAATTGATGACCTTCGTTTTAGAAGACTGCCACACACTGGTAGTGTCGTTTCGAATTATATGATCGAATATAGAAACCCCTTACGAATAATTGGATTGGAGTGTGTACATTTGTGTGCTATATATTTTTTCTACGCTTTGGATAGTTCTTGTTATTGCTCTTGAAGATGATTTGTGCGTGGTGAACTGAAAGGAATAGAAAATATATAAGGAATAAGGATACTTTAACTTGAGAGTTTAAGACTCTCAAAACTTCATGGGGAAGTAAGTGAAATATTGTAAAATTTAATTTTCTATTACTATATTGTTTAGTCAATATTTTTAGCAATACTAATATGTTATTGCGAGTAAAGAAATCTTAATATTTACCACTGGAATTCAATTTCTTTGTATGTATAGAGAAAATGTTTACCCTTTATTTTATTATAATATAGTATATATTTTACAGTAATAATAGTATATTATGCGTATATAATACATTATAATTGTGAATAGGAGGAAATATTTTGTTTCGAAAAATAAGATATACTTTTATCCCTTACCATTTTTTTAAAACCCCAAATATGACTTAACATTGTTTTGAATAACTGAGACCATGTGTGGAAAATTATATTTACCGTAATTTCCCGCGTATCTGCCGCGGCTTAGTTAAGTCTTTTTCAAACCAGAAATTTTATTGAAAAAAAGAAGTTTAATAAGTGATAAGCAGAAGGAAGTCATAT
The DNA here is from genome assembly GCA_963932465.1 of Maratus speciosus. Lineage (NCBI taxonomy): Eukaryota > Metazoa > Arthropoda > Arachnida > Araneae > Salticidae > Maratus > Maratus speciosus. Next base: position 231,637,219 of record OZ010794.1, on the reverse strand, counting down.
CTTATTGAAAATTAATTCTGGTAGGAAATTGAGTTATCAGAGGTGCGGCGGATACGCGCGAAATTGCGGTAATAAGTTATGTAAAATAAGTTGGAAAAAATTCCCTTTCTTTAAAAATCCCCAAAAATGTGTTAAGCTTTTATGACAGTTTATTATTATTGTGACAGTATACAGTATTTTATATAAAATTCTATTATTATATACAGCCGTAAGGGCATTAGAGCCTGCGTTATTTAAATTCAGCATCTTTTTGTTTAAAAAGTTGTGCCCTTTTTAATTGATGAATTCTTTTTTCACGAAGTATTCTTTCAAAAATCAATATTTTATTAGATTGATTGTCGATGGCCAATGAAAGTTAACACATTTGAATTCCACTTTGTACACACTGTAAATTTTAACATATTTAATAATTTATCAGGTTTCGCTCACTTTATGCGAAGTTCAGTTAATGCGAAAATTGTTTTCTCTCGATTAATGCGGGGAAAGTTTCGATTAGTGTGCAAAGTGCGAAATGACTGATCCAATTTGCGAGCTGAACGGTGCCTGATTGTTATTAAAATAAAATATAAATCTGACAAGAAATGCGACAAATGGCACGAAAATTAGACAAAAGTCTTTATTATGCAGAAGTAAACTTAAAATCGATATTTTTTATATTCATTGATTACCACTTATTATATTAACAGCATGCAGCCCTATGACGCGTCATTTATAAAACTGTCTTTAACAAATTCTAAATTCTTTCTAACAAGTTTAGCTTTTCGTTACTATAATGATAGCCATTTCGTGAATAAAATAAGTAAAAATTAGTATTAAATATTTTCTCGTGTGAATTCGGAATTTTAAAATAAAAATCTGACCAGATTTCGCAACACTATTTGCTGCCTGTATAGTGTTAATTGACAAGTAAACGAAAATAGAAATTCATATAGTATAGATAAATTTTATTTAAAAGTTTCGATTCAAGCTTTAATCTGTGCTTTTTAACAATAACACATCGAAAACAATATCATAGGGTATTATCATATTGTTTAATTATGTACATTGGGTTTATAAAGAGTTGGCTGTGGATCAAATGTAGTTTTTCCCACTGAGTGAATGCTTCGATCGGTGTTGCTTTGGAATTTCCATTAACCCTCTCGCTGCGCAGCCCGAGTTATGCTCGGGCATGCATTTTTCCTTCTAATTAAAACTATTTGGTTATTCTAACCAGTTATGTTTTAGCGAAAACTTTATCTGATTTAATCAGGACATTTTCCCCGATTACGGTAGTCAAAAATTTCTGCCGGTTCTTTAAGAACCGGTGATAAAAGATTAAAAATACTGTAAAAGACCCTCATAGCGAAGAATTACTTACGCAGCGAAAGGGTTAAGGGGTCTGGGGTCAACATTTTAATTTCTTTATTTATAGGTATTGTTTAATGAATTTTTTTCTTCAAATGTCTCTTTCTATAATGATTACTTTTCACATAAATTTTTTTCTTAAACTTTGAATTTAAAAAAAAAAAGTAAAATTTTAGACTTATTTAATTTTTTGATGTAACTGATGAACCGATTTTATTACTTTTTTCACTATGGTGTGCAGATTTTTTTTTTTTTTTTTTTTTTTTGATAATTTGTCTTGATGATTTATGAAAATATTACTTACAAAATTTATAATGAATTAAAAAAATTGGATTATATGAGAGTGATTTCTACATTTTATTAAAAATTAACACAAATTTTCATATACATATCTTACAAGAAAGTTTAGATATAGCCTTTTAAGCATAACAAATAAAAAAAAACCATTCTGTGATAAATTGATTAAAAGTTTTAGTTACGGACAGGGTCGAACTGATAGCATGACACAAACATTGCTATGTTTGCTGAAAGAGAAGTACACGGTTCGCTTAGTATTTTATCAGCAAGAAAAATAAAAAATGCATTTTTTGAAGAACTTTCACCCCCGGACCTCGTTAAGCACACTGATTTAAGGAAATCTGTAATTATTGAATTAAACCAGATTTATATAGAATAAAGCTCGATTTTTCTTTTTTTTTTTCCGATGAACTGTGCGACTTCTTTATTATTACATAATTTTCTTGGAGGGAAGTGATGTTTTTTTTATGGTCCCCTACTATGGTCCTTTTACCAAGTCCCCGCTCTACTTTTAGTACTATAAAATTATTAAATAAATAAATAAATCATTAAGTCTGTTGTCTCTTTAAAATGTTGACATGATAACCTACAATATATATTATTAAGTTACAATATGTTTTATTATAATAAACATTTCAAAATTTATATAACAAACACGCACTCATACACATACATATATATTGTAAAGAAAATTTAAGTAATAGGTTTTCCCACTGAAAAAAAAAATTTTCCGAAAGCATTTTTCCACAGTACAGAAATTGCTTGTCTCGTTTTATTTGCTTGAAAAGTGCAGATGGTGTCTCCTGAAAAGTTATCTCACTTTGCAAGTTTTTTTTTTAACTTTATTTGATATTCATTAATTATTATTTCTTTATATTTTCTCCTTTTTAATTAAATTAAATTATTGATTTATTTAGGTTCATTTTGTATCCTTAGTTTGAGTTTGTTTTCCGAAAATTGCCAATCATAGTGCGATTTGATATTGTCATAAAATATGGACTAACTGATTTCGGATATTTTTTCAAAATTTATATTACAAACACACACTCATACACATACATATATGTACATATACAAAAAATATTTAAAACGTTTAATTTTGTTTTCTTTATGAATTAATGATGTCGAATCTTCCTTTTTTTTTTGTCTACAGTGAGCGAAATATTTTGAAGTGTCTTGCAATATAGATTAAAAAAAGATTGAGGATTTTCAACTGTGGCTAGATTGGAGCTACTGTTTTCGAATTGCAATCTTCATCCTATTCAATCACAGCATTTTATGCAATTAAACAAAATGAAACTTACCACTTGAAAATTCCGCATAGCTGCCAACTTTTACACATTTTCCTTATCATTAAAATTCATTAGTAAATTTTGACTTTAATAGTAAATTTTGGCTGATTTCAGCTATTAAATAAGGCATAAAATTTCTAGTTATATTTTAGTGGTTTTAGAAAAGCCCTAAAGTGAGCAACTATGAATAGTGTTACCATGCGTGACGCAGTTGCACACTCCTGATGTAGTGTGTATGTTGTCTGACTCCATATTACAAATATAATTCACAAAAAATATTTTTGACATTCCCTCTTTCATCATCATAATAAACAGTTTATTAATTCGTGGAAATCATAATTTAATAATTATCTGTGTGAAGTTTAGAAAAAATGTCTATGCACAGTCAAAGATTACTATACCAAAAGAAATTGATTCATCCCAAAAGGGTATTTTTGTAGATTTATCAGATGTAATAAAACCTATAGCTTAGATGTATTAAAATCATAATTTAAAAATTCAGTGTGAAGGATAGAAAAATTGCCTATGCACAACTATACCAAAAGAAACTGATTCATCCCAAAAGGGTATTTTTGTGGATTTATAAGATGTAAAAAAAAACCATAGCTTAGATGTATTAAAATCATAATTTGAAAATTCAGAGTGAAGGTTAGAAAAATTGCCTATGCACAGCCAAAGATTACTGTACCAAAAAAAAAAAAAAAAAAAAAAAAAAAGATTCATCCCAAAAGAGTATTTTTGTAGGTTTATCAGATATCACAAAACTCATTGCTTAGATGTATTAAAATCATAAAATCAATAATTATCACTGTGAAGGTAAAAAAAATTGTCTATGCACAGCCAAAGATTGTTATATCAAGAAAACAAAAGAAATTGATTCATCTCAAGAGAGTATTTTTATAGATTTATCAGATATAATAAAACACATAGATTAGATGTATTACAATTATAATTTAATAATTTAATAAATATGTGTGTAAAGTTCAGCGAAATTGTCTATGAACAGCCAAAGATTGCTATATCAAAAGAAATAGATTCACCCTGAAAGGGTATTTTTGTAGGTTTATCAGATATAATAAAACCCATATCTTAGATGTATTAAAATCATAATACAATAATTATCACTGTGAAGTTTGGAAAAACTGTCTATGCACAGCCAAATATTGCTATGCCAAGAAAAAAAGAAATTAATTTAGCTTAAGAAGTGAGTATTTTTGTAGGTTTATCAGATGTAATAAAACCCATATCTTAGATGTAGTACAATCATAATTTAATAATTATCTGTATGAAGATTAGAAAAATTATCTATGCCAGAGGTGGCCAACTGTGGCACGCTGGACACCACTAAAATTTTATAGTAATCATTGCCTTGTCTAATAATCTAATGTGTGCGATTCAAAAAGTCGTCTATTTCTTTAAAAAATTAGTGGTATGCTGCTTGCAACAGTTGGCCACCCCTGATCTATGCACAGCCAAAGATTGCTATACCAACAAACCAAAAGAAATTGATTTATCCCAAGAGAATATTTTTGTAGTAAATTTGTAAATGTAATAAAACCAGATGTGTGTAGTTCAGATGGGTTAAAATAATAACTTAATAATTATTTGTGTCAAGCTTAGAAAAATTGTCTATGCACAGCCAAAGGTTGTTATACTTAGAAAGCAAAAGAAATTTATTCACCCCAAGAGAATATTTTTGTATGTTTATCAAACGTAATAAAACTTATAGCTCAGATGTATTAAAACCATAATTTAGTAATTATCAGTGTGAAGGTTAGTAAAACTGTCTAAAAACTGTCTCTTATGAGAGGGATTTTTACTGCAAGAACTATATTGGCGAAATTTGAACACGAGATTAAAAATCCTAAAGACATTTTATTAAAAACTTAGTGTAATTTTACATACATAAATCTTACAAGAAAATTTAGATATCGTTTTCTACACATGACAAAGTATAAAAAAATCCATTCTGAGATATCCATTTATGAAATACTTTCTAGAGTTAAAAATGCCAGTTACTGGCAGGCAGAGCAGGACTGATAGCACAACACAAATACTGTTACCGCAAAGGATAAATTTTGTGGCTTCTTTTGTTGTATGAAAACTGTTATTAAATTTGAAAAATAAAACGTCCCTCATTCGATAAAATTTCTTATTAATATTAATTGTAGGCAGTGCTTTTTAAAATAAACTTTTTGATATTCTAATATATTGAAAATAGAAGTTTGTGTTACAATAAAAATAATCTAGATACCATAAAAAAATCATCAGAGTTAAAAAGACCAAAACATAGAAGTTTTAATATGATCATGTTTATTATTATTTTTAATTAATTAATTAATTAATTATTAATAAGTTCAAAGCTGCGTAAATGAATACCATGGAATCCAGGTTTTCATATTAATGAACTTTTCAATAAATAAATGAGTTAAAAGAAAAGAAAAGGAAATCTTGATACATCAAAATACGGTTTAAATCAACTTTGAAACTGCATATTTTGTATTTTCATTATTTTGTGAAATTTGACTTTTTTCTTCTTCCTTTAAAAAACTTATTATAATTCCATGTATTAATAAAGATTTTTACAATTTAAGGCATTTTATTATAATTATTAAAATTGTGTACATATAAATAGTCTGTGCTGTCGTGCCAATTCTATATTATAATTTTTAATTCCAATTCCCCCCCCCCCCCGCCCCCCTAGTATAAAGGACATTCATGTATAATATTTTACAATACTCATTTCCAAAATTAATAATAAAAAAGTTTAAGAGAGATAATCTGATAAAATAGTATAATTTAAAAGCAAGTTCAAATACTGTCTTTCAAACCATGCTTAAAAAAGGTAAAATTACATTGAATTAACTATCAGTGTGATATATTTAATAAGAATGATATCATACAAAAGTCTACATTTGCAAATGATACACGAGCATAATTCTCGTATATGATTCAAGATATAAACTAAGAACGAGAAAAGAATAATAGCAACAAGGTTGCTAATTTGACTTCCCTTTTTTATTCAAAAATTCCAAATTCATACAAAAAATTCCTAATCGTAATTTTTACTTTATTTGTTGACAAATACGAACAATGGAACAATGCAGACGTGTTCTGGATTACTTACTTGCGGAACAACTTAACACCCAATTTAAAGGTGGTTCAACTAGGTGAGACATAGGGAGCCATGAGAGAAAAATGCTTAAGTGTGGTTAATCGAGATTAAAAAGAAAAAAAAAATACTTTAATGTGGTTTATCCAGATTAAAAAGGGAAAAAAATACTTTAATGAGAAAGTAGAAGTGAGAGTAAACGAATTACTTAAAACTTTAACAAAATTGACAAACATTTTGTAATTACTTATTAAAAGTAAAAAAAAATAATCTTTTCTAATTTCAGGCGTGCATTTGGAATTTCTGAATGTAAAAGGAGACCAACTTTGATGACTATTACCAGGAATGAAAGCACTGCGCAACAAATGGCTGATTTTCACCGCTAAATTAAAGTAGTTTCCGTTGCCTTAGTAAATCTCAGAAATTCTAACATTAAATAAGTCAAGAAATACTGTTAAAATTTAGTGGTAATAATCGACCATTTGTGGTGCAGCACTTTCATCCATGCTATTACATAATTGCAAGTTCCCGATTTTTTGAATACTAGTAAATTCTTATAAAAATGTTCGCTTTATTTAGTTGTGCGATTCTATAAAACAAATATTTCTGCATTAAAATATTGGTATTTAAAAAATCGGAAGGTTGGTAACTATGCTATTAATAATTAATAGGCTAGTTCCATGAGTACTTGTAGTGTAAGGTCACATGCTACAATTTTGTCTACCAGCATTTTAGAACTGGAAAATATGACTTATTTTATCGGAGATTATCTCAATAATTTACTAACGCGAAGCAAACTTTTCGAAAATAGCGGTGGCCAAAAAGATAGCAGTTATCAGCTATGTGACTTACACCACAAAACCCCATAGAAATAGCCAATAGTAACGTATGGAACGTAGAAATAACAATAATATTTATAACAATAGAAATACGGGTTATGGTCATATTTAATACATTAAAACAGTCTTGTGGCTGGATTATTTGACTTCGTTTTACTGCCACTTTTTCTGAAAAATAAAATTATATTACATTTTAAAGCAGGAATACTTTCTGTTTTGAAATAGGAAACAAAATTTTATGCACTTACTTCCGGTATTGCGATTATTTGGCAGTTTGTTTATTTTGAGTGTCATTTTATAAACGGACTTTATTTATAGCTCCACTCAAAAGTGATGAAAACAAATGATGCAAGGAGAACGAAACCTGTTGAAATAATTTAGGCAATTTGCCCGTTACTTATGCATTGCAAAAGGGGAACAAATCAGCAGATTCTTGGTTTGTTTTTTATGTCCATACATTTTTCTTATTTAATTTTCGATCTTTCTTTTTTATTTATATGTTAACACCTTGAGGAGCAAAGTACTTTGGTTGCTAAAATTGTAAAATGATTGATTGACACCAGAATTTACAAAAACATTTACAGTAGAACCTCGATTATCCGAAGTAATTGGGACCGACCATCTTTCGGAAAATCGAAATTTCCGGATAATCGAGAATGTCTCAATTTTAAGATTAAGGATAAATATATACAATATTTCCTATTATGGTAACAAGCGCTTAATAAAAACAAAGCAATAGCAAAATAGAAACAAGAATAAATTACCTGAATTTTCATTTTAAAATTAAGTACCTTTTACATATGTCACAAGGGTTTGAAAAAATGTTTTGTTTGTCGCAATTTCGATTGCTTTTGCTTTGACGCTCTATCACGGAGTTTTTTAATATTATTAGTTCACCAGTATCACAGTCTTTCTGCTGCTCCAGCCATTCCAAATCTTTTGCAACACATTCAAAAGCTTCAGAATTGCTAATTTGTTCGTTTTATTCGTTCCACTCTGCAGCTTAAGTTATATTCAAAGGAACTCTGCGAAATGGGATAGAAAATATTTATATATGTACTCGTAGTTCGGAAAGGACCGCATCCACACAAGGAATATGATAGTTTTTCATGATGGATTTTGCACACAAGGATTGTGATAATGATAATAATATTAATAATAAAACCCTTTAATAATGGATTTCGGTTAACCGAGAGTTTCGGTTAAAAGAGTTTCAGATAAAAGAGGTTCTACTGTATATAAAAGTAACTAAAAGCGTTTCTTCGAGTATGTAGTATAAATTAAAATTTAGTTTTAAAATGCTGGTACCAATATGGCATTTATGAATTAAAATTAAGTGGTATATATAATATACCGGTTCCCTGCAAGGGAATAATTGCTGTTGATACTTCAGAATAAAATGAGCGAGCTTTTCGTATTAAAATTTTTCATATAATTAAAAAAAAATCTTCGTCCTAATAAATTTTTCATATAATTAAAAAATAATCTTCGTCCTAATAAATTTTTCGTAATATAGGTCGTAATATTTTTGAATGGGTAGTCTGAACAGATCATCATATACTGGCAGTTATATTTTGGATTATTTGTGTTATAAAGTGAACATTTTCAAGCTACAAAAATATTTTAAGAATTGAGGTTGTGTGTTTCAAAACTCGCCTTATCTAGAAAATCAAATTTTTAGAAATCGCGAAAAACCTCAAACAACGTCCATTGATTTTCATTGCAAACCAAGATTTTACAATGCCATAAATACAGGATTTTCTTGCAGATTGTAGTGTTGTTTTAACCCTTTATCTACTAACGATACTTATAAGCATAGATGCCAACATCTCTTATTCCGGAGTCTGGTCCAAGACAAGCATATTTTAAACCGGAAAATATATATCAAGAAATGTGTCTTCTTTATGTGAGGTATTTTCTAGATATCATTTTGAAATTTTTGATTAAATAAAATTTCCGATTTCTCTTGGATCAGACTCCGGATTAATTGAGAGATGTTGGCATCTATGCTTATAAGTAGCCTTAAAATAACTTGTAATAAGATTCATTTAATACATCGATTAGAAGTAATACAGTTTAGAATGAGTTATAAGATGGATTACTTATCTTGTTCCAAAAGCATTATTGGTTACACAAAACAAAAATATTTTTTCTTTTGCCTTTGCATCTTTTCAGCTTTCCTGGCGTTGGGGGGGGGGGGGGGGGGGGGTCGATTCGGAAATATTTTAATATTTCTATTGTAAGAACATTATATTTGTGAATTTCCTAATTCTACAAAATACTAAGAAAAATGTTTAAAATAAAAGATTTGAGTGGGATTATAAGTATTGCACAAAACCCCTATAAATTCAAATTTAATTAATCCTTCTAAGTCCGTCTATCATTCTAAAATACTTCTAAAATTTATTAAATGATTATGTAAATCTTCTGATGTAGTTTCAAAAATTCACTAAAAATGCTTTAGAAGATAAAATTTTCATGAATTCCTAATTAAATACATAAAGGGTTAATGCAGGTTTACCAATAGTATAGATTGTTCGAGAAAACACGATATTTTAAATTTTGGATAAGGCGAGTTTTGAAATTCATGTCCTCAATTATTTAAGTAAAAGACATAAACGTGGTATTAAATATAAAAACTTTATAATTTAAGAAAACATTTACGATTCTCTTTATGAATGTTAGGCGTTATTAATATAAACATTTTTAATAGTGTGATTCTACATTGTCTCACAATTTTTAAAAGTAAAATCATAAACTATATGATTAAAAAAATATATATCTATATCGATCTATCTTTATATGTATAGCTGTATCTATGTATGTATCTATCTACCTATGTTTGTATGTATCTATCTATCTATATATATACATATAGATAAATATAACAGCTTTGTAAACCAAAAGACATTTTACAAATTTCTCTTAACAAAACCCGACAAAAATATCTAGTGTTAAGATGGCATTTGTTTGATTTTTATAAACAATGCCTAATAAGAAGTTACAAAAACTAACATATACGAACAGCAAAGTGATCGGAACTTCGAATTTAGAGACGACAACCCTTTCGGGGGCGGTGTCCTTAAAAAAGGACACCTAATTTTAATTTAAAAACTGACGATCGGCACCAAGAATATTTAATTAAAAATTTCTTGTTATAATGCACGTGAAAATAAGTAAGATCATATTTTCTAATAAATTCTTTTATAGATTCTGGTGTCAGCCCACTATTTCACCAGTTTATAAACAGAATTACCCCGCGCCGGAAGAGGTTAAAAATTCACACAGCTGTCGTAGGAAAATTACAAAACAACAGTTAATCCACTATTAAATTCTATAAAAAACTTATCTATTCAATCACAAAATGAATAGAGCTATAAAATAATGATAGAAATTTAAGAAATCAAAGCGACATGTGGATGTCTAATTGTCAGTTGGCGGGGCATCAGATGTCGCAAATAAATGCATTATTTCATATATAGACTGTCATATATATACACATAATAGCATTTCTTGGAACAAATTTCTAGTACAATATTTAAACGTTTCAACTCACAATGTTTTGGAATATTAATTTAATATTTTATATAATAAAGTTGTGGAAATTACAAGACTAAAATACTTTGATTTGGATTTTTAAGAAATATGTGCAGATAAAGCGTACGATAAAATTTATATTTTGGGAAATTTAAATACAAAGAAATGTAACATTATATGGCGAAAACGATTTTAGTTTGTTTAAACTATAAATATTATTTAATTTAAAACGATATAGAAAACACATAGTGAATAATTCATTACAGTGATAAATATTATTAAAAAGTGTATTAACTTATGAAAATAAAACTCATCAGATGAACAGATAAACAAAAATGAATCATTACCATATTGCAATCTTGTTAGAAATATAAAATAGTTAGAATGTAATATACTAATGTATTTGACTCTAATGAATTTAAAACTAATTTATGTTATGAAGTGAGTATGATCATGTTATCATGTTGTATCATTTTTAGAAATGCTTTCATTGACGAAATAATTATTGTTAATAATAAAATCCACAGAGACCACCTTTAACTCTTTCTTCATTGATTGTGTTCTGCTAATGGTAAAATGTATTTAAAAAAATCCAGTCATATTCTTTGCAGTACAATAACTGTCACATAATGACATGTGACTGGATCAGAAACGCTTTAGTTATATATCTGTGCATAGAATTACTGACATTTCAATTTCATATGATTTTTTAGAAATACATTTAAAGCTTCAGCAACAAAAAAGTAGACTTTAAATTTTCGCAATATAAAAACAAAACTGCAATGGTAATCAATTAATTTCGTTTGTTTGGGTTTCAAATTACTTTTAAGTAATTCAAATTTGTTTACTCTTTTTTTACTATTGCACCAGGTTGCGATCCAGGTTGCGATTCACATCTGGCACATAATAACATTTTGCCGATTTAAAAACAGTGTAGTTATTAGGATGAGCGATGCTAATCCTCTACTAGGCTACAAAAATTACATTTTGTCGTACACTTTACAAAACAAATCAGTATTTTGACTTGAAATTAAACATAAAAATAAATTTTGATCTGTAGATTTGCACAATATTATTTTTTTACAGAATAACCTTAAAAAGATTATTATTTTAATTAATTTATTTTACATGTTTTTCCATTACGGACGCATTCTTGCAAATAAAAAATGAAACACGTATATTTTCAGAAGAAAAAATGAATCATGGAGTTAGTCATTATAGATAGAATCATGATTAATTAAATAAAATTCATGATTTCCTTTATGAAATTTTTAAAATACCTTTTTTATGAAAATTATAGCATATTTTTAACGTTAAAAATTTGTGAAAATTCAATTATTTGCGTTCAATTATAAAAGTATTTTTCAGTGTTAAGAATTCCAATACACAATTTATTTTTATTATGTGAAATTCTTTACGCAGACGATTACTTACGCATTTTAAAAGAATTACATTACAATTTTTTTTGTCAAGTGGCAACAAAAGAATTGTAAACAAATAAAATTAATTGTTAAATTCGTTATATAAAGTGTTATTCGAATTCGAAAATTGAAAATTGAACCAAATGAAACATAAAATGACATTTTTTCTTAATAAAGAGGCAAAAATAATATTAAAAAAATATTGTTACTTTCAAATATTTATCTCATTAAATAGTGCTTCGCGAATCCAAACAAAGCATGGCTTTTGCTAGTATATCTGATCATTGAATCATCTAATAATTTAAAGACATTTGAATTTTGTATGGCATTTTAATGATGCATCAAATTTTTAGCAGAAGTAAAGAAACAAAAATTGATAGGACATGAATTTTACCGAAGTTGTGAAAAGTTTAAAGGGATTTTAGGGTAGACTTTAATCTTCTGTAATGTAAAAACAGAACTCCAATGGTAACCACTTAATTTCATTTGTTTAGGTTTCAAATTGGCTTTAAGTAATTCAAATCTGTTTATTCTCTTTCCACTATTGCAGTAGGTTGTGACTCACACCTGACTGTATGCCAAAGTGGAAGAAGGTGACATTGTCTTCAAACTATTTTCTAATCCTGAACGTGTTTTTCGTTTTTCTCTGTAACTTGACTCATTTTTAACTTTTTAGACCCCTATTTTAGCTTAAAATTATTCATGTGTCATTTGGGATTAACTGCTGAGTTAAGCATAAAGTATTTTCAGTTCATCAATAGTTGCAAAAGCTATTAATTGCTTCATTTTCTTTGTCTAAAAATAACTAAGCAGACTATTTTAGGTCTTTTCTTCTTGCCTTTCTGTTTATTTTAGTCATTTATTTATATTATGCGTATGAACCGTATATTGTTTTTTCTGTGATTTAAAAACCTCTGCCAAAGGCTTTCTCACCCCCAGCGGAAAAATTGAAAATTCTTAATCTTTTGTTTTTTAACCATCTCCATAGCTGCCAACTCGTCCGCTTTTTCAGACCACAAAGGTTTAATAGAAATTTTTGCCTTATTTAATCGGCAAATTGCGGCGATTTAAAAAGGTAAAATTTACTATAAAATTTTTGTGGTCTGAAAAAGCGTAAGATGTTGGCAGCTATGCATCTCTAACATAGTAATAACTTTACGCCACTAGTGATTAAGTACCTTTAGCATAACTGCGAACATCTTATGCTTTTTTATGCTACAAAAATTTAAAAGAAATTTTTGCCTTGTTTAATCGGCAGATTACGACGATTTAAGAAGGTAAAATTTACTATTAAATTTTTGCAGAACAAAAAAGTGTAAGAGTTGGCAGCTATGCCTTTAGCAAAATACGTCATATTAATTTTGTTACATTCTGTTATTTTGTACTTATCTCATGTAAAATAAATATCATTCAAACGTAAATCTTTCTTAACTCCATACAGAAATCTAAAAATTATTAATCCTTTAACTTTAACCATTTTTAACCTATCCACAACAATTCGACACTGCTGATTAAGTATTTATACGTTTTACATTAAATTTTTGGATAAACACAATTTTTTCTAATGATTACATGTTTTATCATATCTTTCAAATAGACCGGGAACCGGCAGCACAAACACATGGTTTGTGCGGATACCGTTATTTCTCCACGAATACTACCAGTATATTTTTAAAGAAATAGAAATCTAGGATGATTGCGCGAAATTTCGCCTTCTTTTAAGAAGAGATTTTCTATAAGATAATACTGGTGCAGAAAAATTTTCTGATCTGAAAATTTCAGGGAGGTATACGAACCATGAGACAACCCCCTCGTCGAGTTGGAGGCTGAAATTCCAGAATTAGCTAAAACTCTATTCTTATATTAAAACGCAATCGGTCTCCCAAGTCATATCTTGGTGGAAAACATCTAAAAACCCGATTTTACCGGTTGACTCGTAGGTGTACCATTGTGTTTTCCTGCTCCCAGTCCGCCATGTTTCATACCTTTGGGTGCAGGAAAACGCAATGGTAAACCTACGAGTCGACCACTAAAATCGGGTTTTTATGTACCTTTTACCAAGATATGACTTGGCAGACCGATTGCGTTTTAATATTGGAATTGAGTTTTAAGCTAATTCTGGAATTTCAGTCTCCAACTCGATGGGGTGGTTGTCTGTTCTTCCGGCTGCCGGTCTGAAAGGTAAGTCTTTCTTATCTCCGTAGAAAAAATCTAAGAATTATTAATCTGTTAAGTTTTACTATTTCTAACATATCCATAACGTTTCGTCATTTTTGATTAAGTATCTGTGACTGAACACTCTTATTCCTTGCGCTAATTTTGTTGAATTAACACCCTCTTCCTTTTTCTTTATTATCTCATGTTTTTACCATATCATTCAAAGGTAAGTCTTTCTCATCGCTAGTGGAAAATTCCAATTTTTTTTTAAATTTATTATTTTTAACACTCTCTAACATATTCACAACTTTTCGTCACTACTGGTTAAGTATTTTTTAGCTAAATCCGGTACATATATTTATATTTAAAATTAACATATTCTTTTACATTTTACTGATCTCATGCTTTGGTAAATCTTTCTTTTCCCCGTAGAAAAATCTGCGAAATTTTAATCCGTTGACTTTAATTATTTCGAACATATCCACACGTTTCGTCACATATTTCTTTATGCTAATTTTTTTGAAATAATACCTTCAGTTATTTTTTTATAATCTCATGTTTTTACCATATCAATCAAGTGTAAATCTTTCTCATATCCCGCGAAAAAATCCAAAATTTTCCTAATCTTTTGAATTTGAACCATCTCTAACACTTTCGCAACCTTTCATCACTACTTTATCTAAATATGTAAATATGTTACATTACTTTTTTTTTATTAACATATTCTTTTATTTTTTATTGATCTCATGTTTACCATAGCATTCAAACGTAAATATATTTTTTTTCTCCGTACAAAAATCTAAAAATTATTATGAAGACTTTAAACCGGGAGTGTCCAACTGTGGCACGCCGGATACCACCAATTTTTTAAAGAAATAGCCGACTTCTTGAATAGTAGAGATTCAATCATTAGATAAGGTAATGATTACTATAAAATTTTGGTGGTGTCCAGCGTGCCACAGTTGGCCACCCTTGCTTTGAACATTTCTAACAAATACACAACGTTTCATTACACCTGATTAAGTATCTTTAGCTAAATACGTTATATTAATTTTTTTAATTAACACATTTTTTTTTTACTGACTAGATGTTTTATCATATCATTCAAAGGCAAATCTTCCTTATTTCCAAACGTTCTTAATATTTGAAAAGTCCAAGAGTGGTACCATTATGTTTTTAAAATAATCACAATCTGTTGGCTTCAACAAATTCTAACGTATATACCAACGTTTCGCCATTAATGATTAAGTATCTCTGACTAAACACGTTTTCTATACTAATTTTATATCAAATTAATAACCTCTATTATTTTTTTATTATCGCATGTGTCTCCATATCATGCAAAGGTAAATCTTCCTTAACTCCTCAGAAAACACCTAGAATTTCTAACTTTTGATTTTTAAACAATTTGTAACAAATTGAAAAATGTTTCTTCATAAATTATTAAGTTCCTGTGGCCAAATACATTTCCTTATTCTACTAAATATTTAGAATTTAAACATTCTTTCTTTTTTTTTTTTTTTTTTTTAGTGATTTCATGTGTTTATTATACTATTGAAAGGTAAAAAATCTTTCTGTTTTAAGCGTAAAAAATATAAAAATTGTTGTCTTTTGATTTATACCCCTTTGTAACGTGGTCATAAGTTTCCGTCATGAATGTTTAAGTACCCGTAGCTAAAAACGTTTTATTATATTTTTTTAATAACCACATTCTTTCTCTTTTTTCTGATCTCAGTTTTTCGCCATATGATTAAAAGGCAAATTCTTCACATCTCCGTTAAAAAGTTCTAGCATTCTTGTCTTTGATTTTTAATAATGTTTAACATATTCATAACTTTTAGCATAGCTGCCAATTCTTAAGCTTATTTTGTACCACAAAAATGTAATAGTTTTTACTTATTTAGTCGGCAGATTACGGTGATTAACAATATCAAAATTTACTATTAAACTTTGGTGGAAATAAAAGCGTAAGAGTTGGCAGCTATGACTTTTAGTTATTAATGATTAAGTAGGATTAAGTATCTCTGGCGTTTAGTTATAGCATTTTCATTTGAATTGTTTTATTTTTTAACCATCTTCATGTTTTTACCATATTATTCAAAGGTAAATATTTCTCATCACTAGCGGAGAACTTCATCATTTGTGACATATCCTCGAATACATGACGTGCATTTGTTTTCCCCAAATTAGCTGTTATACGTACAGTGAAACCTCTCTGTGCGACCATTTCCATTAAGCAACCACCTCCCTAAACGACCATTTTTTCATGGAACGAAATTTATTCCCATGGGCTCAATACTAATTTTACCTACATTCAGAGACCATCCGAGTTGAACTCCTTCCATGAGCGACCAATTTCTTTAAAGAAAATGAAACAAATTCCGTTTTTTCCCGGTCATTTGAATAATGTTTTATTAGAAAATAATTCCGGAGAGCGCATTATTCATCAAACTTCTAAACTACGTTTAGATTTTTTTTTTATTCAGGGAACTTTTAAGTGTTTAAACTCCTTTGTGCCTTTTTAGGCAATGAATTTAACTCTGATGACAAATTAAGAATGACAACAAATAAACTCCCTTGCCCTGTTTCTCAGGAAACCCTCAAAGAAATAGATAAACTCATGCAATCGTCATTATTTGTTTCCGTCCAAAAAAAAATTGCATTTATTTACTGAACTTCAAAAAGACTTGGAAATAAAAGTTATAAAAGATAAAACCGTAAAATCAAAGCAAAAGTCACTGTATTCATTTTTTAAACTCTGCAGTAATTAACTTATGTAATTAACTTTTGTTTTGATACTTAATTTTTTTTCCTAATGCGAAAAATAAATTTTAGTAACGTTAATTGTTACCTTTTTTCAACAATTAAAATCTAGATTTAAACATGACCTCCATTAAGAGACCAACTCTCGGAGCGACCAATTTTTATTGGAACGGAACGTGGTCGCTTTAGGGAGGTTTTACTGTATATGATAACACTATACAAACCGCAAACAGTGTTGCCATATCTGGCAGTTCTTTATTAAGAAATTTCGAATTCAAACCAGAAAATTTTTAATATTAATTTTTATCTACTTTATTCCGAAATGTACCTATCACTGACCTCTACAATAATATGAAAAGCTAACTCACCAATTGACTTTCTGGCGCAACCGCATCGCACTCTCAATGCGCACAAGTAATGAATCCTACAATTTTCTTAAAATTACAAGCATTTTTTTCAAAATTTTCCGCATATTTTGTATCAAATTTGGTGTTTTCTACATCTTTTTGATATTTTTATGAGCAATACTTAACACATTTTTCATTTTTTTCGTTGAGCTTACCTAAGATTTCATTTTTAATTAATATCAAACTAAAAAATTGTGATTAACTTAAATAAAATCTATAGTTTCGTCAATTAAAAAAATATACATCAGTGGAAATTGTAGCAAATTCGCCATTTTTAAAAAAGAAAATCCAATTTGAAAATATCCCCCCCATGCTACTCTATAAGAGAAATCTATGTTTTGCCAAAGATTTTCCTCGGAAAATCTTGGGCATTGTATTCATGGGCGGGCTGCTGTATTCAATGTATCAGAATAGGAAGTTAGCCCTCCGTTCTATTGTTGAACTCAGTGGTACCAAATGATAATGATACCAAAATAATTGAAATGTGCCAAAAATACGAAAATAACTATTCAAACTTTCTGGGGAAATTTAGAGTTCCTTAACCATAGTTTTATAAATTATGCATAAATGTGTCAGCGACTTGTATAGTGTTAAACCCTTTTAGAATAGTATTTTAGCATAATATTCTAATCAATCTCACAGTTCATATTTATTTAAAACGATTTTTCAATCCTCCTAGTTCCAGCTTTTAATATTTTCTGAGGATTCTTAGTTTTACATGATTCGAACCAGATATTTTATTTTATTATATGTAACATTTTCCTAGGAGGTGTCTATTCAATTACATATATTAAATATAAGTTATTCATTTTTCCCGGTTTAAAACAGTAAAAATTTCAAAAAAGAAAATAACTGGTGTCAAATTTAAGACCCCAATGGTACTAGGAGGGTTACGTATATTTAAGGGGACCGGGTAAGCGAAATTCAACCAAAAAATAGATTTTTACTTTTTTATATTATTAAACAGTTTAAACTTTTATCTTTTCAACGATGTATTACACATGTTTATATATATATATACAAAAAAAGTGTTGGATTTTTTCATTCTTTCTAAGAGCAGTTTTCACAGCAGTGGGCTACTTTTTTAAAATTAAGATTTGTTGATTGGCACCACTTTTCTGAAGTGGTAAAATTCCCATTGTTTTCGCCTTATTAATATGTTATTAAATAAGGCGAATTTTACTATTTCAAAAAAGTGGTGGCAATCAAGAAATCAGAATTTAAAAAAAGTAGCCCACTGGCAACACTGCTTCAGATCTTTAACCCTTTCAGGGGCAAGGTATTTGTATTCATAAAATGTTGAAATAATTTATTGACACCAGTATTTACAAGAGAATTTATTTGTAAACCACTAAAAGCATATTTTCGCGTACTTAATAAAGGTAAAATTTTCGTTATAAAATCCCGGTGCCAAATGTGGCAATTAAGGATAAAAATTATGTGATGCCGTGACGGCACATCACCGCCCTTCAAGGGGTTAATTGACTTTTTATCAAAACTTTGATTTTTCAGGTTTGTGTTCCTTTTTTTTCAATATCTATTAAACTTAAGAACTCAGATTTTTCTAAATACTTATATTATGTTATAGTACATACTTTAACACAGGGATTTAATGATTTGTTGAGAATTATTTATTTTAGGCAGTGAAATCGTGCCGAAAATGCTAATTTAAAAATGTCTTACAATAATTAATTAATAATTAATTTTCAGTTTCACTTAGAAGGAAAATGGCCCGTTAAAATACGTAAAGCATGTCATTCAAAATACTCTAAAAAATCTAGACCTCTATCTTTCACCATTTCTCAGAAAAAGGTACCTAAAATTGGTGTATATTTTAACATGACCGAGATAGAGCTTACCCGGTCCCCTTAAGTCATCCTTATAAGCAACGTTTTGTTTTTGTTACCATTGCAACTGTTCTTCTTTATTGCTGTGGAGATTATGAAGATATATATTATTTGTTATATTTTTAGATTAAGATTTTTATTTTACTAAAAAATGTAATACTATTGAATTTACTTTCACTTTTTTTGGCTCTACTTTAAAAAATCCAACAATGAATCTACATTAAAATAGCAATTAAAGTCTTTGTGCAGGAATATTAAAAAGCAGTAAACCAATGTTTAAAATGCACAAATAATGCGTGAAAAGCAGCAAATAGCTGTTTCTTTTCTACAGCGATATTCTTCTTCAGTGCACGATAGGGAAAAAAAACAGCGTGCTACTAAAAGCAAGGCTGAGCAAAATGATAGACAGAGATGCGCTGCCTTATATACGCTATGCGGGTAGCGAAAGCGCCAGAAACAACCAATGAGAGAGAAGCAGTGGAAACGACTGGGTGGACAAGTAGCGACATCTACCGGAGAAGGAGAGAAAAAGAAACCAAAAAAGAGGAAATTAAATTAATGCATTCCAAATACTTGGAAAATCTGGAGTACTAGATAAGTCATTGACTACAGAGTGAGAATTTTTAATGATGTGGTAAGCTTCCCAAAAATCAACATTAAGGTTAGAAGAACATTTTTGGATAATGGTGGCTGAGGAAAAATCGGACCTATGTTGAGAAGACCAAGAATGTTGAGCAATAGAAGAACGCTTCAGCTCCTGATTTTTAACATAACCTTCATGCTCTTTTAAACGAAATCTAAGAGCACGTTTAGTCTGGCCAATATAAGAAAGGCCACACTGGCAAGAGATTTGGTAAATACCCCAGTTATCTAGGCGATCAACGGAGTGTTTGAGATTTGAAAAAGTGATTTTATTAACAGGAGAAAAAATAATATTAAAATCAAACCTTCTTAAGATTTTAGCAACTTGCTGACTGATTTTAGGAAAAAATGGTAACACAACTGAAGTATTAGAGTTGGAAAGCATTCTAATTCCACCGTTAGGGGTCATTCTGACCGCTGCCAAATTGATAATATTTGATTCGAACAAGAATTTTTTTCATAAAATTTGTTACATGTAGCACAAAAAAAAAGGGGAGGGGCTAATCAAAAAAAGTTAAATAGTTTGAAATAAAAATTCTGGTATAAAATACTTTCTATAAAACTTGAGTAAAAATGCCGGGTGTTCTAGTGTTAAGCATTTTCCATCAAATCGGGGTCTCCGAGATGACTCTGGAAGATTTTTTTTTACCGGGTCTCATTCTAAGAGCGATTTACATGACTGAAGTCACAAACGATATTTCAACTACTAAAAACTTTCCAGGTACTTTGTTCGTTCGTACGTATTGGTTACAATGCTGCTGTGATATTATTTAAGTTTTTTTCTTTTAATTGGTAATATTCTTAAATGTTATTTAGATTATAATTATTAAAGTAAATGTAGACGATACCTATAAAATAATGGGGATGAAATGTTGTGCTCCTGGTTGCAAATCTAACTACGATACTGAAAACCAATGAATAAATTGTGGTTAAGGGAATTACATCGTCGTAATTTTACTCCCGTTGCAACGGCAGTGATCTATCTGCATTAAACGTTTTGATAAACATTTTATAATTAATGAAGAGTTAGAATTAAACGAGATGAACTTGTCGTGCCGAGAAAAAAAAATAAGCCTTACGACGGATGTCTATCTATAGTGCAACAAGCTCATGCAAAAGTTTAAAATCCTACCTATCAAATAACGTTTTTAAATTGAATGATTATGAAAAAGAATATAGAAACTGGCTTTGGAAAAAGAAGGAAATTTAACAACATATTTTATGCGATCTATTCAGTGTTACACATACACATGCAATTTTGTCAATATTTTCTACAATTCATTTAATATAAAGTATCTATTTTTATGTACAAACAGAAGTAAATTGCATATAAGAAACAATAATATAATATATTTAAAATAAAATGTTTATATAAATTTATATACATTCATGCATAAACAAACTTAAAAAATCATTTGGTTTGTTTTCAATTTTGGTTCTTTCATTCGGCAACAAGTCTCAACTTCTGAAGCCAACATTACGCAAAACTTAAAAAAAAGAAAAACGCCAAGTCTTCTATAGTTAAAAAGTGCGATTTATCTATTTAAATATACATTTTTTATGTTTTAGTTAAATTATAGAATATAGTGGTAAAAAAGATGCGGGGGGGGGGGGGTTAATTTTGTAAAGTTTTTGTCAGATTATCATACTTTTGGTACGCATATTTATTGTAAAATAATGTTTTTAGGGAAAGGTATGTCAATGTGTTCAGTCAGATTATTAATCTTAGCATTTTTTTCCTCTTTTTTTTTTTTTTTTTTTTTTTTTTTTTTTTTTTTTTTAAATAAAATAAATTTCTTAATTTTTGTTATTTCCCGATTATAAAATTTACTACTATTATTTATGAAATCACAAATTACAAGATCGGAAATTCAAAACTTCTCTCTTTGGTAAAGCTTCCTGCTAGGATATATATTCATCGAAGATGATCTCACCGCCCCTGAATAATACGCCTGAGCGCTGACACAAAAATGGCGGCTGCCGAAGGCGGATTTTTTTTAACGTATTTACGGTCCCTAAATTTGGACACCAGTATTTTGTAAAAGATTTCTTCGTCTTGATTAATCTCAGAAAATTAAAGTATAAAAAAACTTTTAAATATTATTGGTAAAAAATTCAAGGAACCGTACACACACTGAAAAAATCCGCCTTCGGCAGCCGCCATTTTTGTGTCAGCGCTCAGTCCTAGTATTGAGGGGGCGGTGATGATCTCGTTTATGAGGTCACTAATACTAGAATCAGGACAGAAAAAAAAACAAAACAGCGCCATCTTCGGGCTCCGATTAAACACTGCAAATGCAAATATAATGTTCTGCCAATATAACTCCTTGCTTCAACCTTAGAAATATTTCAATATATTTTCCTAGAAATATATCTAAGAGACAACAAGTACCATTAAAAAACTCTCTGCAGCTTTGATTCTTTGAATTGAACAGAACAGTTTTTTTCCGGAATGAACCATTTGAAATTCGCATTTTTGCAACTGTTTATTATATTCCAATTCGATACATGCATTACAACATGCAACATAATTTTAATTACCGCAATTTCGCGCGTATCCGCCGCACCTCAGATAACTCGATTTTCTATCAGAATTAATTTTAATTATAAATACAATGCTTAGTACTTATTTGACGTCTTTTTTTCAATAATATTTCCGGTTTCAAAAAGACTTAACCCTCCGTCTACCAGACGGGTCCATTGGACCCGACAGGTACATACAAAATATTCATTCAAACCAGAAATTTCTTTAAAATAAACTAAGTATATAAACCAGACAAAAATAAGGTAAATAAATAAGTTAAATAGTTTTAAATAAAAATTCTGGTGTAGAACGTTTTATTAAAACTTGAATAAAATTCCCGGTAGATCTAGGGTTAACTAAGCCGCGGCGAATACGCGGGAAATTAGGGCATGTATTATTTATAGCTGTACTATGCGCAATAATGAGAAATCTTTTGTATACAGCCTCAATATATGTTTGTTATGTTTAAGCTAGTCATTCTTCCGAATATAATTTACAACACTGCACAAACATAAAACAAAGTGCTTAGTAGTTTTTTTTAATCCTGCATATTTAATTAATGCATTTAAATTATTAAAGTTTTTCGTGGCTGTAAATTTATGAAAATTATTGTTTGCATATAACACTTTTAAATTTGTTTAATAAATTTGCTTGTAAAATACTGCTGAACTTTGAAATCATCAAACTTCATTGATGGATATTGTTGAGCGAATCCAATCTATATTATAAAGGACAAACTTATCCGTCAGTAAGGCTGACGTCATTTTGATGGTGGCAACACCAGACTATTAAATTTAACTTTTACTGCAGTTTTTTTAAACTTCTAAACATCGCACATTTTAATTTTTTACACCGTCGAATAATGAAAGAAATGCACTTTAAAATGAAATTTGTTTTAAAACTGTATCGCAATTTGTTTTAGTAATATATCGTTGTTTACTCAGTTTTTATTGTTTTAAAAATAATTTTTAAACAGGATTTTATACTTTTATTTACCTCTATTGCGTGCAGACGATTACTAAAGATAAATTTGTTCGCACTTAAGAGGTCTCCACACTTACAATTGCATGTTTTTAAGGTGTCTCAGGACTCTTAAAACTTCAAAATTTTCGAAATTTTAATATTTTTAGATGTTAAACTCCTATCTTTTCTGAACATTTTGTTATAATTGTTTTCTTGAAATTCCCATTAGATTAGAAGTTATGGCTTTTAGAATTATACTCGCTCATTAGTTGAAGCGGCGTTTCTGAAACTTTGAAGTCATTTTTCCCCAAATGACGTTTTTGGGGAATTATGCACGGGATAACTCGAAAACGTCTGAATGTTTTTTCATGAAATTTTCAAAACATATGCTTCATGTTAGTCTGCGTAAACTGAACCTAAAATTTCCTTTTTAGTGTAAAAAAAAAAAAAAAAAAAAAAAAAAAAAAAAAAAAAAAAAAATTAGGTGATTACACTGTTGAAAATTTCAAAATTTTATATTAGCTAAATACAACTTGATATTAAAAATATAAAAATGCTTTAAATACAAATTTATTTAGGTTCAGTGTAATTGCTATAATCTGAAGTATATATAGGCACCAAAAGTTTCATTCTAGTTACAAAATTTATTTTGTAATCCTGCGCGGAGCTGTTATACCAATTGTTTGCTTGTCAAATGTGTGACAGTTTGGAACCTCGCTCAGATATTTGTCTTCAGCTTATATTCCTTAACGAAATTAAATTTTTTATCAATTAATAAATAAAACAATCAAATATAATTAAAACACATTTAACCCCTTAAAGGGCGGAGGTACACTTTTCGACACCTAATTTAAAATCCTAAATGCTACATTGGCACCATAATATTGGAATAAAAATTTTCCTTTTATTAACTACGTGAACAAAAGCCTTTGCTTACTTTGGAATAAATTTGTTTATAAATTCTGGTGTCGCTCACTCATTTCAGAATTTTACGAACACAAGTACCTTGCCCCTGAAAAGGGTTAAGACATGTAATCAAACTATGCATTTAAACTATTGAAAGTATCAGAAACAAAAAGTCTGATTATAAATAGTGACCTTTGGCAATTTTTTCGGCTGTTAACTCCTGGCTTGAGGTCGGCACAAAACTATCGCTTTTAATAAATTTCAAAACATTGTTTGAACGCATAATTACTTCGTATATCCCCTTGTGTACAATATGTAAGTTTATAGTTTATCCATGTCGATAGTTTCGTAGATATAAAGAAATTTAACTTTTTCTTTGTCTTAAGGAGCCGTCTCCTGTTACTGTTTGCATTAAAAAAGTTTGGATTATTATTATTTTTTTTTAATATTTAGGAAGGCAATAAAAAGAAGTGAGCGGATTTTAAATAGTACAAAGAGTCTTTTCTTTGTAGGATCTTTATTTTACTTTATATAAACTTATGCATGTTTATTTATCACTTTTCCTTATATCTTCTCTTCTCATGACATTATTTGCGTTAAATTTTTAGTTTTGGTTAATAAAAGAGAAATTGTTTATAAAAGCACCACAAAGTATCTCATATTTAATTTCTTATAACATGCATCTTATTATAGGCCATAAAAATCAAAACTTTTGTCAAAATATATGCTTTCAATGTACTAATTACCACTTTTAAAAAAGTATTGAAGTAAAAATAATTTTAATATGATGTAAATAGCATGTAATTTTTTATCAAATCAATAGCTATATGTAAATTCATTCTTGTATAATTCGTAGAAGAACCGCTTGTACTTGTCAGAGAATGGGTTTTTCCCTTCTAAATATAAATTAGTGGTTGTACATATATAACTTTATCAACTTTTTGGCAATTTTGGACCCCTTCCGCCCATACGTTATCATTCATCGACCTTCCCCTAATGTTATCGTTATCAGTGTCATTTTTATTTTCTTTTTGCACGTTTGCAATGATATATCGGTATGGTTATACATTTATTATTCGCATACTTTAATGATTTAAATGAAGACAAGAAGTTAATAAAATGTCACTATTATATATGAAATAACTTTATATCAAATAAGACTTTAACCCCTTAATTCTCGCTCCCGTCAATCAGGGGTCGCATACTACAGGGAAACTTTTATTATTCCTACCACTCAGTGTTGCCAGATAGTCAAAAGTCAATTTCCCCAAAATTCCTAACATTTTCCCTAAATCAGTGTTTTTTTTCCCGTAAAAGTCCCCAACTGAGTTTTTACTCAAAAAGGGAATTTTTAAATTTTCAATTTACAACTATAAAAAATATCTAAGTAATTTAAGTTAAAACATTTTCCCCAAATCAAGCCTTTTATAGGAAAAAAATTTCCCATTTACAAAAAATAAACTTTTAAACTGGGCTGAATGCATATTCTGTAGCTAATACATGAGAATGAGAGATATTTTGCAGTGACAACTTATTTCATGTTTGTTTTTAAAAGTATTGTCTAACAATGTTGGACTATTGTTATATTAGCTCCATAGCTTTAGACAATCTTTTATCAATTGGGATTTGAATGAATCCGAGATGGTATGCTGTTTTAATTTTTTTGTCATCCCTATACTGAAGTACATAATCATAATGCAAAGTATTTTCGCTGTATCAATCGATGTGCTTTTGCATATCATAAGAGAAAAATATCTGCTTTCCACATATTTAAGTTAAAATTTTTTAAAAGTACGGCGTAGGAATTTTTCGTTAAAGTCCTGCAGATTTAGTCACGTGCGGACTTAAGCTGCTTAAGACTTTAAAGTCTCATGTATCTGTAATATGTGTAAACTGTAATGTAGTAAACAATGAACACGACCACATCCAAGAGAATAATGATTAACATTTCCGATTTCTAGATTGTATTTTCGTTTTTCAAATCAAAATTGAGTTCGAGACTGATCCAGTTTTTCTACAGGACTAAAAGAAATTAAAAATTCCCTAAGTTTTCCCCCAAAAGGTTCCCCCACGAACTACTTGTCCCCAAAAAATTCCCCTAGAGGTTCAAAATTCCCCAAAGTGGGGACAAAATCCCCAATCTGGCCACACTGCTGCCACTATTTTGAAAATAATATTTTCATCGCAGCTTTCTTTAGAATATATTAAATAAAATTATCATGAAGGTAACTCATTAAGGGTTCTGGTAGGAACAATAAATTTTTTCCTATATAATGTGACCCCTGCCGTCAATATCACGGGCTGAGGTGTCATTCTTTATTTCTTCTGCTCATCATATTACCGGGCTGGAGTTTTAATCACTGAAAATAACTTCTGAAACCAGAGAAAATTAACTGGCATTTCCCTATGAAATCTTTGAATATTGCCATTCGGGTTTGTTTTTTGGCGCTGATTGTGATGGACTTTGTGTTGCATGTCTCAAAATATGTCACTCTCAAAAATATTAATAATCAAAATTTAATGTATATATATTATTTGTAAAAATTTGTGTAATGAATAAAGGGACCGAATAAACCGACATGGGGCAAACACGAAACTTAATTAAATCCAGCATCGATTGAAACTATATTAATATTTCGAATTTTTTCCAATGCTGGATTTAATTAAGTTTCGTGTTTGCCCTATGTCGGTGGCTCACGGAAAAATATTCCATCTTATGCTGCCTTTGTAGCCTTGCCAACATGTAACAGTGAGAAGTTCCAGGCTGGGTATTGTTCAATGTGGTTTAGTCGGTAGAATGTCAGTGAGCTATACTGATGGCCCGGGTTCGAGTCCCGGCATGGAATCTTTTTCACTATGTTGTCTTTTTGCGCCTTTTAAGCGGTTAATTTAAAATTTGATTTTCATTTGAAATATTGTATGCAAGGCGAATGTTTCTCTCTCTGGAAAAATTTCCAAATATTAATAAAATATTTGTAGTTGGTCGATTTCAAAAGAAATCAAACTAAATAGTCACACAAAACAATGTTGTTATACAAAAGGAAAATATTCGTTACGTCTTTCATGCATCATAGCCTCATTATGAGATTGTATTGAAATACAACTCTTAGAGAATTGGTATATATTGTATTTTCAATCCTATATAAAGCTCAATAATGCTTTTATTCAACGTTATTTGTTCTTTATATTTCTTTTTAAATCTGATTTAACACATTCACGACCAGTGTTGCCCGATAGGCTACTTTTTCTTTAAATTCAGATTCTTGATTGGCACCACTTTTTTAAAATTGTAAAATGCGCCTTGTTTAATGACTATTAATTAAGGCGAAAACAAAGGGAATTTTACCGTTTCAAATAAGTGGTGGCAATCAAGAAACCTGAATTTAAAAAAATTAGACCACTGGCAACACTGTTCACGACGGGAAACGAGAATTCTCGTTTTCATTCAAAAAACATCTTTGAATAAGGGCGTGGCCTTTCAGTAAATGCATTTATATCATGTTGTCCATATTTTTTTAGATTGTAAGATATTTTATATTAAATTCGTACATTGAAAGATAATAAACCGATCCATTAACTTGGGAAACCTATCTAGAACGCCAATTTACAAAAGACTTTCAGAACAGGGAGGAGATTCTAGTGTTTTAAAATTCAGATTTGATAAAAATTGCCCGTCGGCAATGTGTTAAATGCAAATTACGTTTTCCATCCTTTTAAAAACAATTACAAGAGAGGGTTTAACCGCTGCCATCGAAATACTCAAGGTCAGAGGACACGAGTTGTGACGTCATCAGTAATCGATCGACTTCTCACTAGTGTTGGAATTCACACCAGAAAATTTTGAAGAGCAATTTTCTTTTATTTGTGGAATATCTATCATCTTAAAAAAAAACAAAAAACAATAGTAACTATTTAATTAATTGTGAGAATTCGGAATCCCTAAATAAAAATTCAGCCAGATGCGGAATGCCACAGTGTTGCCGCATCTGGCTGATTTTTTATTGGAGATTCCAAATTCTCATCAGTAAGTTTAAATAGTTATTATTGTGTTATGAGATGATAGCTATTCAGGAGAAAAAAAATGCTATTCAACATTTTCCGGTATGAATTCCAACACTAGTGAGAAATCGGTCGATTAGTGATGACATTACAACTCGTGTCCTCTGGCCTTGACTATTTCGATGTGAGCGGTTTAACTCTTTCCGGCACAGAAAAATTCTGTTCGTAAAATGGTGAAATGATTGACTGACACAGGAATTTACAAACGACTTTTTTAGACAGTAAAAACTTTTTCTTTTAAACTTTCATTGTAAAAGCAAAATTTTATTAAAATATTCCAAGTGCCGATTGTTAGTTTGGAATTAAAATTGCGTGGTCCCTCCGTGGGACCACAGCGCTTGAAAGGGTTAACAAAGCAATGCTAAATTTAAGTACCCTATTTTAAAAAAATAGCAAAATGTTTAGAGCAACAGTGATGTTCAGAACAACAACGAGAATAAAACATTTTGTAGTTTATCCGCCTATAAAAAGGTATCACAAGAAAAAATTTAAATGGGCAAAATTAAAATTGAAATGATATTTATCGCTGCACAATAGGTGTCGATAAATCAAAAATCTCGAGTGGCGTCAATCGACTTTCCGAACACTTTACAGTATACTATGCATTCAAATAAATAGTAATATAAATATAAATAAAGAAACATGGATTCTAATTTTACAAAATTGAAATGTTTTCACGTGTGAAAATAATCCCATATTCTGAAGGAAATGTCACTTTCATTCATAAGGCTTAAACTTTTTTTTTTTTTTTTAATTAAGACGTAATTTTTAACTAATTTTCATCTCACTCGTGCTGAACTTCAGACCTTTTAATTAAAATAAACTAAATTTGCATATTTATGCTAATGGGAATTTTAAGTTTTTTGTAGTATAGATACTATATCGCCATTGTTCCTTAACAGCATGCAAGACTTAAATTTCCCTGTGTTTTTATTATAGATTGCTAAAACTCGGTCTAATTTTCTTCTTTTCTTTTTTAAGGAAAAAATGTTTTACTAATTTAACCCCTTGAGGGGCGGGGATTTGTTTATGAAACCACTTAATTTTAATTCCCAAATGCCACATTGGCATCAGAATTTTAGTAAAAAAAAATTTCGGTTTATTATGTGTGTGAAAGATAGCCTTTTAATATTTACAATAAATTTGTTTTCAAATTCCGGTGTCAATCATTAATTCCAACACTTTAGATTGTTAAACCATGTTTCAGTGAAATATGATTGCTGCGTCAAAATAAGATAATCGTGAAGAATAAAACTATTTAATTGAGTTACTGAGTTGAAAAACGAAACACATTTCGATATTTTTCTTTTCGTCACAAAATGGTTGAAAAATGATTTAAATACCAAACTTGTTAACCGAACTGTGCAAAAATGAACACAGTTCTAATGATAGTGGCCAGTAACATTTTCGCTAAATGGAATCGCAATCGAAAGCATAGTTTGGGAGCAATCGTGTTCACTCCCACGCGTACGTATACCGACATCATTGAAAAAATACCAAAAAACGGACTGTGGGGAAAAAATACCAACATGCACGCATACATAGATACATAGATACAAAAAGTATACTTGAAATTAAATTTAAAATTCAACCTATTTTTTCAGCACTTGTTTTTTTTAATTAAAAGTGATAAATTAAATTTTTTAATATACTTTTTTTTTTTTTTTTGTCTAAACTTAATAAATAAAAGTTAATACATTTTTAAAGGATCATAGCTTATTTCCATTGTTAAATTTATTTATAGCAGTAGAGCAACAACAACAACAAAAAAAGGGTGGGTGTACATTTTGATTGAGTAGTCAACTGTTTCCAATTCCTTCCTTAGGGGATATGAAATTATTTAGTTTAAGGTAGAATTCCGTTATAAACGAGTTCCGCTTTCACAAGATTTACTAAACAAAGTGCCATAAAACCTGAGGTAGATTTATAAGGTATTCTTTTCAGACAACCTATAAAAATATTTCGTTCTTTTCAGGGTTAATGTTTACAGATTTTACTGTATTAAATTCCATTTGATGTAGGCTAATAAATGCATGATACTAAATAATACGATAGGATGTAGCATTATATTTTAAAAATGTAAAATAATTTGTACGTCATTTAATAATCGGGACTTCGACCGCGAAACGGGTTTTGGAACACCTGAAAATTGCGATTTTCGTGTAAATCAGGCAACAACCTGAAGAAACTGACAGCATAACTTCTATACAAATTTGTGTTGCACGCGAAATTGACCATTTTTATTTAAATTCGGGAATAGAAAAAAAACGGAATTTCTTAAATGGTCAGGGCAGGAAATAAATTTGAAAGTAACCCTTTATGTCCTGACTGCATCTTGAATTATCAGAACAAATTATTTGTTATAAAATTTCTTTATAACCTGGAATAGCAATAAAAAATTTAGGATGAGTTAAAGGTATTTTGCTTTATTACATTCTAAAACAGCAGTCTCAAACTGTTGATTCCAATAACTTTTAAGGAAATAGTCAACTTCTTGAATCGCAAATATTCGATGATTTGATAAGGGAATGATTACTAAAAAAGTTTAGCGGTATCTGGCGGGCTACAGCTTGACACACCTGTTCTAAAAGAATTATTCGTTTTGCAAAGCAGAATTATCTTTAACGCTAGAACCGCCATTAGGGGTCATCTTGGCCCCTGCCAAATCGTTATCAGTCGATTCGAACCAGAAATTGTTTCATAAGAAATGTTAAATGTATGCTTCACGAAAATAGGCTAATTAAATAAGTTAACCCCTTGAGGGGCGGTGGGATATATTTTATCCCACCTACGATTAATGAAGACTTGCACCAGAAAAAAATTACGAAATTTTATTTTTTTAAGTTTGGTGGAAAAAAGTCTTAAAATTGCTTTTCCTTATTTTGAAATAAAATTTTTCAAATTTTCCGGTGGGAATTCAGCATTACACAAACGCAATTGCTTGCCCCTCAAGGGGTTAAATTGTTTTCAATAAAAATTCTGGTGTGAAACAGTTTTTTTTTATAAAACTTGAGTAAGATAGCCGGCGGTTCTAGTATTAAAAGTGTAGTTCATTTAAAAATTATAACTCTTCAGTTACCTTGATGTTGAACTGCGGAACGTTTCACTTAAAAAAATATATATATAGTATATTAGTCCAGGCAATAGGGAATTTTACCTAGCAAAATTAATGGTAGTACTGGAAATAGGCTTTCTAGATGTTTTTTGGGTCGCTGAATACGAATTTGTAACTTCCCACCAAAATTTCCCCCGGCAACCTCCCCAAATTTTGGTAAAAAGCGCCCCAAAAAAGGTTTTTATTAAAAAAATCACTTTTTTTATTGTTTTAGAGAAAAAGTATCTAGAAATTCAGAAAGTAGACAAAATTTCCAACAAATTAGATATATGACATTATGACTTAGGATGAAGGGGAAGGGGGGATCTGCCTCGGAACATGCGCGCGGTGCTGCGTAAACTAAGTTGCGCAATCCCACTTAACCACTCACACGTTTACATTCGCCCTCTCATCTCCCCTCCGAACTTTCTCTATAAGGTTTACTTTAAGATTTTTGGGTCGCTGAATCCGAATTTTCAACTTTCCCCCAAAATGTCCCCCCTCCCCCAAATAGTTGTTTTTAACCTAAATTTCTTATTGTGTTAGGGGAAAAGCATTACGAAATTCAGAAACTAGACAAAATTTGCAACAAATACGATATATGACATTATGAATTAGGATGAACGGGGAGGGTGAGGGCTGCCTCTGAACATGCACTGCGGCTCTACGTGCACTAAATTATGAAGTTCAGGCAATTGGGTATTTTATCTGGCAAAATTAATACTAGTTCTGGATTTCGACTCACTTTATGTTTTTTGGGTCGCTGAATCCGAATTTGTAACTTCCCACCAACATTTCACTCGGCAACCCCCCAAAAAATTGATTTTTTGAAAAAATTTGGTTTTTGAGAAAAGCGCGCGGGGAATATTCCGAGGCAGCCCCCTCTCTCCCCGTTTATCCTACGTCATAATGTCATATATTCTATTTGTTGCAAATTTTGTCTAGTTTCTGAATTTCGTAATGCTTTTCCCCTAAAACAATAAGAAATTTAAGTTAAAAACAACTATTTGGGGGGTTTTCGGGGGGGGGGCGAAAATTTTTGGGGGTAAGTTAAAAATTCGGATTCAGCGACCCAAAAAACTTAAATTAAACCTTATAGAGAAAGTTCGGAGGGAAGATGGGAGAGCTAATGTAAACGTGTGAGTGGTTAAGTGGAATTGCGCAACTTTGTCCACGCAGCACTGCGGCGCATGTTCCGAGGCAGGTCCCCCCTTCCCCTTCATTCTAAGTCATAATGTCTTATATCTAATTGGTTGCAAATTTTGTCTACTTTCTGAATTTATAGCTACTTTTCCCCTAAAACAATAAAAAAAATGGAATTTTTTAATAAAAACCTTTTTTTGAGGGCTTTTTACCAACATTTGGGGGTGTTGCCGGGGGAAATTTTGGTGGGAAGTTACAAATTCGGATTCAGCGACCCAAAAAACATCTAGAAAGCCGATTTCCAGTACTACCATTAATTTTGCTAGGTAGAGTCCCTATACTGTCTCTATTGCCTGGACTATATTAGGTCTACCGGAAAGTTCTGTCCGATAATGTTATTTCACGCCTACTTTCTTAAAATTCAGATTTCTTCATTGGCACCACTTTTTTGAAATGGTAAGATTCCATTGTTTTCATCTTAATCTGAAATGCGAAAACAATGGGAATTTTACCATTTCAAAAATATGGTGCCAATGAAGAAATCTGAATTTTAAAAAAGTAGGCATGAAATAACTTTATCGGATAGAACTTTTCGGTAGACCTAATATATATATTTATATTGTAAGGCTGTTATATCTGTACATTTTCTAATTCGGTAAAATACTAAAAACAATATATTAAAAGTAATTATGTGAGCAGAGTGTAAAAATTGTACAAAAACCCTGTACATACTAATTTAGATTGTTAATATTATTCTACACGAATTTTACTTTAGGAAGTATGATTTTATAATGTTCATATTTAGAGTTAGATACCAGAAATTTTAAAGAGTTTTTTTTATTATATTTAATAGCAGACTTAGTGTTTATAACCCTTTAAGACCCGACGTATTTGTAAACAAAGCTTGTCATGCCTATAGAAAGTAGAACACGGACTGCAACCGCTAACTGTTGATAAAAAATGATACTTTACTCTATAAGCAAACCAGAACTATCGTTCCATTTGAGTTTTTATTACATACGACTCAGAAAAAAAATAAATAAATGAATGTCTAACCCGCACGATCGTGCGGGTTGGGTCTTAAAGGGATATACGGAAAATGTTTGTATCTAAGTATAGTGGTTGTACGAAATATAAATTATTTATTAAAATTTTAACGCTTAGCACTCCGTTTTCGCCGCGGCGGCGACATGGTACAGTAAGAGAAAATCTCCGTTGTCGCCGCTGCGGCTACCACTTTTCCTTGAAAAATTCGTTTTATACACCAGTAATAAAATAAAATAAAATTTGTCTTAATCAAAGCATTTTTGAAATTGTGTGCTTGAAGGAAACTTCTTTTTAAAAAGTGGTGCCGATCGAATAAAATTTTTGTGTAATGACGCGGAGTTGCTGGTAGTCTACAGTCAAAATGACGCGGAGTGCAAAGGGTTAATTCTAGCTCATTCATGTAGCATCACTGCGTAGTATAGTGTTCATTTTAGATGAAATCTTATTAATATATATTTTTAATGACTTCACAAACCTTATGATGCATTTTCAAATATTCAGAAATGTGCTTTAGGAGATGAAATTTCCATTAAAAATTTTTTAATTACTTATTTATTTTTTATTTAAATTTGGATATTAAAGAATGAAAGATGAGTTAAAAAAATGCAATCTTATCAAGAATACAAGTGTATTTGTTAACGTATTAGTTCAGGGAGAAGACCTTCACCTTCTGATAATGAATATTTAGTTATTTTAAGTCACTTGATAAGAAAATAATATGAAAAATTTCTTTTTCCAAATCACCAGAGGAAAAATAAAATTTAGTCAAACAAATTTCAAAATTTAGGTAGGAGTGATTCTCACCCCATCTCCTCTCTCTGGTCGGCATTCTATCTTTTGATGCGAGTAATTTGTACAAGTAGAAATTGCCCTCTCTTGACATCTTCAGTCTCCACTGTTTACGTAATTTCGCATCTCATTTACGTGTTCCTCCTTTGATATTTCTGGGCATCCACACAATAGATCCCGAGATAAGCTAAATCAAGAACTCAAGCCCCCGCATTCTTACAAACAAGGGTTTGACAATGTCTTCATTCAGTGAGATACAGTATCCACTGGAATTGCCAAGCCAACTAGGTCATGGCTCGACTCCCGGTTTTAAATGAAAACGGAAATGAAACAAATTGTAGGTAAATGCCATCTCTTGTTCCTTGAACTGACTGAAAACAAATTTGTTTTCAAGGAAAGGGTTAAACAGGTGTGAATTTCTTTGAAGCAACCAGTGGGAACGAAAAAAAAAAAACTACGACTTTCTGATGCCGCTGCATTTGAGTTAGGGTTTGACAAACTTTTATAATGTGACTGGTACATCACACATTTGAGTAGATTTCTTCGTTTATTATATTACAATTTTATGTTACGCTTTTGAAATTATTATAAGATGAAAAGTGACACTATGTATGTGGGCCGCATAACATAACAATCCATGTAAGTGAGAAAGCTAACGAAACTGAATACTGCTAATCTAACTGATAAATCGAGCCGTGGATCTTCCATGCGTTAATACGGATTAGGTTCCCTTAGAAAGACCCCCACGGAGGGCACTCCCCCCGGCCCTATATCCCTCGTGTAGATAATTGGCCGTCAAAAATCAACCCAACCCAACCTAACTGATAAAATGTCATAGATATATTCTAAAATGTTCTATTTTTCTTTCATTGAAAATTAGATTTGTATAACTTGGTAAATTTTATGAATTTGTATAATGTCTTTTATTCTTCTTATTATTTATCAAGTAATTTTAATTTTACAATTTACGAAACGTTTTTCGACGAGGAGACATTAAAATTAATTCTCTATTTGTGACAGCCAGAGCCTGATTATCAATGGGGCAATCTTCCACCAGTAAAAATAAAAAGAAACTTTTTTCTTATTCATGATAGAAACTGCATGCGAATAAGGCGTTTAAATAAAGCGAAGATTTCTATTAAAATTTACTGGTGGATGAGTTCCTCGCCGTTAATTAGGCCATGGCGACAGCAATAACAAATTAACCCTTAAATGCGCGATTTTTTATTTTGTTTTGAAAAAATATATGTATGATTCTCAGAAAGGTTTATTACACGGAAAAAAAATGAAAAAAATCAGATATATATATTTCATATAATATGTCAATCTTTTCTTCTGTTTTACCCTAAAATATTGCAAATTAGTAAATATTTTAATAAGTATGTATCCAAATACTTTATTTTATACAATTATTTATTTTATAAAACTTAAAATTTAATCCTTTAATTCCTATAAGATAATGCGTTCTAGAAATTACGTAGTTCGGAGAATCTGTCTTTACACTAGAAAGTTTCAGTGGTTAATTTCGCTTTATTTAAACACGGAATGTCTGTTATTAATTAAAGCAGATATTGCTATTTTAATTTTCTGGTGTGAATTAGGTATATAGGAATAAAAAAATCTATTAAATTCAAAACACCCTTCTTTACATCTATGCAAAACAGCGCACTAAAGCGTTAATAAAAATGTAATACACAGCTTATCTTAAAGTCGTGTTTTTTCAATAAAGTTCCATGTGATTTCCTTGTACCTCTATAATCACTTTGCAGAGAAATTTTAAGTGGTAGAGAAGTAAAAACGCTCTATTTTTTAACTCAGCATACCGAAAACATTAATAACATTAAAAAAAAAAAATGATGAAAAAGAAGTATTAATTTCTAGGTTTGGGCAATTAGTATATTTGACTTCTAAGATGAAAAAATGTACAAAACCAAATTCGAATTAAAAGTGCACTCATAAAACTTTCAGTATTTTATTTTCTCACGTAACAAGGAATTGCAATTTATCCCTAAAAAAAAAAAGATCTGCTTGAGGCCATCACTGATTGACATTTTTTTTTTCAAAACATCAAGATTACATATGATTTTTCAAAAGAACACATTAAAGCTATGGGATTCTTTCTCCTATATTTATATTAACATACAGTCGGTTTTCCAGAAGAGTGACGCTAGCAAAAACTATCATTTTTGAGAAAACTATAGTTTTATCTTTTAAATTAAAGTGTTTTTTTTTATGTATAAGAGTGCAGTTTTTAAACAGCATTCGGCTGCGACAAGATAAATTTTTCTGAAAGTAAAAAATTAATATCTATACTATTTAAATAAAAATTACAACATTTTATCCCATAATGTTCATTTTTTAATTAGATCACCCACCTTAATAACCTCGATATGTGTTCTAAATATTTATTCAAACGAATCTCGATCATTAAGTTCGTTTTAATAATACTGTTTAGTTGTTAGAACAAAGTTCATTAAACTTACCATTATATGAAGCACTCTTTAATCTAATTATTAGATTAAAGATAGATTATATTAGATTATATTAGATTATATTAGATAGATAGATTAGATAGATTATGTTAGATTCTAATATATACTCTAAAGGAATTTTTAGCTGAGCTTAGTTAGGTACTATTTATCAATATACTTATTTTAATATTAGAATAACTTAGAAAGAAAGTTAACGAAACAAAAGAAACGATTTTGTATGAAGTGCAATTATAACTCAGCCAACATTTTGACTTAATAAGTTGCATTTAAAATCAATGGAATAAGTTAAACATTTTTAGCTAGTGGATCCTTTATTCTATAGTCAAAATATAATAATTATGTTCTGAATCCAACACTGCAATATTTTTTATTAATAATAAAAAAAAAAAAATGTGATTTTAAGAAAAATGTTTTGGTTCCAAGAAAAAAATGTTAAGTAATTGGATGCGTAATTTGATATTAAAAACATAGAATTACTAAGGATATTTTAACTTACTATTTATTGTACAATTTTATACATATAATTTATGGAAAATAGTATTTTACAAAGCAATTATTATTTCTCTTTAGACACAATGGCACTTCCCACATTAAATATTTAATCCTTTTATACCTTTTACAAGATCATGTATTGCACCTTTGTTTTATCTTAATGCTAAGACAGTGAGCTCTCGCATTCTCTAGCATTTTTTAAAAGGTGATTTTGTCTGCTTTCTGTTCAAATTATGGTTAGATTTTATTGGGTGATTTTCCACTCTCCAAAACCTTTACCATTTGAAATCTGAAATCAAATAATTTCAGGGGTTTGGGTTTGCTCTTTATGCATATTTTTGTATAGCATCAAAGTATTTATAATTATAAGGTTTAGGAAATGAAAAATGAACGAAATCACCGGTTTCTTTCTATTTCATTCAATTTTTTAGAGTTAAAATAGGCTGTATTAAAGATTCATTTCCACTCTCTGCTTATTATAAGATTTTCTTACATGAGAGTAACGAACAAATAGTCTAATTTTTTCATAACCTTACCCTTTCAGGGGCAAGGCACTTCTATTCGTAAAATGCTGAAATGAGTACTGGACACCAAAATTAAAAAACAAATTTATTTCAAAATCTGCAAATGCTTTTGGTCATGTACTTAATGAAAGGGAAATTTTCACTCCAATATTCTGGTGCAATGTTTCATTTAGTAATTAAAATTAAGTGGCCCAAAAATAAACCACCGCCCTTGAAGGAGTTACAGGAGATTTTTGCCGACAAATGTGGATAACATAAAAAATATCAACGCTATCTTATGTAGCCGAAAAGTTATTTTATAGTGCTTCAATATTAGCTTTCATTTCTTTTTCTCATCGTATTTTACAGTTTGGAATTGAATTTCACTGTGCAGGTCAAAGAAAGAACATTCTTCTAGTTTTTAACACGTTCACGCCCACGCGGTGGGTCACACTCGGCTGTCTCAGAGCTGTCAAGTCTCCAGCTATTTGGATACCAGTATTTTAATACAGAAAATGTTGTTTTATTTAATTAGAACAATTGGGCGATTTAAAGGAACAACATTTTCTCTAAAATAACAGTGGTGTGCAAAAAGCCGGAGACTTGACAACTCTGAGACAATCAAGTGTGACCCACCGCGTCGGCGTGAACGTGTTAATTAAGTCATTAAATCGATAGATGCGTAGCATTTATAAAAAGGCTTTATATATAATTCCATATGCTCAGACTCTGCTTGTGTTTCTATGACAACAATATTACTACTAGATCTCAAAATCTGATTTATTAACATTATACAGGCAGCAGGAGTGTTACTAAATCTGGATATTTTGTTTTTTTTAGAAATTTCGGATCACACCAGAAAAATTTTAATACTAATTTTTTTTTATTTTATTCACGAATTTAATAGCAAACAAAAATAACTATTCAAACTTTCTGGAAAGAATTTACAATTTCTTAAGGACAGTTTTATAAATAACGCATAAATACGTCAGTGGCCTGTATAGTTTTAAAAAGGTCACCCACTTCTTCTTTTGTTCCAGTATATATCAGGAAAGTCTACAAAAGATTCAATGTAAAGCGAACGAAAACTTTAAATTCATTTGAAGTTCTGTATTGGATAGAGTACTTCGAACAAATAAGGGGAAATTTCTCTTCAGAATTACGGGTGTCGAGGTATCGTAACCGTAGGCAGTTATGGGCGTAGCCAGGGAACAAATGCTTTCGGGGAACAAAATTAATTTGTTAACGCCCCAAAATAATGTACAGCAGTACTGATACAAAAACATAAGTGCACTTCCATTAACAAGAAAAAATATGTATAGATTTTTTAAAATTCAAATCAACGAAATTCTTTGTGGAATGCTAATTACTGTGTTTAAAGTTAATCCTAAAACAGATAACGCAATCTTTTTATTTTCATTTTATTCTTTAACAGTAACTCCAAAGATTATCCTAAGAGGTATTTTCATTTAATAGCCTGGAAGATTATTTCCGTAGTCGAGGTGTGTGTTAGGTGTTATTTATGATGGCCGATTATCTCGGGATA
Source organism: Maratus speciosus (assembly GCA_963932465.1). Taxonomy (NCBI): domain Eukaryota; kingdom Metazoa; phylum Arthropoda; class Arachnida; order Araneae; family Salticidae; genus Maratus; species Maratus speciosus. Next base: position 231,598,003 of record OZ010794.1, on the reverse strand, counting down.
TAGGCCCGAGGGGTGGTACCCTCCGTGGGGGTCTTTCTAAGGGAACCTAAATCGTATTTACGCATGGAAATCCAGGGTTCGAAGAAAACCACGAAAACTCCTAACGATTAGGTCGACAGGCGCGATTGGGTTTGAACCCAGCACCTCCCGTCTACCAGCTTCGTGAGCAGAACCTGTCGGCTACTGGTGGGGCCTATTTCCGTAGTCGAAAATATAGGAAGTGTTATCAAATGGCTACACCCTACACCTTGAAACCTAGGATTAAATTGATCATAATATGCCAATAACCTAAAATATTAGGATTTATTTTATTTACGAACTAATTGGTCATGTAATGTTTAAAATAACAGAAATTAAATGCCCATCCTAATTTCTTTTAAAAGTTTAATGTACGAGTAATATAAATACAGAAACTAAATTTTCTTGAAAACGTTAAAACAAAATTGCATTTTATATGATGACCTTGACCTCAATGGTTTTTATTTAGAATAACCTTGAAGTTAAACTGTCTAAAAATAGCTTAACCTTGTTGAATTGCTTTTTGGAAGCATATCATTATATTTTTATCATTTACTATTTATTATATTACTTATAATCTTATTGTTCATTAGTTTATTTACCATTAAATTAAACTTTCGAATTATTAGAATTTTCCCTAATGTCAACATCGATTGACCATCGTTGAAAAATTATGTAAATTTTGAAAACTGTCAGATACTTATATATATCAGGGTATTATACAATACCCTGGTACAATATTATCAGGGTCGCAATACATTGGGAAATTTTTATTGTTTCTACCAGAATCTTTAATCAGCAATTTACATGATCATTTTGCTTAACAGACGCTATAGAAACGTATGATGAAGATATTATTTTTAAAATGGTGGTAGGAACAATAAAATTTTCCCTATATAATGCGACCCCTATATATCTTCGCCATTATGCAAATATTTGTTTCTTTGATTTGACGCCATTTTTTCTTTCTTTTCAAGGAAAAAAAAATATAATCTCATATAACACTAAATATAACTTGAATTTTACTCAAGTTTAAAAAAAAATATTTTCCAACCAGAATTTCAATTTAAAACTATTTAACCATTTCATTTTACTTACTCTATCGCGTGTGATTTACGTTGCTTTTTGACCTGTCTGTTGTTTAATTACTATACAAAAATGATAGTGTGTTGCTTTTGTAACTAGTTTGCATATCTTTAATTGTATGGCCTAGTCTTCGGTTGCTTTTTCGGCAGCTGGAAGACTAATGGAATTTTTTCTTTTTTTCATTTTTGATAGTTTTCTATTTTTTTACTTATTGTTACTTAAGTTTTAATTCATTTATTTTATTTTTCATAAATTGAAATTTCTTTCTTTTTAATTCTTTATTTATTTTTTCACTTATGCAAGCCCTGATTACCAACGGGGCAAACTTGCTGCAGGAAATTTTATTAGAAATTATTCTGTTACTTAAAAGCTTTAATCGTGCAGAGTTTCTATCATGAATAAAGCAAAAAATTCATTTTTTTTGTTTTACTGGTGAATGTTTGCCCCTTTAGTAATCAGGCCCTGCATTTATGTAGTTTTTACTACAATAAAACTTTAATTTCTGTAATAGCTCCCTTATGTAACATGCATGTAAAATTGCTCCATCGAACTAGGAAATCCGAACTAGTAGATCCATCAGACAGTTTTGCTTTGTCCCAAGATCCATTGTTCCATTGTTTTGTCATATTTTATTAATAATTATTTATTTATGAAGAAATTTCTAGTTCTAATCAAAATATTTGTACTTGGTACTGGTTAAATGACCGGTTGTTGGTATATTTAGTGTTAAACTGAAAGTTATATGAAACTTTTTTAATGAAATAAGAAATTATTCAATTAAAAAGTGTCTGTTTAACTTTTCAGCTCTATTCCATTTTCATATAATTTACATTTCGAAAAGTATTGACCTGTGTCTAATAAGGACATAATTATCAATTCAACAATATCTTAAGCAAAATAATATGCAATACTACGTTGTACCCGATACGATATTCCAATTAAAGTTGTTATACGAGGACTCCCCAGATCCACCGATGTCGAATATATGAAAGAAACCCTTAACTGCAAAGGATTTAATATCATAAAAATTTCTCAAGTGAAAAGTCAAAGAGAGGGAAGTTCTTGTAGAATTACCTAAAACTGAAACCTCTATCGAAATCTTTACCGTCAGATTTTTTTTAAAAATCATAATCGAAATTGAAAAATTCAGAATCGCCAAAAAGAACCGCAGTACGCAATATTAAAACTGTCAAAAATTTTTCACATTACGATGTTAACTGAAACATTAATCCTCACTGTGGCGCATGCAGTGGAGAAAAAATTTCAAAAGCTTTCACCTTTAAAAATCATTACACAAACCTATCCCAAAATTGTAAACTGCGGTCTCCCGCACCCCTCCAACTATAAAGGTTGCTCAGAATTCCCAACCGAAGCACAATTCAAAAAACCTATGGCGAAACTGCTGCTAAACAACAATATCCCCCCTCCCAGTATAAAAAACAATTACTATTCCACATCAAACCCATAAAGAAAAAGATCCTCTTCCCTCTATTCAACATCTCAACGAGATGCAGAGTTTTCCAAAGCAATCCCTACTATTTCCGAAATCGCCCAGAAAACTAAAGAAGAACCGCAAGTCAACACATTCACAGAAATCACTGAGCAAGTCAATTGTGTCCTCGAGAAAAGGCCCCACCAGTGGCCGAGAGGTTCTGCTCACAAAGCTTGTAGACAGGAGGTGTTGGGCTCGAACCCAACCACGGCCGTCGGCCAAATCATTCGGAGTTTTCCGCGGTTTTCTTCAAATCTTGTATTTCCTTGCATAAATACGGGTTAGGTTCCCTTAGAAAGACCCCCACGGAGGGAACCCCATCCATTTGGGCCCATATCCCTCGTGTTGATGATTGGCCGTCATAAACAACACCAACACCTCGAGCAAATATCTTCCTAAAAAGATGTTTTTTCAAAAATTTCTTCATTCAGGGAATGATATCAAATCCTACCATTGTTGATAATAACTCTCAATTCTTATCTATGAAAAGAAAATATATTCTGAAGAAACCCATCGTTATTATAATTATAATGTAAAAAAATCTATTTTTATAAACTTATTTGTTATTTTAATGTAAAGTAAAAATATGGACCTGAATTGGGTCTTTTTTTTATCCTGTGCCTTTTTGCACCACCTTTATACTAAACTCCATCTAGCAATCACCAGCTAAATTAGTACTGCACATCTTTCAGGTTTTTTTACATTTTTACTTCAAATTTTATTTTCCTTGACTATTTTATTAAATTTAACCGACTATTTCTTAAATTCTCTCCTTATTCTGCGGTTATACACTGCAAAGAAAACGGATTAAAAAACGGAGATTCTACTGGCAATCGAGACGCCAGTACTACTATTTCCGTATTTTAACGGAAAATTTCCCACATAAATTCCAGGAAAACAAAAATTTTCTGCAATTTATAGGGAAAAATTTCCGTAAAAATACGTAAATAGTACTGGCGTCTCGATTGCCAGTAGATTCTCTGTTTTTTAGTCCGTTTTTTTACCAGGTGTACCAGGTGAAGTCAATTCCTCCATAGTTCCATGATTCACACACTTTAGTACTGTTCAGAACAGAACGAAAAAAGTATCGTTTAAAATTACGGCTGTGATTTCGAAATTTCTGAATAAAACATACACCAGATTTGGCTTCACTGTGATAAAGAGTGTTAAATAATTGATTTATGGAACGTTCCTATTTAGAACTTCCCAGTCTTTGATGGGTCGCCAAAGATCTGAATAACATGGCGTTGCCATGATGGAACATAACGTGTTTTCTGCTGACCGATTCACGCCTTTTTTCCTGATTGTTTTCCTCACTCTAATTAGTTGCTAACAATGGAGATCAGAATCTATCCTTTGGCGTGCAACAGTAACAAACGATATATTATTATTTTTCACTCCCATCACGCTTTTCGGCATTAGTCCCAGATTCACCATCGTTTATAGGCTTGGACCATGACGTTCGTGCAGTCGTGTGTGATTATATGTATATTAGTACTGTGTGATTTATTTTGTGTTATCGATAAGATGCGTCAACATTGATTTAATTCATTATTTGCCGATGGAAATTTTCTTTCTTTAAATAAAAACTAAAAAAAATTTAAATAAATAACAACAATAAAATAATTATTTTGTGGTCAGAAATATATGACAATGGATTTATGATTAGTTATAAGTTGTTCTTAAGTAGCTTTTTCTAAGTTTCATCGACTCGACTTTTTACTGATTAGTCTGCTGGAGGGAGTTGTATCCATAATCGAATTATTATTTTAATGCTCATATTGGAATTATTGGAATATTCATAGTAGAATTATTTATAATATAATTATTGTTATGTATCACAGGGTCTGTATGTCTAACACCAATACTTTAAGATCGAAAAATTTGAATTAGTTCTTCAGCACTTTTATCGCAACTTAACTGTGCAAGTGTTGCCAGTTTGGATACGTTTTTATTCAGATTGCTTTATTGCTACCACTTTTTTTGAATTTATAATATTCTTTCTTGTAATCTGTCATTAAAAAATACGGATCTTTTTTTTAAAAAATGCCAGCAATCAAGCAATCTGCATAAAATGAAAGTAGCCCAACTAGCAATATAATCGTAATTTTTTAGCAACCTGTATTCAGTGTTGCTCTATCGGGCGGAATTACTATTCAGAAATTCCGAATTATCATCAGAGAGTTTGAATAGTTATTTTTTTTTATTTAATTTTAGACAAATCGCGAATAATAATAAAAGAATTACTATTTAAAATGAAATCCGAATTTCCGAATAATAAATCCGCTAGATTTCTCTTTTGTCTGCATTACATTCTTCAATGTTTCGTAATAAAAAATATAGTGTTAAAATAGCTTCCTTACTGTCAACCATTTTCAAGGTATGAATGACTTTTTATTGAAAAGACAAATTTCATGATTTTTTACAACAGTCGCTTTCATCTATCAAATTATATAGCCCCATCTGATAAACATTATGTCATTTATCTTGAAAAGAACACGCATTTATGCAGTATTATATCCCACACAGAAGTATTCACCAGTTTTAAATTTAATGTGACTTTGCTTACATAAATTCTGAATACGATGGCAATCAACAATTTGCTGTTCGCGATTTTATCCTTCAAGATATAAAAAAAATTGGTGTGGTGTCACTATATAAAAGTCATCTTTGAGGAGTTTACGCTAGAATTTGATATCGTATTAAAGCGTAAACATTAATGATGTATCTTTTAGTGCTATACCATACTTGCCAAACTTCAACATAACTTACGTAAAATGTCTGTTAATTTTATCCAGGTTAAAGATGTTTTATACCAGATTTTTTTAAAGAAATGAAATCAATTAGATTCGCCAGTTGAACTGCGCTGAACAGCAGAGCCTATTTCAAGGGCTTCCTAGCTGAAAGCAGCTTAACCCTCTTGCTGCGTAATTGTTTTATCAAAATGGGTTTAAAAATTGCACAATTTTTTTTATTACATATTACAAATCTACATATATTTTAGAGTTGAAATATGTGAAAAATGTTTGTAAAAGACTTTTTTTTTTAGTATGGAATTAGATCCTACAAAAATCTTGTCAGAAAGATCGTCTTTTACAGAATTTTTAATCTTTTATCAGCGGTTTTTCAAAACAGAAATTTTTTAATGATTTAATCCCGAAAATCCCAGGCCAAATTTACAATAAAAAATAACTGGGGGGGATAATGAAGGAGAGCTAATTAAACAGAAAAAAATGCATCCCCGAGGAAATCTCGGGTTGCGCAAATTTTGCTACTTTTACGTTGCCGGAGGAAATCTCGGGTTGCGCAGCGAGAGGGTTAACACCCAGTCTATTGATAAAACGTCTTGTAATACGACGGTACCATATTAAACTATCCAATATGAAAACAGTGTTGTTTAATTGAGGATAACGACAAGGGGAATTTTAACATTTCAGAAAAGTGGTGCCAATAAATAAATTTGAATTTTAAAAAAGTAGCCCACTGGCAACACTGTTTTCATATTGAATAGTTTGACATGGTTCCGACGATATTGTGAAGGTAAAGTTATAGTTTTTTGGTCTCTACGATTGTAGAGTTGCGTAATCAGCATGAATCTAAATACATAATTTGACACCAAATAAATTTTCTGGTTAGGAACGTGTTTGACCTGGATCAAGTTAACCAACATATTACGGAAGTTAATTTGAAAGTTTCCAAGCAGGGGTGTAAAAATCTAGGCGCCAGCGGGCAGTCTCTCACCAGCACATTTTATTCGTTATTTTTTGTCCAATATTTCGTCTGAATTTTGTATAAGAATGCTAATAAAATTTAAGCAAAGAAAACTGGTAAAATTTAGTGGTGAGAGACTGCCCGCTGGCGCCTAAATTTTTACACCCCTGTTTGCAAGTATACTATGCTGTTTTCATTCAGTTATTAACATTGAAACTCTTTCTCTTTGCAGCGAAAAAGATGGCATTCCCCCGACCTTCTCTAAAAAACCCACAATTCGCCAAGAAGATGAGGGAAGGCGTTTACTGTTCGAATGCAGGATCCTAGCTGACCCAAAACCTACAGTAACATGGTATCATGATGTCAGTGCCGTTAAAGAATCTGCGAGGTGTAAAGTAAGTGTTTTCAAAATTAGCATTTTATTACTGAATCTACAAAAATCGCAAATCGCTCGTATTGAACCAGTATGTAATGGCCATAGCACAAGGTTGCTAGTTTGGCTTCAATTTTTATTCAGAAAATCCTAATTCGTGCCAGAAATAAAAAAAATTGTATTTTTTGCTTTATTTAACCCCTTAACGCTCGAATTAAATTACGGTTGAAAAATTCAAATTGCTTATTGGCACCACTTTTATGAAAAAGAAATATTTACATTATTTAATGACAGGAAAAACGATACTAAAATGTAGCCAATTTCACTATTTTATAAAACTGGTGGGAATCAAACAATTTGAGTAAAAGACACAGCCCGAGAATATGACGGGAGCGAGAATTAAGGCATTGCCCCCTGAATACTAAGCCTGAGCGCTCACACAAAAATGACACAAAAATGGCGGCTACCGAAGGCGGATTTTTTTTAGCATAGTACGGTCCCTTAAATGTTGAAATCAGTATTTCATAAAAGATTTCTCTACCTTGCTTATTCTCGGAAAAATGAAGCGGAAAAAACTTCAAAAAATTATTGGTAGTAATATTTAAGGGACTGTACACACGCTGAAAAAAATTCGCCTTCGGCAGCCGCCATTTTTGGTCCAGCGCTCAGGCCTAGTATTCAGGGGGCGGTGATCAAGGGGTTAATGACAGAAATTTTCTACTTACCTAAAGTAAAACTTCTTCTTTTAAAATTTCTGGTATGAATCTGAAATTTGGATATAAAAATTGAGGTCAAACTGGCAACCCTGCCGTAGTACACTGGTGCCATTTGCGCAATATTTCCCCTGAGATCGCACTCAGATTATGATATATAACTCACTTAACCCCTTAATTCTCGCTCCCGTCATATTCACGGTCTGTGTCTTTTATTCAGATTGTTTAATTCCCACCAGTTTCATAAAATAGTGAAATTGCCTATATTTTAGTATCGTTTTACCTGTCATTAAATAAGGTGAATATTTCTTTTTCATAAAAGTGGTGCCAATAAGCAATTTGAATTTCTAAACCTTAATTCAATGCGACCGTTAACCCTCTCGCTCGGGGATGCATTTTTCCGTCTAATTAAACCTCCTTGATCATTCACACCAGTTATTTTTTATTGTACATTTTGCCTTACATAATCGGAGCATTTTCCCGATTAAATTCGACAAAAACTTTTGTTTTGAAAAACCGGTGACAACGTAAAAATTCTTAAGTGCTCAGTTTTTGAAGCTATTTTGATAAAACATATACGAAGTGAGAAGATTAAGGGATTAAGGATTAAGCTAATATTAGTTTTTATTGCATTAAAATATCTCAATTTGTTGATTTTCTGAAAGCAAGTAAACCGTATTGGTATACAATGGAAGTCTATGGGAATTTGGCGAAATATTAGAGATATCACCATGTTGGCGATAAACTTGGCAGAATTTGGCGATGGAACAGGGTCCCCCTATGATAACCCCCTTATAGGTATGAAGATGCATTAAATACTGTTCAATAACCAATGAGATGCGTTTCATTCGGGCGATGCCATTAAACAATTAACAAATAATCGCGATTTCTGTGCCACGTACGATAGCGTAATATATATATATATATATAGATGTATGGTCAGTAGTTGTAGTGACTTATGCGCATGCCCAGATATCTATTTGGCTAAGTTAAGTCTCTTAAAATGTTTAATAATGTGAACATGTGAAGCTTAATTCCGGGTTGTCCGGTTCAAAAAAGTTAAGCTAAGTGACCCAACTTTCATAATGTGAACACAGTATAACCAGGGATGTAGTGGAGGGTATACTAGGGTATACGCCGTATACCCTATGGATTTTTTAAAGGAACACCATATACCCTCTGTTTCTCAAGAAAGCTATAGTATATATACACTAGGGTACTACCCTCTGCCTTGAGCGTATACCCTCTGCCTAGATCGTATACCCTCTGTTTTTTTACTACTACACCACTGAGTATAACACAACATTATTGTCAGCAGAATTTGCTTAACCTTGCTAAAGTAGACCCTACTATCGTTCATCCAGCTTCATCCAGCGTTCAATCAGTCAGATTCTAAATGTTGCTCATTCTCTCAACATTGTTGATTATTCCACAACTGAGCCAATCGGAACAAAGCTAGGAAAGATATGCGTACTTATCTGGTAATCCTACTCATTCATTACAAGATAGATAACCTACAAAAGCTGTTTATTCAGTTCAGAAAAAGCTGTGCGAACATGCTGTGTAATTTTTTTTTATTGTTTATTCTTCTTTCGAGTATTCCCCTTGAAGGTCGGTGATACCGTCACGGCATCACATAATTTTAATCCCTAATCGCCACATTGGTACCGGAATTTTATAATGAAAATTTTATCTTCATTAAGTACGCGAAAATATACTTTTACTTGTTTACAAATAAATTTTCTTGTAAAATACTGGTGTCATTAAATTATTTCAACATTTTACGAATATGATTACCTTGCCCCTGAAAAGGTTAAAAGGAGGCTAGCGTTCATGAGCCCAGAAAGTAAGTCAACTTTTAGATTGTTTTTTCATAGAAAGAATAAAATAATACAAAAACTGAATTTAACATCATAGTTTTTACTATAAAAACTGTTTTTATTGTACAATAATTACTAAAAGTGTTGGAGATATTCACAGTTGCCTATGGGTATGGTGTGTGCGCATAACTTTATGCCGTATAGTGCACAGCATGTCAAAGTCATTAAAAGAAATTAAATTTTTCAGAAAACATTTCAATTTGGTCGGAGTCACAAACCTATTTTTAGTGAAAATGAACTAAATTTGATAAATTGGCAGCCGTTTAAAAGCGATATTTTCACCACTAACTTCAACGTGACTTAATTTTTTTCCAAAGATTTGTGGACCTATAAATCACTTTATTTCTTAAAAAAAAGCTGATTGGTTGATTCATTTAAACACGACTATATACGGCTCACTGAAAAATGTCCTTTCGCTTTTAAGGTTTTACTGAAAAAAAAAAAAAAAAAAAAAAAAAAAAAGAGTATAAAAATTTTTAGTTAATCGTTTATATATTTCAACTTACAGTTAGTTCCCGATTTCTGGATTTATACCTACACTGTAAAAAAATCTGCAATTTTTTCAAAAAAAAAATTCTATATTTTTTACGGAAAAATGTTTTAATAAAAAAATTACAGATATTTTCTGTAAATTAAACGGTTTTCTACTGGCGCCAAAATTGACAGTTTTTCCCTGTCTAATTGTTTCTTGTAAAGATAAAAGAAAATAAAAATGGCAAGATCGGTGTATTTAATTAGTAGTCATTTGTAAAAGTAACTGAATGTTTCTTTCAGAAATTTCTTTTCAGTTTTGTAGCTTAAAATTTATTCTACATATTATTAATTTCATGTTTAGTATTAAAGTGCATTTTTTAATTGGATTTGTTTATTTTACAGATAAAACTAGATAAAGATGGCAACGCTTATTTTTCGACTTTGGAAATCACCGACGTCACAATAGAAGATGCCGGAAAATACAAAGTTACAGCAAAAAATGAGCTTGGTGAAAGCCATGCAACCATCAGCCTCAATTTTGACAGTTAGTGGAACTTAATTACATTCATTTAGTTCACAAAAGTTCAAAATAGTGTTAAATTTTAAACTAAAAAGACAATGATAGAGATTATTGTTTAGAATTTTAAAATCTAATATTATGCACTTCATGGTTTGACTTCTATTTGCTCAGGTGAGAAAGTGGACACTCCTAGGATTATATCTAAATTACTCATATTTTATACAAAAATATGATTAAACACTATCACCACGTCTTTCAAAACAAAACAACAAAAACATTTGTGTACAACCAAAACTTAGCGAATATAACTAACCAATGTTAAAGTACATTCTTTAAAGGCCATGCACAACCCTATGTATACTAGGCCGACGGGTTGACAAAAAAATGACGACTACCGCAGGCGGATTTTTTTCAACGTTTGAACGGTCCCTTGAATTTTAATACCAGAGTGATTTTCCAAAAGTATTTTTCACTTTATTGAATCGCAGAAAGAGAATGCAAAGAATAATTTTCGGAAATACTCGTAATAAAAGCGAAGGGGCTGTAAAAAAGCTGAAAAAATTCCCTTACGAGAGCAGCTATTTTTGCGTCAGTGCATATGTCTAATATCGAGACGTCTGTGGGCCATCCATTAATTACGTATTACACTTTGGAGGTAGAATGTTCTGAAAATACAATGCAGTGTTACTATTAGATGGCCATAGTTAAACTTTCTCTTTTCTAGGTTTCATTGTTGAAAAACAAGAATAAATTTTCTTCGAAGACTTCATGAAATCGTTTAAATAAATACTTCTAAACAAAGGATTTAAGAATTAGCTGTTAAACTTTTGAGGGGCAAGTGGTTGTGTTGTTGTAACATTGAATTCATACAGGAATCTTAGAAAAAATTTATTTCAAAATAAGAAAAACGATTTTACAACTTTTTTCAACCAAAGTTATAAAAATAAAATATAATTAAAAGTTTCCGATGCAAATCGTGATTAAACTTAGGTGGGAAAAATATATCCCACCGCACCTCAAGGAGTTAAAGAACGATACGAATGCAGAGTTCGTACGGGTCCTTGAATTTCTAGACTAAGAAATTCTTTGGTACCAGTATTTTCTTATGTAAAACCTCTCCTTAAAGAAGGCTAAATTTCGTCCGTTTAATCTAGATTCATTTTTCTATTAAAATATACTGATATTTCGCCTTGAAAATAACGGTACCCGTACGAACCCTGGACTAGAGACTCTGTATGTCAGGGGTGGCCAACTGTGATACGCTGGATACGACTAAAATTTTATAGTAATCATTGTCTTATCTCGATATTTATAATCCTCGAATCTCGGCGATTCAAGAAGTCGGCTATTTCTCTAAAAAAATAGTGGTATACGGCATGCAAAAGTTGGCTACCCCTGCTGTATGTGAATCTATTACAGATAATTTGCATTTATCCTGTTAAATTAAACATTTATAAAAGTGAATACTACATACTTAATCGTTCAACATAAAACTGAATAAATTAAAAATATGTTTTAAATTAATCATTATCATTTGCTGGGTTAATAATGGTATTCCTTTTACAGGTGAGGACGATGGTGTTCCAGCTGAAGGGACCAGACCTGTATTTACCGAAAAGCCTACAATTAAAGGGGCTGATAACTTTACTAAAGTGACATTTGAATGTAGGATGATAGCTGATCCAAAGCCTACAATACAATGGTAAATTTTTGCCTGTGTTTGATCTTATTTTCTATCTTTCAAAATTATCCTTTTAACCCCTTCGGGACGGGAGTCTTTTACGAAATGTTTAATCTTTTGTCACCGTTTTTTAAAAACAGAAATTTGTGTCTTGTTGAATCGTTAAAATGCACTGATTCAATAAGGCAAATTTTACAGTAAAATTTTACTGGTGAGGAAAAACAAGGATTATGAGTGCTGCATGCGGCACGTATACGTGACGCTCGTCCCCAAGGGTTTAAAGTTATTGTGTATTTAATCTTAGTCACTGGTTATTTCACTTTCAAATAATTGCATTCCATACAAAGTTAATCTCAATCGGAATGTATTCTTAGGACAGATTTATTTGAAGATCTGCATAAATACATAATCTAAATAATATCTACAATTAAAGTCAAGTGAGATTTATAATTTTTTTGACTAATTGATGCTATTTATTTTATGTGATACTATTATTTTTATTTTTCATTTATTTTTTTATTTTCTTACATATTTTTATTTTTTGTACTAAGTGATTAGAAACGTTTAATTTCCAAATGTCTGAACGTACAATTTTGACAATGATATCACAATTGATTAACGTTTGTAAAAACTAGGGATAATTTATGTCCTGCATTATGTAATATTAAATCAAGATTAATTATTGTAATTATGTAAAAACAAAGACGTATATTCAGATTATTAATCTTTAATTGATGATAATTGTTTTCTTACAGAAAATGTTTGATATAAGTTTTTTTATTATTTATTTTCAGCAAATAATTCGTTTTTATACATATTTTATACGTACTTGTATGTAAGGACATATAAACATTTCTAAAAAGAAATGAGTGGCGCGTAAAAATCCTCAGTTAATGTCGTGTAATAGTTTATAAAGTCTTAAGTAAGATTTACTAACAAACTCAGGTATTTTCAGGTACATCATTTTTATTTTAGCACAGAATACCTCAAATTATTCTTATTTTTTTACAGTCAAATGTATTCCAATTTCTATCTTTCGGATTACGAACTTTCTTCTTAAGTTAATATTTCTTTTATCTTATTCATGTATTCTTTGTAATTCTCTTAACTTTACTTAGTTTTTCAAGTTAGGTTGGAAACTGGCTGCTTCTGTAATTTACAACCTTTATGATTAAATACTACCAACATCGATTAACCTATCTCTGGAAACCTTCTAAACCTCTTGTAATATACGCTATTTATTTTTCAAAATGCACTGGAGTGTAAATTGTCCGAACTTGTCAGAACTATGCTCAATTAGAAAGACAGAGAGAGACATATTATATAATGGTTCGAATAACTAGACAGACGTAGTCAAGAGTATAATACAGCAATTATTTTAGAGTAATGGTCTTCAACCTGTGATTCGTGAGCTCCAAAGCTGCCACTATTTTAGGAAAGAAAAATTTGCCTTATTTAAGGACAGAAACTTTGCGATTAAATAAGACGAATGTTGCCATTCAGAGTTTATGGTGGAAAACGAATTTAAGGCAAAATGACTGAAAAACTCTATCTTATAGTGATAGATTGAAGCATCAAACGTATATTAAACTATACTTTTATACCTGTTTCGACTACGTAATTATTTGGAAGTTTTTAATTTTCTCACAAATTAAACCAGCTGGAAATTGCATGTCAAACGTGGCAAATGAGGTGTGTTCGTACTATAACTAGTTTTATAAATATTTTTTGCATCGCATATTGTACTGAATGTATGTTTTAGTGCACTTGATAAGTGCACATCCATTTCATTCAGTTCGAAAAGCTGTAACATCATTAAAATGCACTTGAAATAATTTTTTCCCATTGGCCGTAATGCAGAGAAAAACTCTTGACTGTCCCTATAATTAAACTATACATCCGATTTTCATAAAACTTGAAATGACTCGACAAAATTTTACAACAATTATGTATTGAAAATTTCAGACCATTCGGTTGAGTAGTTTCTGCTCTGTTATATGCGGTCAGACGGACAGACAGACGGACCGAACGACGACTATAGTTGCTACGTATTTATATAATTACGAACGCACCTAAAAAGAAAAGAACAGAAAATTCCTAGTTATATGTTTAAATGATAAAATACTAATATAGTTAAGATAATAGAACAGTTCAATAAGTCTGTGCTTGTAATCTCGACTGTAAATCATTTCTGCTGAACTTATAATAATCTTTCCGCAAGGGATACAGTGCTAGGAGATTGGATAAGTTATTTCAGTAAAACGATGGATCTATGAATCAAAAGGAAGAGACATATAGCTTGGTGTCCACCAGTTGCGAGTGAAGTAACTCAGGATGTAGTTACAAGATGGCGGGTGATGTTTATTTACATCGGATCCACAGGGCCGGTATCCATTATCGCCGGTGCAATCTTCCACCAGTAAATTTCAATAGAAATTTTCGATTTTCTTAAACGATGGATCCATGAATAAAGAAGAGGCGAGATCTAGTGCATTGTCTGCCATTTATGAGTATAGTAACAAAGGACGTAGTCCAAAGATAGCTGTTGTTATTTGTTTACATCGGTCAATAAGGCTTGTTTACCCCTACGCCAAACTTTCCGCGGAAAATGTAAATAGAAATTTTCTCCTAATTTAAACAAAATTTAGGTCAAGCAAAATAATGCAAAAATTTCCATACATTTTTATTGGTGGAAGTTCTCCTCGGTGGTATTATAATATTTTTTACAGACATTGACAAGAGGATTGTTTATGTTATAACAATATGGAAGAACAGGCCTGATTACCGTCGGGTCAAAGTTCCACCAGTAAAAAATAATTGATATTTTTGTTTAATTGTGACAGAAACTCAACCTTTATAAAACGTTTAAATAAGAACTTTTCTTTTCAAATATACTGATGGAAGTTTAACCCGGCGCTACCGGTTAAATTTGAAGCTTCACTATTTTGAGCACATGCCAATTCCTCTTTACTCACAGTTCCATGAGTAAAACAGATTTTGATTCTGTGGATAATTTTAAGCAAAGTTAAGTTAATTTTAATTATAAAATTTCAATAGTAGGAAAGTTCTTACCCTAGATTTGAAAATCTTTGCTTTCATATTAATCTGTATTTTTAAATGTTAAATGTAACATTATATTAAATTTCGATGACATTCATACAAAATTTTAATAAAATTTGTATATTTAGGTATCATAATGGAAAACCAATTAACGACGGTGGAAGGTATAAGTACGGCTTAATTTCTGACAAGCACAACCACGTAGTATCTTTAGAGGTCCAAAAAATTACTGCCAGTGATGGAGGAGAATATAAAGCTGTAGCAACAAATAAACACGGCGATGGTAGCGCGAATATCACATTGAATTTTGAAGGTTAGTGAAATTTTGATTACTTTTTTCAATTTAATTAAGAATATGTATATATTATTTCTTTATTTGAATATTGACTTTACTTTATAAACAGCGCTTCATTAAAACTAAAGGCATTTATAGTGTATTTTGTATTGGGTGAATGTTTACAATTTTTGTATGCTGGTATGGCTTTATAGTTAGGTCGGCGCCTCCCAAATACTAGGCCTACACACTGATAAAAAAAATGGTATCCGTCGTAGGTGGATTTTTTTCCAGCGTTTGTACCAGGGCTGCGGAGTCGGTGGGAAAAATGGACGACTCCGACTCCTACTCCGGGAATTTTATCATATTCGACTCCGACTCTTTCGCTCAAAAATGGGCCTGACTCAGACTCCACGACTCCGACCGCGCAGCCCTGGTTTGTGCGGCCTATTGGATTTAAATACCAGTATGAGATTTTATGAGATTAAATAAGAGGAGGAATACTTTTATAAAATATTGGTATTAGAAATCAAGGGACCGTATAAACTTAAAATTTTTCTGCTTACGGCAACCGCTATTTTTGTGCCAGTGCATAGGCTTAGTATTAAAAGGGCGGCGAATAGGCTGCTACATGAATCTCTCTAAATTAACCATACTTTACTTTGTTCTAGATGTATTGTAACTACTAAAGTAATGGTATTATTCATAATTCTGCATATGCATCTAAAAGAATATAAATATTTTATTTTTGTGAGAAAAGAAATATGACAGTCCTAGGTATTAAAATTTGAATACTTCATTACTTGGTATCGCGTCAATTTGTCCTGTTGAAGCCACCACGAACGATTCATCGTGCACAATTCGTCGTGGCGTCTGTTTGTTGCGGCACCAATTCGTAGTAGTAATAATTGGGGCTTCTATGTTAGCTAGGCGCAGGTGATAAAATGATAAATATTAAACCTTATAGTCTTCATTCGAATTTTATTCATTTCACTGAAAATATAAACCTTTCATGCATTTCCTTTAAAATACATAACTTTTATTTTAAATACATATATTGCATACATTAGAAATACACGCCTTTCAATCATTTCATTAAAAATACCAAAATATTTTTCTTTCTTTAAATGAGAAATAATATCATAAACCAAATCATTCTACTTAAAAATCAGTGCACTGTTTATATGTTACACAAGCAAAAATTAAAACTGTTATTTGCGAGAAAAGAAAAATGTTGTTTATGCGATTTGTTTCCTCCTAACGAATAATGTTTTAACCCTTTATCGCGTAATGGGAATATACTTCCCACTTAATTTTTATTGAAAACTGATCGATTCGCACTGGAATTTTCAGTAAAATATTCTGTTTTTATAATGCACGCGATAAATAATGTCACTTTTTATCTTCAAATCATTTTGTTTGCAGACTCTGGTGGCAATGAATCTTTTCAAAATTTCAGTTAGATAATCGACTTGCCCAATATAGGATTAAAAGTCAATGATAATGAAAGTAATAGCCATTTACTACTTTGATAATAAAAATTGAATCGCTTATTATCACATCTCTTATCGCTTATTATCTATAAATAAAGATAATTAAATTATGAATTAGGCTATTTAAAAGTCGAGATTTGGTAATTCATAAAACATTTGCCATTCTCATATCGAATCATTGATTTGAACCGGCACAATTAGAGTTAATTTTTGTTTTGTTTTGCAACTTTTTAAAGCATTTTTCATATTTTTCCTCGATGAATGTTAAATGATTACAATGAATCATACCATAAAATTTTAACAATACATTTCAGTTACTTTCTCTAACCCCTTCTTAGCAATGGTAACAATCAAAACTGCATACATATTAAGCGTACAAACTTAATGCTGGAATCAGGCGTAAATTAACACAGCTGCGCCATCTTGTGGACGGGGTTGATAATCCATATACGCGGTCTTTTAATGTGACGTCAGGAATGACAGAATGTCTACCACCTGCGAATATTTTCTAAATCTTTAATTACTCATGGTATATGAATCTTGTTTGCCAGATTTATTGCAAAATAACGGCATAGCGGGAAGGGGGGGGGAGTTCAGATGCACTTGACACCACAAATTTTCTTCGCCTTGTCTAACCACCGACTTTTCAGCTATTAATCAAGGTGAAAAAAATGTACAATTTTAGTGGTGTGAAGTAAGAAAACAGTTAAGCATCTTCCTGTAGTTAAACCCCATCCGCTACGTGGCGCGTGACCTTGATTGATGTGACCTCCTCTTTAATCTTGTGGTTACCTCTCCCATTTAACATAGGACGCTTAATATGTATGTAGTTTCGGTGTCAATTGATCGTCAAAGAAATGTTACGGCGAATCAAATAACGATTAACCTCTTCGAAACGATACCTCATACGCGTAACGTTTAGAGTACGCTATATGTCCGGTTATTCCTACCAATAAATTTTGCTCTATTTTATTAAAGCATTTTTTGCGATTTGACAAAGCAAAAAATTCTGTTTTGAATTACCGGTGATAAAAGATTAAGAATTCTCTAAAAGAGACTCGTCGCGAATAGGTTAAGAAAATTGTCTAAAATCTGTTGCACAAAATTTTAAGTTACAGATGCATAGCTGACAACTTGTACAGATAATTCTCACCACTAAAATTTAATAGAAAGTTTTAGCTAAAACAATCGCCGAAATCTAGAGATTTCCTGCGATGAACAAAGATAAAATTTCTGATAAATTTTAGTGGTAACAAAAAACAGTGCAATTTGATAGCTATGCAAATGTGAATAAGGAATTGGAATCTTACTAGGTGTTTTTTCATTTATCAACTTCCGGATGGAGGATTGCAACGGCGAATTGTGCTTGATGAGTTGTGCATAGCGAGTTGTTTCGAGACGTACTGTCGACGCAGAATCTATTGTTATATTGATCACGGTAATAATTTCACCCGACTAACACACTTAATACTCAGAAAATAAAAATTCACATTTATTTTTAAATATTCAACAGATTTCCTCATCACTGCAAATCAATGTATAAATGTTAACAAGTTTTTGATTTATTAATTAAAAATATTCCTGTTTAAAACAAAAGTTGTTAGTATTATAATAGAAACTTTTAACAAAGAAATCAATTGTTAATTTTTATGTCATACGTTTGCAATCTTCACGATTATTTTCTATTATAGCATGGATTGTGAAAATATAAAATATATGGTTGCTAAAAAAGAAAAGTGAAAAGGGCATAGCCGGATAAGCATCGGAAACATGCCTTTCAATCAAATTTCCTGATTTTTTCCCCCAGATGTGGCTACATATCTGAAAATATATTTCCCCTATTATCACCCTATAAATATTAATATTTAATGAGATAAAAATGTTTTTCGATTTTTTAAAAAACGGATTTTCTGAAAAACTGCTGCGCAGAATTTCATGCCATTAACTGAGGATATATAGATACCAAAGATGCATAACTAGTATTCTTTGTATAATTTTCTGTTTATAAAAAATGTCTGAAATAGCGAAATAAAAATTAAAAAAAATAAAAATCATATCTTATGGTTATCTGAAAATTACCATTTTTTTGTAAAAAATTCCCCATATGTGCCCCTATATTCTATATAAATGTCGAAAGTTTGCGTTGGGTACTACATATAAATATTTACGAAAATGTATATTAAAATTATTGGAATTCATTTTAAGGCGTTATTTGGGGCGGAGCTACTTAACTTCGACATCCGAAGAATATTTGGAACAAAGTCAGTAGACAATATGTCCACTGATGTATTTTAGATTCCATTAAGCATATAAGCGATGTTTTTCAACTTCATGTTCATTTTGATATCGACAGCGTTGAGAATGTTGCTCATGTGTTCATTAAAATTTAAAATACAGCAATTCTGTAACTGTTTATTCCAAGAACTCTTCGGGTGTGGAAGTTGAGTAGCTCTGCCCCAAATAACGCCTTAAAATGAGTTTCAATAATTTTAATATACATTTTTGTAAATATTTATATGTAGTACCCAACGTAAACTTTCGGCATTTATATAGAATATACGGGCACATAAGGGGAATTTTTTACAAGAAAATGGTAATTTTCGGATAACCATAAGACATGATTTTTATTTTTTTTAATTTTTATTTTACTATTTCACATAGTTTTTATAAACAGAAAATTATACAAAAATTACCATTTATGCATCTTTGGTATCTATATATCCTCAATTAATGGCATGAAATTCCGTGCAGCAGCTTTTGAGAAAATACGTTTAAAAAAAATCGAGAAAACATTTTTATCTCATTAAATATCAATATTTATAGGGTGATAATAGGGGAAATATATTGTCAGGTATGTAGCCACATCTGGAGAAAAAATCAGGAAATTTGATTGAAAGGCATGTTTCTAATGCTTATCCGGCTATGCCCTTTGGCAACCATGTTTAAAATCGTTTACTCTGTTTTAAAAACAACAATTCGTTACAAAATATAAGTGGTAATGCCACATTTTTAGACGTCATTCATAATCATGTTTTACTAATTTTATAGTTTTTCAGTGATGGAACAGTGGCGCTACAGTTGGGCGATTGTCACCAATGAATTTTAATAGTATTCTTCACCTTGAAAAATCTCAGAAATTCTGTCCTGAAATTAGATGAAGAATACTAATAAAATTTTGCGGTGTCAATTGTTTCTCTGGTGCTACACTGTTCCATCACTGGTATTTGTATAATATTATGTGTTTGTATAATACGTACTAATTTTATGTTCGTTTTTTCTTTTCCATGTGCAGATGACAAGCCACAGTATGTATTTTCCCCTTTATTATATATTTACTTTATTAGTTACATTATTTATTTGAAATAATGCATTTTACTTTATGCAGAAATTTTCAATTTGTGGTCTGCAAATTACTCATTTAAAATAAACGTGTAAAAGAAAATTATAAAAATATTCTTTGTTTATACCAGAAAAGTTTACAAAGGATCTTACAAAGCTATTCTCTTATTAAATCTTGCTTCAATTAATCCTTGCTTCAAGATTTTTCTTCTTGTCTTTTGAATTTAATATTTCTTAATACAAAGCGTAACACAATGTTATCATGTTAACTGCAGGGCTCCCAAATGGTCCGCCAACTGACTGAATACCAATATTATTTTAGAAAATTTTTCTTTTTAGATTTTTCTTACAAACCGCCCCGGAATCACCCTTGTAAGTTAATTCTAACGCAAACCTACCATAAAATTTTCTGTTAAAATTTATTGGTGTACAGTTGGCGGACCATTTGGGAGCCCTGTAACTGCCATCCATTCATTGATTTCTTGCAAATATGGAGGTCCTAACATAATCTGGATTCCCGGAAAATTTATTCAAAACTGAAAAACTTTTTCTAGGCTCGGGATAGTAACGGAAAGTGTTCCTAAAATTACCTTACCGTTACTCGGGATTACTTTGAATATATCTCGCTACGCTGTCTGGTCTGCTTTTAAAAGCGAACATTTTCAAGAATTGAATTCAAAAAAAGCTTCGGACCGCGATGTCACGTGCGTCTTCATCGCAATGGTTTTTCGTGATAAAGAGTTTCTTAGGAAACCAATGCTGGAACTTTTTCTTTCAACAAATTTCGCTGCGTTTCAGAAAAAAACACAGTCGCTTTCTTTAATAAATAATACAATAAACTATTTTCTCTATATTATTTTATTGATTCCAGGAAATCTGTCCAATACAAGGGTATACAAGATAAGGTTGGATGGATAAGCTATCAAATATTGCTTGATAATAATAATAGTAATAATAATAATAATAATAATAATAATACACATACCTTATTTCAGGCAAAATGGGGACCAAAAAATTAAAAATTCACCTTAAGTTGGTTGGTTGGTTGTGTTTATGACGGCCAATTATCAACACGAGGGATATAGGCCCTAAGGGGTGGAGTGCCTTCGTGGGGCACTATTACTGGTGTATTTCTAAGGGAACCTAACCCGTATTAACGCTTGGAAATCCAAGGTTCGAAGAAAATGTCGAAAACTCCGAACGATTAGGCCGACGGGCGCGATTGGGTAAATTCACCGTAAGAATTCCGAATAAACTTACAAGAAGGAAAAGAAGACAAAGTTTACTATATTGGGACAAAGACGTGGATTTGGATTGCTTTTATTAGTAAATCATATCCGTCGATGAACATCGACAATCAGGAAAATTCTTTTCAGTACAAAATAAGAAAAATTGAATAAAAAATACAAACTCTGAGCGCCAGGTACGTTTATACCTGTTTTAACGAAGACAGGTATTACACACAGAAAATATTTTTCTTTCATTAATAAAAGGTGATATAATTGGACTTCCCGGGTTGCAGAATATAGATGGAAACGAGATTTTTTAAATTGATAACTGATTAATATTACAGATTGATATTAGATATTTTACATTTAATATTTTTTTTTAGAATACGCACTAACAATACCAAAAATAATATTTATATAAAAAATACTAATTAGTTTAAATAAAGTTTTGAAATTTTTTAAAAGCGGGGATTTGTATTGACCTCGCGCCAGGAGTTAACAGCCGAAGAA
This sequence comes from Maratus speciosus, assembly GCA_963932465.1. NCBI lineage: Eukaryota > Metazoa > Arthropoda > Arachnida > Araneae > Salticidae > Maratus > Maratus speciosus. The sequence continues at coordinate 231,576,150 of OZ010794.1, read as the reverse complement.
ATCGCAAAACGCCACTATTTAAAATCAGCCTTTTTTATTCAGATCATTTTAGTGGTTTAAGTGCCTTGAATTTGTATTTTATTTTTATTTATTATTTTTAATTTATCGATTGATGAATGTTTTAATTTTGTTATGTTATATAAGCTGGAAATAAATGCTGAACTATTTACATTAATTTAAATACAAAGTATGTAATCGTCTGTACGCATAGCTTCCAACTTGTACGGATTTTTCATACCAGTAAAATTTAATAGAAAATTTTAGCTAATTGAATCACCGAAATTAAAGCAATTTTAATGTTTAAAGAAGTCAAAATTTCCTATTGAATTTTAGTGGTAAGAAAAATCCGTACAAGTTGGCAGCTATGTGTACGCGATAAACATGATTAAAAAAAATAAGACTTGAAAATTATTTTAAAAACAATGCAAATTGGGTAAATAGTGACACATTTTTCAAACAAATTGCGATAGAGATTTCAAACAAATTTCATTTGAAATTACATTTTTTCCCTATTCGAAGGTGTAAATATTAAAAATGTGCGATGTTTAGAAGTTTAAAAAAAGTGCAATAAAATTTAATTTAATCGTTAGTTGTTGCACCGTCAAAACGACGTCATCGTTACGCACGGCACCGCCCTCTGAATACTAGGCCTGAGTGCTGACACAAAAATGACGGCTGCCGGAGGCGGATATTTTTAGCCTGTGTACGGTCCCTTAAATATTCGTACCAATATATATTTTTTAAGTTTGTCCGCTTAATTTTTCTGAGATTAAACAAGTCTGAGAAATTTTTTATAAAATACTGGTGTCCATATTTAAGGGACCGTACCTACGTTTAAAAAAATCCACCTTCGGCAGCCGCCATTTTTGTGTCAGCTCTCAGGCCTAGTATTCAGAGAGCGGTGCGCACATATACGTTTATCCACCGCCCCCTGAATACTAGGCTTGAGCTCTGACACAAAAATGGAGGCTGTCAAAGGCGGATTTTTTTCAGCGCGTGTACGGCCCCTTTATTTTTCGAACCAATAATTTTTTTTAAGTTTATTCAGCTTTATTTATTTATTTATTTTAGAATAAACAAGTCAAAGAAATCTTTTATAAAAAAAAACAAAAAACAAAAAAAAAACTGGTGTCAAAATGTAGGAGACCGTACACACGTTAAAAAAATAATCTTTTTAAAAATACTGGTGTCAAAATTTAGGGGATCGTACATACCTTTAAAAAAATTCGTTTACGATGGCCGCCATTTTTGTGTCAGCGCTTTTGTCCTTTATAATACAGATAGATACGTGCTAGACATTTTGCACAGAGTTTTTTTTTTTTATAATAAACTGATGGAAAGTCTGCTATTAAATAAATAAAATATTACTATTAAAAATTTCTGGTAAGAATTTTGGCAAAACTGATTACGACGCCCCCTCCAGAGTTCGCACGCTATTAGGCCACGCACCATTTTGTAAGGACTCTACCACCAGTAATCGCATAAAACTATCTTCTAGCTAATGAATCGTGAAGAAAATTATCTTTATAATAATACTGGTGGTAGAGTCCTTACAACATGGGGCGTTGCTTAATAGCGTGCGAACCCTGCCCTCTCATGGAGCGTTTGTTCAGAAATACATATAACGACCGGGGCAGTCCGTCGTATGGCATTTAACGTGTTAAAATTAGATACCATATATTTATAATTTTTGACGCAATTTAATAATGATGTATTATAAATGTATTATTATACATTATTTAATAATTTCTTAATCAATTGGAAGGAGATGGAAACTACCTATTTGGAAAAAATATCTTTTTAGTTTTTTTTAATACTAATCATTTTTTTTCATTCTTTATTGTAAAATATATCATTTATATATTTTAATTTATTTCCTAGAATTCCAAAAGGAAAAACTCCACGATTTCCAAAAAAGCCAACCATAAAACAAGAAGGTGATAACTTAATTCTGGAGTGTATCCTTGAAGCTGATCCAATGCCAGATATTACATGGTATCTTGGTACAAAAAAGATAAAAGATGGCAAAAGGCACAAAATTACGCAAAAAAGTAAAGGCGCAGAAACTTATCTACTGTCTCTTGAAATTAAGGTATTATTATTTTGATAGAAATACGTTGATTTTGTTTGAAATACATTGATCCTATGAAAATAATCAGCACAAATAAACGATGAAAAGTATTTTTTCCATATTATAGGTTTTCATAATTTATATTTTTTCAGGATCCAGTCGCAGAAGACGGTGGAAATTATAGGTGTAATGCTATAAATGAACTTGGTGAAAGCAATGCAAATATTGCTCTAAACTTCCAAGGTACTGTTTCTTCTTAATTCCAAACAATGTAAATTTTGAAACTTGAAAATGCTAATGTATGAAAATGAAAAGTACTTAGAAGCAGGGATTAAAAAAACAGGGATATTTTTTAGCTAAAAAATTAGGCACCAAATAGGCCGCTTCTCACCACTAAGTTTTATCAGTTTTTTGTTCGTCTAATATTTCGTCTAAATTTTTCGCAAGAATTCTAATAAAATTTAGACGAAGAAACCTAATAAAATTTAGTGTGACAATCGGCCCACTGGCGACTAGTTTTTATACCCCTGCTTAGAAGGATCTTCAGCGTAATATGACTTTCGTGTAGATTATAAGATTTCACACAAAATAAATTAAAAAAAGGATTAATTTTTAATATATTCTCTCAATCGTGTTATTCAGTATTTAATTATTTTCGCAGATGAATATGTTTTATCTATATGCTATTATAAAATAGAAAAATATTTTAAATACACTACTATGGACTTTAGAGTTATTCCATTCCAGATAAAAAATTAATCCAGCCTCTAGTTCTTATAGTTTCTTTCTCAATAACATCAAATAATAATCTCCATATCTGATCTGATAAAATTTGAATTAAACAATAACGTGTTGTTAAAATATTTTCCGATATAAACAAATAGTTAAATTAGAAAAAGTAATTTAAAACAAAAAAGTATATTATTATTTAAATTTTGGGATTTATTAAAAGGCTTACATTGGTTAATGTTTGCTTGTTTACAATTATCTCACGTTTTGTATAGGGAAGGGGTGACAAATTGCAACACCTTTTCATTACTGATTTGTGTACACTTTTTTTGTTGTTCATATTCATTTGCTACCGGGTTAGTAAAGCGAGTGACTAAAATAACTGTCTTAGAAAAAGTGTTTTGAAAATAAATGTACTACACCAATTGTTCCAACCTGCTCCACCTGGTGAGACGAACCGGGACACAGTTTTTCATGTTGTTAACACTGCTGAGATATATTATTCAGCAAAGAAAGATTTGATCTAGTGATATAAAATAATAAAACTCACACATCATTAAATAACATATTAGAATAATTGAAAGAGAAATTATTTAGTTAAAATACAAAAGCAATGATAATTGTCGTAATTAAGTTATTGTTACAATTTAACTTTTGCTTGTCGTCACATTCTATATTCATAATTGGCTATTAACCCCTTCGCGGGGGAGCCTTTTACGAAATTTTTAATCTTTGTCATCGTTTTTTAAAAACAGAAATTTGTGTCTTCTTGAATCGAGAAAATCCGCTGATTAAATAAGGCAAATTTTACAGTAAAATTTTACTGGTGAGGAAAAACAAGGATTCTGAGCGCTTCATGCGGCACGTATACCTGTCGCTCGTCTCCAAGGGGTTAATAGCTTTTTAGGCACGAAAAATACAAATTTGTGTGATTAACGGTATGTATAATTTGGCCCATTACTCTGTAACTCAATCTGTTCAACTTTCTCTCTTATGGTATTAAATTCTGCTTATTAAATCTGGAACTACAATGAGTTTTCCAATATTTACTAGCACGATAAATGTACGTATTTTAAAAGTTTGGCATTTCGTTTTAAAATTTTTGCACTCTATTCTAGAAAATACTGATTCATTTTAGAAGTAAAAAGAGTAAAGTTTTTGCAACATTGTTAAGACAAGGAAAGTAATGTAAATTCTAATCTGTTCATCGCATGAAATTCACATTTTAGATTTCTCTAACTGTTTTCTTACTTCACACCACTAAAACTGTAAAATTTTAGTAATATAACTAGTAAAGGACAATATTGTCCTCGGTCAGGGTAGGAAATCAAAAACATATCTGAAGCGTTTTATTAGTTGAATCCCGCATTTTATTCATTTTTTGATTGGTCTATCGAGTATTTGTAAAATCTGTATTTTCCCTTTACTTTCAACAGAGATGGATACTTCTGTTGCCACTATGACAAAAAAGTAATAAAAACTACAAAAAAAATTAATAACTCAGAAACAATTTGAGATACAGCTTTCAAACAAATTGCATTTAAAAGTACATTTTTTTCTCTATACGACGGTGTAAAAAGTAATATTGTGGGATGTTTAGAAGTTTAAGAATGAAATTTCATTTAAAATTGGTCCAGGAACATTAATGTTTAATCCATGGCGTACGTAATGTATGACCAGCTCCGTAGAAGTGTAAAAATTTACAGTACCGAAAAATGTAATCCATGGCGTACGTAATGTATGATCAACTCCGTGCGATTTTTTATGTCTTAAAATTTAGTCTTTGAAAAAATAATTTTCCAAATGGTCGTTGTAATTTTTTAAATTGCATTTTTTTTCACCTTGATTAATAGCTGAAAAGTCTCTGATTAGATAAGGCATAGAAAACTTCGTGGTGTCAAGTGCATATGGACCCCTCCCCCTTCTCGCCACGCCATTATTTTGCAATAAATCTGGTAAACAAGATTCATATTCCATGAGAGATTAAAGATTTACGACGCCCGATTCCAGCATTAAGTTTGTACGCTTAATATGTATGCAGATTTGATCGAGTATTATTTGGTCTAAACAATTACTTTTGTTAGTATCTACATATAGTAATGATGGTATATGTCTATGCATTTCTTATTATGACTTCATTTATGTTTTGTCATTTAGTAATAATAATAATAATAATAATAATAATAATAAATGTTTGTTTAATTCTCTTTGCCCCTTGTTGGCGATTCCTTTATTTTAAACATATATTTCGCTCTTTAAATTTAAAATACAGATTACCTTTCCAAACGCATCATGTGCAATAAAACGCAAAAAATATTAGAAAATTGTAATATCGGTTAAATACTATCTGTAATACGACATTTTCCAAGCGTCTCCAAAACTCTTCCTTAGCCCATTGTCATATGAATATGAATTGAATAGCACGCAAAATAACTACATTCGTTAGATTTCAGCCACTGAGATATTCTTTAAACTTCAGTAAATCTATTTCGATAGCTAAGATTAATACTATTAACATAACTGTGATTTTGTTCTAAAAATTGAAAAAAAAATCGGGCCCGAAATGGTTAAATAAGGCGAAAATAACGACTATAAAACGACGGAAGTTTGCTCTTGCCGTAATCAGGGCATGAAATTCATATTGCACTCATGCGGAGATTTCTCTGCATTTATCACAATGATCATTGCAACCAACTTAGTTCATTAGAAAGATATGTTTTTTTCAACCAGAATTTATGCACAGTGTTTTTTATTTTTATTAATCACGCAATGTTTGTCATTTAATGCAGTAAAAATTACTAAACAAAATATCTGGTAGGATTGTAGCTTCTTTAAGCAAAAAAGAGAACCGATTGCAGAATCAAACTTCCACCAGTATTTTACTTTAAAAAAATTCGTCCTATTTTAAAACTTTGAATTTCTGTCTTAAATAAAGTGAAAAATCAATTATAAAACTGTGGAAGTCAGCTCCTGTGGGAATAAGAGTCTGGGTAGATTGGCAACGTTGCCTATGAGTACTAACGTTTACCTGACCTGCAGCTTCTTAAATATTAGAATCCACAAGGTGGACAATCTCCCAAAGCGCTCCACTCTCGCCAACTTTAATTTTAAAATAGTTTAAGAACTTCCGTATCATTTTAACTAAACCCGACTTTTTATTTATGCCCCTATTTTCATTTCCAGGTGCTGATACTGCTAAAGCCGAAGGACTTGCTCCAGAATTTTTGGAGAAACCTCGAATCATTCCAAAAGAAGGCGGTAAACTTATTATTATGCAATGCAAGGTGAAAGCAAAACCTGCTCCCAAAATTACCTGGTATCAGGGAACAAAATTGGTCAAAGAGACCAACAGAGTACAATCAAAAGTAATTGAAGGAGCAGGAGATGAATTCACAGTATCACTGGAAGTTAGGGTAAGAATTAAAATTTTCATAGCACTTTTTCTTCTTTATTAGCATTATAGGCTATTTCCATGAGTACTTGTAGTGTAAGTCACATGTTACGATTTTTGGCTACCAGTATTTAAGAACGGAAAATTGTGACTTATTTTATGGGAGATGTCTCATTAATTGAATAAGGCCAAGCAACCTTTTCCAAAATAACTGGGGCATAGCAGTTATCAGCTAAGTGACTTACACTACGAAAACCCATGGAACTAGCCTATAATTAATTTTTAATATTTAAAAGCCAAGATTTAGATATACTTTACACAAAGTTTCGGTAATCAGGCGCTAAGTCAGTGTTGCCAGATTGGGGACTTTTTTAATTCAGATTATTTGGCTGTCACCACTTTTTTAAAATAGTGTAATTCGCCTTACTTTTCAGAATTTTTAATTTATTTTTGAATAGACTAGATATTTCTAGCTCAAGAAAGCGGTGACAATCAACAATTTGTGGACAAAAAAGTCCCCAATCTGGCAACACTGCGCTGAGTGTACTTGACTTTTACTAGCATTAGCTGTTTTGAGTAATTTAGTGCTAAAACTATTACTATTAGATGTGTTCAGGGTTTGTACGGGTACAGTTATTTTCAAGCCCAAATATCAGAATTTTTTTTAATAGAAAAATAAATCTAATTTAAATGAGCGAAATTTCGCTATATTTAAGGAAAGATTCAGATCAGATTAGATCAGATCAGATCAGAAAATACTGGTACCGGAGAATCTCTTAGTCTGAAAATTCAAGGACCCATACGAACCCTGGTGTTTTTGATGATGTTAAGTTTTCCCTAATTTAACTTGATGTAAAACATCTTCTTTGTCTTATATTTTCTTTGTTACACTTTTTTTTAATACATGAAAATTATTCCAGAGGGAAACATTCGCCTTGGATACAATATTTCAAATGAAAATCAAATTTCTAAGTAATTGCTTAAAAGGCGCAAAGGCAAACATAGTGAAAAGGATTCCAAGCCGAGACTCGAACCCGGGCCATCTGTTTAGCGCACTGACGTTCTACCGACTAAACCACTTGGAACGATACCCAGCAAGGAAAATTTCTCACTACTATATGTTGGCAAGGCTACAAACGCAGCACAAGATGGAATATTTACCGTGAGCCACCAACCTGGGGCAAACACGGAATATAATTAATACACGTAATATAATTAATAAAAGGCACAATGGCCCGGGTTCGAGTCCCGGCTTGGAATCTTTTTCACTATGTTGGCCTTTGCGCATTTTAAGCAATTACTTAGAAATTTGATTTTCATTTGAAATATTGTATCCTAGGCGAATGTTTCCCTCTGGAATAATTTCCATGTATTAATATAGTTTCTATCGATGCTGGATTTAATTATATTCCGTGTTCAGTGGCGTGGCGTGAAAATGTTCGGTGGTCATCGCAATTATTTAAGTTTGTGGTGAAAAATTATTAACTCTAAAATTAAATGGTTGAATGTTCAAAAAAGAAACTTTAAATCTTACCTTCACTTATACATGAACTCCAAATGTTCTGCTAAAACTGGATCGTAGAGTTTTAAAAGCTTATTAAGAGTTTTAAAATATTGCTTGGTCATCGCCGCATCCAGCGATGACCGGACGCCACGCCACTGTCCGTGTTTGCCCTAGGTTGGTGGCTCACGGTAAATATTCCATCTTGAGCTGCGTTTGTAGCCTTGCCAACATATAATAGTGAAAAATTTTCCTTGCTGGGTATCGTTCCAAGTGGTTTAGTCTTTAGAACGTCAGTGCACTAAACTGATGACACGGGTGCGAGTCCCGGCTTGGAATCTTTTTCACTATGTTGGCCTTTGCGCCTTTTACGCAATTACTTAGAAATTTGATTTTCATTTGAAATATTGTATCCAAGGCGAATGTTTCCCTCTGGAATAATTTCCATGTATTAATATAGTTTCTATCGATGCTGGATTTAATTATATTCCGTGTTTGCCCCAGGTTGGTGGCTCACGGTAAATATTCCATCTTGTGCTGCGTTTGTAGCCTTGCCAACATATAATAGTGAGAAATTTTCCTTGCTGGGTATCGTTCCAAGTGGTTTAGTCGGTAGAACGTCAGTGCACTAAACTGATGACCCGGGTGCGAGTCCCGGCTTGGAATCTTTTTCACTATGTTGGCCTTTGCGCCTTTTAAGCAATTACTTAGAAATTTGATTTTCATTTGAAACACTTTTTTTTGTTTGCATTTTTTATTCTGTTACTGTGGTATATATTATTTTGCTTTATTTTTTAGGACCCTTCTAAAGATGACGGTGGAGCTTATAAATGTCATATGGTAAATGATCATGGAGAGCTTAATGCCAATTTAAATCTTGACATCCAAGGTAAAGTTTTAGAGCTCCATTTATTGTATTTCAGTGAAGAATCGTTATAATTTCCCTTTTAGATGTATTTTGAGATATAGATTAATAAATATCTTGTAATCTTCAATGAAAACCGTTTCCCAATAAAATTTAAAGTAATAATTTAATATGTTTAGGGAATTATCGCAAAATATTGCGTATGACACACAGAAAACTATTTGTGTTTCAAAATATACTTCAGAAGTCATATTCAAGTAGAATTATGAATGTTAGAATATTATTGTTTTACATTTTAATTTTAATTTTATTATTGTTTAAAAAATCGACTGTTTTTTGTCCTTATGTTAATTAAACCACAAACTATTATAAAAACAAATTTGTTTAAACTACACATTAGACAATAAGGACGCAGTTAATTCCATATTATTCTTATGCAAAGGAAGATATACGGATGACAAAAGAGGTTGAAAAATATTTTATTTTCATAGGCTGATGTCAAACGGACGACTTTTTGCACGCTTTTTTCCTTACGTATTATCCCTACACAATGTCACTACCATTGTGTAGGGATAATACGTAAGGAAAAAAGCGTGCAAAAAGACGTCCGTCTGACATTAGCCTTATACCTTTTCTTTTCTTTTGAAAAGTAATGAAGACTAACACCAACCCTTTATATTTAGATTACAAAGAATTAAAATATTGCTAAAACATTATTATTTATAATATTAATAATATAATTTATTTAAATTTTAGAAGAATGTTGAGTTTTTGATTAAAACTAAAAGAGCAAAATTGTATTTTTTATATTGCTGATATTTAATATTAATAATATTAAAATATTATTGAAAAACTAAATAATCTTTCCTTTTCAAAAGTAAAAATTGTTGCATTTCTACTAGGAAACAACAAAAGGGACAAAATGAGTGAATATATATATATATATATATATATATATATATTGCATGCGATTGTAATGTACAAGCGAAAAAGCACAGGTTATCAAAATAGAAGTCAAAAAGTTTCTTTAAAATAAAGTGGTACCAACCAAATAAAATGCTTGTAAGCCCTGTGTCACGTGGGAAAGGAAGTGACATAGGTCCGATAAGGGTTAATAACTATATATTGATTCATTGTATTGTACAACATATCAGCAATGGTTTTGTTTTTGCAGCATCCATAATTTTTTTTTATTATAATCCTGCTACATCAGGGTTTTGTTTGTAATTAAATGGTTTAAATTACATTTCAGCAATTTCTTGCGTGATACTGTCTGAAATGGGCATCTTCTAAACACACATTTTTTCTATTTTAATTAGCTGAGAAGGCCCCTCCTGCAGGAGATGCTCCAACTTTTGTAGAAAAACCTAAAATTATTCCAGAGGATGGCGGCAATAGAATAATTTTTGAATGCAAAATCAAAGCGAATCCAAAGCCTGACATTAAATGGTTTTGTGATGGCTCAGACGTCAGAGAAAGTACAAGAATCAAACAAACTATCAAACAAGAAAAGGACGTCTATCACGTGAAATTAGAGATAACGGTAAGTAAATCCACTTTTGAAATGTCTGATTATGTTATTTTATTTAATTTTCATCTGTTGCGGTGATATTTTAAGTACCATAAATTAATTTTAAGACATATATAGTGTAGCGCTCAAAAGTATTTTGACAACCTTATATTCTCTCTTATTTTATTTAATATAAAAATGTGAAAGAAAATATATCCCCTATAATTTAGAACAACACTATGACTGAAGTTATTCAAATGCATCAAGTTTCAACTTCAGTTTACATTCGGCGCCACCGAAGAAATATGACTCCCCCTTAGCTCAAAAGTATTTTGACAATTAGATTGCATTTAATTGTTGAAGGTGTTAGTGGCGCTATAGCTTCGATTAGTGTTTATACTGACTTATAGTGATTATTTTTAAATGCCGAAATGTAAAATATATTGAAGTGATTCTAGAAAAGCCGCTGTAAATGCACTTAAGGAAGGTAAAATGCAAGCAGAATTATCTTGCAAGATTAATTTTAACACAATTATTCTAATTGGCAAACAAATCATATTAGATGTGAATTTCCAACTGGGCGAAAAATGTCCGGACCAGGATTCGAACCCGGGACCTCCTGGCTGAAGCCGCCAGTGCTCTGCCATCTGAGCTATCCCGGACGATTCTGGTCTAACTTTTTCACCCAGCTAACCTTGAAGATTACAGCATCTGGTCTGAAACCTGGTTCAGCTCAACAGAATAAATCTCAGGTAAAGGAACTCCAGAAATCGCTGGATACGAAATCACACAAGATTAATTTTAACACAATTATATAATTGTGTTAAAATTAATCTTGTGTGATTTCGTATCCAGCGATTTATGGAGTTCCTTTACCTGAGATTTATTCTGTTGAGCTGAACCAGGTTTCAGACCAGATGCTGTAATCTTCAAGGTTAGCTGGGTGAAAAAGTTCGACCAGAATCGTCCGGGATAGCTCAGATGGCAGAGCACTGGCGGCTTCAGCCAGGAGGTCCCGGGTTCGAATCCTGGTCCGGACATTTTTCGCCCAGTTGGAAATTCACATCTAATAAGAATTATCTTGTTCTTTTAACGTGTCTCGGCAACTTGTTATTACATGGAATAAAGTTTTTAATAAACAGATATACATCGAAAATAAGCCTCGAAGTGGCCATCCAAAGAAAACAACTTGCAATGTTTACTGAATTATAAAAATGATATCTACAAGTAGCTGTCGTAAGTCCGCTGTAATAATAAAAAACGAATTAAAAGAAAATTACAGCATAGACATACACGTTTCATCAGTCAAACGACGCCTAATCCTATATGGTTTACATGGCAGAAGACCAACAAAAACACGTTTGTTATCTACTAAGATTAGGAAGGCCAGAGTTGCATTTGTAAAACGGCATAACCCTTTCAGGGACGAAGCAATTCCATTGCTAAAGCGTTAAAATTAATGATTTACAACAGAAATTTGGTTAAAAAAAGTTCGGTTTATTATGTGTGTGAAATATAGCTTTTTCTTATTTACAAATAAATTTGTTTTCAAATTCCGGTGTCAATCATTAATTTCAACACTTTAGCAATGGAATTGCTTTGCCCCTGAAAGGGTTATGCCGTTTTACAAATGCAACTCTAGCCTTCCTATTCTTAGTAGTTAACAAACGTGTTTTTGCTGGTCTTCTGCCATGTAAACCATAGAGGTTTAGGCGTCGTTTGACTGATGAACCGTGTATGTCTATGCCGTAATTTTCTTTCAATTCATTTTTTCTTATTACAGCGGACTTACGACAATCACTTGTAGATATCATTTTTATAATACAGTCAACATTGCATGTTGTTTTTTTCGGATGGCCACTTTGAGGCTTATTTTCGATGTATTTCTGTTTATTAAAAACTTTATTCCATGTAATAACAAGTTGCCGAGACACGTTAAAAGAACGAGCTAGTTCTGCTTGCAGTCTACCTTTCTTAAGGGCATTTACAGCGGCTTTTCTAGAATCACTTCAATATTTTTTACTTTTCGACATTCCTGATCCTTAAAATTAATCACAATAAGTCAATATAAACACTAATCGAAGCTATAGCGCTATTGACACCTTCAACAATTAAATGAAAACTAATTGTCAAAATAATTTTGAGCTAAGGAGAAGTCATATTTCTTCGGTGGCGTCGAATGTAAACAAAGAAGTTGAAATTTGATATATTTGAATAACTGCTGTCATAGTGTTCTCAATTATAGGGAAAATATTTTCTTTTACATTTTTATATTAAATAAAATAAGAGAGAATATAAGGTTGTCAAAATACTTTTGAGCGCTACTGTATATTTTTACTCTTTTGTAAGTGAATGTCAATAATACTGAATTTTACAGGTGAAGTGTTATATGTGAATTTTTGATATGAAATAGATTAGCTTACTCATATATGAAAACTATGATAAAAACTGTTTCTGAATGACAAATAAAAATATTTCATGGCAATAAATTCCTCTTCAAGATATGCAGTGGATTAATTATATGAAAAAATGTAAAAGCTTTCTTTGGGAAATTGTTTATGCTCCTTCTTTATTGCATATTGATTGAAGTCTTGTGCTAATTTATTGTAAAATATTTATAACTGAATACGGTGATAAATTTTTCTCTTAAGTACCTGTTAATCCCAAAGAAATTAACTCCTTAACTGTCGCTTTAAATTACGGTTTAAACATTCATTTTGCTTATTCGCACCACTTTTTTGAAAAAGAAATATTCACCTTATTTAAAGACAGGTAAAATGATACCATAATAAAGCCAATTACACTTTTTTTTTAAAACTGGTGGGGATAAAATAGTCTGAATAAAAGACGCAGCCCGTGAATATCACGGGAGCGAGCATTAAGGGGCTAAAAAACACGTATCAGTCTTACTCTAAAGTGAAAAAGCGGGCCAATCATTTTTGAATAAAGCAAGGATCCGCAGAAGATTATCTATGTCAAGGTCAATCATTGATTGGACATTAACATAAAATAAGCATGTAATACTATTTCCCAGGAGAAAATGCTCTGTGACAGGGAAATTAACACCTTGAGGGGCGGCGGTATATATTATATACCACCTACGTTCAATGAAGTTTTACACCAGAAAAATTTTATTAAATTTTACTTTTCTAACTTTAGTGGAAAAAAGCCGTAAAATTCCATTTACTTATTTTGAAATAGAATTTTTCAAAGATTCCGGTTTAAGTTCAACATTACGGGAACGCAATCACTTGCCCCTCAAGGGGTTAAATACCAAGGAGACAGAGCAGCAAGATTGGATCTGTCTAAAATAATTGTTTTGACCTTCATACGAAAAAAAAATTCATAAAATGTTTACCCTAATTTTTTCACTATTTATTTTGCATAATACCCAAATTAAATTAAATCACATTTTAGTTTAATGCAAAGGTGGCCAACTATGGTACGCCGCATACCACTAATATTTTAAAGAAATAGCCGACTTCTTGAATCGGAGTGATTCGATGATTAGGTAAGACAACGATTACTATAAAATTTTAATGGTTTAGCATGCCACAGTTGGCCACCCTTAGTTTAATGTTTGCAAAATATGCTTAAATTCGTGTCAGGCAACATCTAAAAACTTGAAAGCATCTTGAGCTGCTGTTTGAGCATCATATTCAAAGGTTGACATTTGATTTGCTGCACACACCGTTTCGACTTTTCTCCGAAGTTTTTCCACTGTTACTGTTAGTTACATTTTCCCTAAAAGCTAAAAATTTATATAGCTGCATAAATTTATATAACAAAGTAAACGACTTTCATTTGCAGCCAGTAAAAAATCAATGGCTAATGATCGTAGACTTTATTATGTTTAACTCAACACTGATACCTGATCTGACAATGCTGCTCTGCCATGTAGACAGATCAGCAGAATATATCGCAGAAAATGGAACTCAATTAACCCTTTCCGACAGTGTTGGCAGATGGGCTACATTTTTTATATTCAGATTCTTGATTGGCACCACTTTTTTGAAATTGTAAAATGCGCCTTATTTCATGAGATATCAATTAAGGCGAAAACAAAGGGAATTTTACCGTTCTAAATAAGTGGTGGCAATCAAGAAATCTGAATTTTAAAAAAGTTGCCCACTGGCAACACTGCTTTCCGGTGCAGTGATTCCATGTCGGGACCAGTAAATTTTAATTCCAAACTTACAAACGGCACCAAGAATATTTTAATAAAATTTTGCTTTTAGAATGAAAATTTAAAGTAACGATTTTTTAATTTCTGAAAAAGTCGTTTGTAAATTCCGGTGTCAGTCAATCATTTCATCATTCTACGAACAGAATTGTTCTGTACCGGAAAGGGTTAAATGATGGATACAACCGGGGCGTTTTTTCACTCAGTTGAAATAATTTATTTCGTACAATGATCGTAAACTCATAAGATGAAATCTCATCGGAAATATCTTATCGGATGCCTTCGTAGATGATGAAATTTTGATTAAAAACACAACTCTCTGAATACTAGACCTGAGCGTTGATACAAAAATGGCGACTGCCTTAGACGCGTTTTTCTCAGCGCTTGTCGGTCACTTGTATTGGAATACCAATAATATCTAAAAGTTCTCTCCGCAATATTTTTCTGAGATTCGATAAGTCAAAGAAAGTTTTAATAAAATATTGATTGTAAATTCAGGGGACAGTACGAATGTTTAACCCCTTAACGCTCGAATTAAATTACGGTTGAAAAATTCAAATTGCTTATTGGCACCACTTTTATGAAAAAGAAATATTCACCTTATTTAATGACAGGAAAAACGATACTAAAACATAGCCAATTTCACTATTTTATAAAACTGGTGGGAATCAAACAATTTGAGTAAAAGACACAGCCCGAGATTATGACGGGAGCGAGAATTAAGGGGTTAAGAAAAATCTGCCTACGACAACCGCCATTTTTGTGTCAGCGCTCAGACCTAGTATTCAGAGGGCGGTGCAGAAACTACAAGTTCTGTAAATCGATTAGACCCTTGAGGGGCAGTGGGATATATTTTATCCCACCTACGATTAACCCCTTGAGGGGCAAGCAAAAATGTCTCTAAATATTGAATTCTCACCGGAATAATCGAAAAATTTATTTTTAAATAAAGAAAAGCAATTTTTTTCAACAATTTTCCTCCAAAGTTAAAAATATAAAATTTAGTTAAAATTTTCTGGTGAGAATCTTGTTTAAATTAGGTGGGATATATTTTATCCCACCGCCCCTCAAGGTGTTAATGAAGATTTACACGAGAAAAAGTTTACGTCATTTTACTTTTCTAGCTTTGTTGGAAAAAAGTCACAAAATTGCTTTTCTTTATTTTGAAATAAAATTTTTCTAATTTTCCGGTGTGAATTCAGCATTACACAAACGCAATTGCTTGCCCCTCAAGGGGTTAACGATGCTTGTCGCCAAACAGTAACTTGCTAGTATTCTAATCGAAAAATGGTTTCCATTTAATTTTAAGGTGAAATTGTCTTCATCGGACAGCGCATTTCATAAACTTTTCTAATGGATATTGCATGCAGATACTTAACCCCCTAACGCCTATGGTAGAATGCGTTCCAGAAATTCCGTAAATCGGAGAATCTGAATTCATACCAGAAAATATGAATAACAAATTTAGCTTTATTTCAAGAACGAACTTTTGTTTTTAATAAAGCAAAGATTTCTATTTTAAATTTCTGATATGAATTAGTAAAATCTGTATAAAATAATTCATTAAGTTGAGAACACTGATGACACGATTGTCAGTTTGGTACCTATTTTTAATAAGAAATTCCGAGTTCATACCAGAAATTATGAACGACATTTTTTTTTTTTTTTTGCTTTATTCAATAATAGACATTGCTTAAGATAAATGTTCTTATTTTCTTAATTCCGGTGCGAATTTGAAATTTCGTAATAAAAATGGAGGCCAATCTGGCAATCCTGACTGATGGTAGGATAAATTCTACCATGGGCATTAGAGGGTTCATGAGATTTGATGAGATCTATGATTTGCAAATGAAGTATGAATGGTTTTAGTACTGATAGGGTACAGATCAGCCACAGATATTGTAGAGATCAATCGTGGGAACATGGGTGGAACTCGGTTGTACCTTAATTACATAATATATTACTCTCGTGGAAGATGCTTATATTTAGCTGCATTTTTTTCTTTATTTTTTTCATGCAAATTGTGTTAATTTAAAGGGTTTCAGGACCCTTAAAATTGGAAAAAAAAAACACCATAATCAAAATTTAATATCTTAAAATGTGTATGATTTTAAAACAAAATTTTTATTTGGATATAAGTATGTTCTTTCACTGCATATATTAAAAAAATTGAAAGTACCAGAATTAGTATTTACAGGGGGATTCAAACTTTCAGACATTTGACGAGCAGAAAATTGGTATAACAGCATACGCTCAGGATTTCAAAAGAAATTTTGCAATTAGAATATTTTTTTTTTTTGTGCCTAATTATACTTCAGATTATAATAATCACTCTTAACCTAAATTAGTTTGCATTTAAGGCATTTTAATACCAAGTTGTATTTAGCTAATACAAAATTTTGAAAATTACAACAATATAATCACATAAAAAACATATCTTTTTGAACAATAAAAATTAAATTTTAGGTTCAGTTTATACAGACTAACATGACACATACGTCTTGAAAATTTCATGAAAAATATTCAGAAGTCTTTGAGATATCCTGCGCGTTATGCCCAACGTCATTTGGGTTGGGTTGATTGTTGACGGCCGATTATCTAGTCGAGGGATATAGGCCCTCGGGGGAGTGCCCTTCGTGGGGGTCTTTCTAAGGGAACCTAACCCGTATTTACGCATGGAAAATCCAAGGCTTCGAAGAAAACCACGAAAACTCCGAAACGGTTAGGCCGACGGGCGCGATTGGGTTCGAACCCAGCACCTCCCGTCTACCAGCTACGAGAGCAGAACCTCTCAGCCACTGGTGGGGCCCAACGTCATTTGGAGGAAAATGACTTCTAAGTTTCCGAAATGCAGCTTCAGCTACTGCGCGGGTATAATTCTAAAAGCTGCAACTTTTGTTCTAATGAGAATTTGAAGGAAACAATTACCGTAATTTCCGGTGTATAGCCCGCGGATCAAACAATCGTGTTTCGACCCAGAAATTATTAAAAATAAAATGTAACTTTATAGATCACGATAAATATTTGCCTTCAAATACTGAATAAAATTTCTGGGTCCAAACTGAATTGTTTGATCTGCGGGCTATACACAGGAAATTACGGTATATCAAAATATTCAGGAAAGATAGGAGTTTAACATCAAAAAAATTTTTAATTTCGAAAATTTTGAAGCTTTATAAGAGTTCTGAGACACCTTAATGCGTGTTTTTAACGATTTATTGTCCATAAAATATGTTAGATCATATTAAATATGTGAGTTGTGGCTAACTCAGTTATAACAGCCATCTTACATGTTGTATGAGTTTTTGTTCTTTTGTCTGTATCAGAAAAAAAAGTACCATTTAAAAATGGTTGTAAATATGACTTGCCTAATTTTAATTATTTTCTGTTTCAGAAATTGGAGTTCACAGATGCTGGTTTATACAAATGCAATGTAAAGAATGCACATGGGGAGTGCAATGCAAATCTGACACTAAATATTGAATGTGAGTTAAATTTGATCAAAATGCAGTTATTTTCAATGTTCTTTTGAAATTTTTATTAGATTATACAGCATACAGGATGTCGGAAAAAGCATATCCGAAATTAAATTCAACAATACAATAAGCGTAATAAAAATAAAGATGATATATAAATATATATATATATGACAAGTCAATAATTCAATGTTTTGCAGACGTACATCATGGTCGGCTTGGAAGATCAGGTCGTAATTCCTTGGGGTTTTTTCCCGGAGATAATAACAGAAGCCGTGTTATTCATCAAATAATTTATTAGATGACTTATAGAATGTATTAATTCCGCAAGTGATTTAGTTTTGCATGTTCCGGTCGTGGTTACGTCTTAAAAATAAACTTATAGATGTTAAACATGAAGAAATAGCAGAAATGCAGCTCTCCAGGTGACAAGGATTTTTTAAGCAAGACAAAAATCGTACAAAATCTATCTTCCAGGACAATGTAAGCGGTATAAGTATCAAAAAGAGCGCCGAAAAATACAATGATTGTTCTATGCTCGAACCAAACAAGCGTAATCCGGGGGCAACGCGGAGATGGGATGAGCTAGCTGATAAGTGGCGATAGAAAAGACGGAGAATTCCTGACGTAGATGGCAGAATTTATTACTTAGTGTGGAAACTTTCAAATGAAAAAAGGATTATAACGGCAAACTCGCGTGGCACTGTGGGATATCGAATAAATAAAAGATAAAATGCCATTAATAAACATTCGAAATAAAAAGGAATTTAATGACTCAAATATGAAAGAATAAAATAAATTAGTGGGTTTGACAAAAAAGTGTAGCAATAACAGATTAAGGGTTTTAAAATAAGAAATAAAAGAATGCGCTGAATTAAAGACATGGGATTAAATTATAAGGGATATTTAAGATATTGTTAAAAGACAGGTAAAAAAGGCAGATATATAAGAATTAGGAATAAATTGACTAAGGTAAATAGGCGAAATTTTTTATTATATATATATATATATTCTCGAATATATATTTATATCGAATTTATATTTATATCTATTATTATCTATTTCGAATATATATATATATATATATATATATATATATATATGTTTAATGAAAGCTCAAAAATTTTGTCTACGGTTTTAAAAGTAGTTCGAATTTTAGTCAACAGGTGACCCTGAACACTATAAACTTCTTAACCCCTTAACAGGTTTCCCCGTATACCGTACGTGCAACAAAAGTTCGCTTGTTTCGTTACTAAAATCTTTCGACACCACTAATTTTAAACTGCAGTATTAGCTTTATTTAATGGCAGACATATACCGATCATATAAGGCGAATATTTTCGTACGCTAAAAATGGTGCACTGTCCCTATTTTTAGTTTATTGTATATAAATATATATATATATATCTTAAAGGGTTAACATCCCTATAGAAACCTAAAATTTGCAAAATTTCCTCTTTTTTTTGTTCCTGTAAAGCAAACATTCATTTTCCAGTTATGTTTTTGCGTTTTTTCAGTGACACCTTTTCTTCTGCCGGTTCCTCGTGCTCTTTCCTCTGAGCTTCTCGGCGGTTCTATTTAGCGCGGTGCCAGCGATCTCACTGTCCAATAATCCCTCGATTTCGATCTGGGCGTTTTTAATTCGTAAACAATTGCAATTCATCTTTCTCCCATAAGTTGGAAATGTATGAAAGAATAAAAAAAAAAGGGGTGGGATGACTTTTTTGCCGGATTTTTCGTGGTCACACTGCATTTAAGGTTAGATTTTTATTGATTCATATATGCATCACTACGCAGTGCAGGGTTAATATCTCGCTAAAATTTCACCGAAAAAAGAAAAAAACTTTAACTTTTTATTTTATTATTATTTTTTCTTTCAAATACGACATCTATTTTCAGCCAACTTTAAAAACGTTTAAAAAATAGCAATTAGATGAAATTTTAAGGATTTTATAAATATACTAGAAAGGTAGCCCGTCAAAAATGACGGAAATTTAGATATAAAGATATATACAACTCATGTGCAAGAATATGAGTTTTCTCGCTTGTTCCGCAGTGATAGATGAAAATACAGTCGGACCTCTATTTTACGAATTTCTCTATTTTGCGAAGTTTTACTTGGAACTAAGAACATATTACAAATTTCTTCGTAAAATAACCTCCAAATAGCGAAGTGCATTCTCTATTTAACGAACTTTCCCTTGCGATCTAAATTTTTTTTCTCCCTATTTCTTAAAACATTACTGGACATTTCAAACTTATTCTTTCTTTTAACATATTTTATGATGATCAATGACGATGAACAGGTCTTACCAGTCACCTAACTCACCGGGAACAGTAAAATCGCTGTGATTCTTTGCTTTCCATCCAAGAAGTGCAAACTTTCAATATCCCCTTTTAACCCTCAATGGAGCTGCCCCGTGTCCTTAAACTATAGTTTCCCGTTTTTTAGATTGTTGATCATGATCAATCCTGTTGGTAATTTCGGTTCTTGTAGCTCAAAACTGTCAAAACAGAAGTGCTTGAGCATCAAAGAAAAAAAAAATATTTTGAGGTGGATAAAGGCGTGAAGAAAAATAATACTGCTTTAAAATATGGTATTCCTCCGAACAGTTTATCAAAAAATCTTTAAAAAATCGTAATTTTAAAGTAAAATAATTTTTTAAAACTGAAAATACAATGTATTTCCAGACAATGTTTTGTTTCATTCTTATTTCCCTTGCAGATTTCTTTTTGGTGGGTAAAATAAATAAAACAAATAGATATAATTTATAAAATAAAGTCTGACTAATTACTTTTTTGAATTATATTCAGTGCTTATGGACTTAAAATATGTTTTATGTAGTTTAAAGTATTTTAAAAGGTGACTCTCTATTTAACGAATTTTCCATATAACGAACTTTTTTTCGGGATTTAGCTACTTCGTTAAATAGAGGTCCGACTGTAACACATTTTAAGAACGAAACACATTTATGAAAAACTGTGTACAGTAGAAGACCACTAATCTGCACAGTTTGGTTCCAAGTATTATGCAGATTTGAGGCTTTTTGCGGTCATGTCTATTCAATCTTTCTTTACATTTTTTTAAATTCATATATTGGGCAATTTAGATTTTTGAGTCTTAAAAATAAATAAATAACACACTTGCAGTAAGGTTAGAAACTATTAAATTATCGTATACGATTTCATGAAATGGTATTATATGGTATTATATGTGTGTGCTTCACGATCTTGGTTACGAAGTTGGCGAAATTGGCTGCAACTTGTCATAATCCTAATAGCCGCTATAACAAAAAAGTAACCAGTTTTTAGTAAAATTTCTGATATAAAGTAGCTTTCAAAAACTTGTGTAAAATTGCAGGCCGTTCTCGTGTCCTAGGAATAATATTTCTAACACTGAAGATTTTCCATGTATATATGGAATTTAGAAAAGCTTCTCCAAAAGAAAGGTCCTGAAATGACATTGTAATTCCTCCAACTTCAAAGTTTAATCGGGCCCTGATGTTGAGTACTGAAATCTAATAAATACAGTTATTTTGAACATTACAACAGAATTAAACAGTTAAACTTATTTAACTTAAACTCGCTGCTGCTTCCCGATGTTATTTTTTAGTATTAAGAAAGAAAATTATTTAAAATTTTCAAATCATGCATTTATGATTTTTTTCCGTCTTTAATAACTAAATAATGAAAAAATAGGCTTTTGTTCTGAGCTCATAAATATGACAATAAAATAATGTAACTAACCCGTAAGGCATGGTGACGTCACGGCGACGTCGTTGTGAAGTCACACTGTGATTTTGTGACAGTCGATGTGACGTCACGTGACGTGGATGTGACGTCACAGTGACTAGAATGTGAGGTCGTTATGGCCGTTTTAGAGGTCGTTTGTGACGTCACATTGTGACCACTCTGTGAAGTCACGGTGTGACTAATTTGTGAAAAGTGTGTCATTTGTGACTATTTTGGCATTAACTTTGTGACGAACCTGTGACGAAAGTGACAGTGTTTTGAAGTCACACTGTGACCAATTTGTGAAATATGTGTCATTTGTGACGAACTTGTCATAAACTCTGTGATGATTTCAAATGAAAATCAAATTTCAAATTAATTGCTTAAAAGGCGCAAAGGCGAACTAGTGAAAAAGATTCCATGCTGGAACTCGAACCCGGGCCATCAGTATAGCGCACTTACGTTCTACCGACTAAACCACATGGAACGATACCCAGCCTGGAAAATTTCCCACTATTACATGTTGGCAAGGCTACAAACGCAGCACAAGATGCAATATTTATCGTCAGCCACCGACATGGCGCAAGCACGAAATTTAATTAAATCCAGCATCGATTGAAACTATATTAATACTTGGAAATTTTTTCAGAGAGAACCATTCGCCTTGCATACAATATTTCAAATGAAAATCAAATTTCAAATTAATAGCTTAAAAGGCAATTTTAATTTGAAATTTGATTTTCATTTGAAATACTGTATGCAAGGCGAATGTTTCTCTCTGGAAAAATTTCCAAGTATTAATATAGATTTAATCGATGCTGGTTTAATTAAGTTTCGTGTTTGCCCCATGACGGTGGCTCACGATAAATATTCCATCTTGTGCGGCGTTTGTAGCCTTGCCAACATGTAATAAGGAGAAAATTTCCAGGCTGGGTATCGTTCCGTGTGGTTTAGTCGGTAGAATGTCAGTGCGCTATACTGATGACCCGGGATAGAGACCCGGCGTGGATATTTTTCACTATGTTGGCCTTTGCGCCTTTTAAGCAATTTATTTGAAATTTGATTTTCATTTGAAATATTGTATGCAAGGCGAATGTTTCTCTCTGGAAAAATGTCCAAGTATTAATACTGTGATGATTCTTGACATAAAAACTACGATAATTTTAAAGTAAAGTTTTGCTTGAAATATAAAATTTTATCTTTTTACCGTACTTTTTAGCAAGATATCGCTATTTTGGAGTCCTATTCTTCTAAAATATTTTTAATTTTCCATTTAAAAAACAATGCTTATTTAACTGACATCTTTTTTTATTAAGTTAGCTTGATCTTGAATTCAAGCTTAATATTAAGAATGTGTAAGCTTTTTAATGTGTTATGATTTGTCATTGCTTTTTTAAATACGAACATGGAGTCTAACGGACATTAATACAACTGTTACTTATAGAACTACATGATAAGCCCTATTTATTTAAATTTTTTATTCCCGTATATATTGTATTTTGTGAATATGAGCTAATTAGATTTGGTATGTTTTATATGAAAAGACTGATCTGGGAAATAGAAACAACAAGTAAGATATATCATGTGTTAGGCATAGATTATAAAACACTTTCCAACTCTTCCTAAATGTTTTATCAAGACATCGGGGGAAATAACGTAAATAAGATAACTAAGTAAACATGAAAACGCGTAAAACATTTAAAAACTGATTTACGCAGTTACCATCCACTAAGGTGTAAAAAAAATCATAATTAAAAAAAAAAATCGTTTTTTTTTAATTTAAATCAGATTTTTTTTAATTTAAATCAGATTTGTATGATTTTTTCCCCAGCGTTCAAATACTGAATAGCTATCATGAGTTTTAGGTTTCCAAAACAATTCCACCACTAATTGCTAACATAATCTATGTTTTTACACTTTAATTGATAAAATTATAATTGTTAGTTTGTAATTACAGAAATAAAAACTGCAAATTAGTAGTTTCATTAGGTAGTATTATACAATAATGTTATATACATTAATATTGTAATAATTATGTAAAACTTTATAAATACTAGAGATACTTAACATTTATGAAAATTATTAACTGCATTTTATAATAAATAGCTAACATTACTTCAAATTAATTATTAAACAATCAACTCTCTAATTAGGAACATATACATTTTTAAGCCTTAATTATTAAAATGATAATAATTCATTTTAGAAAGAAAAAGGGACAGGATGCTAGTTCAAAAAACGGGCACTATTTCATGAGGAAATATATTAGTGATGTGTTTAGTAATGATGTAAGAAAAAAAAAAGAATATTTTTTAGCATTATAAGTAAAGTGTCCTTAATTTTTAATAATTTTATGAATAACAAATTGAAAAATACAATTAAATAACATATTTTAATAATATCCTGTTTTTTCTAAAGAAATAAAGTTCTATATTTTTGCAAGATTTTTTCCACATGAATTTAGAATCCTGTTGAATGGGGAAGTTTTTTACAAGAAATCTCTGGCTACAACTACAGGTAAATTTCAACTTTTTTTTTTCTTTTTAAAAGGCAGGGTGCATTTTGCCAATTTCAAAAGGGGCATGGTGTGGCACCATTAAACAAAATGGCCTAGAAGAAGCAGTATAAGTAATTACAGAATTAATAAAAACTGCAAATAAGTAAAATTCATTAGTTAGTAGCACAAATAACAAAACTAACAAATATTATTTGCAGCTCATTTTGCATTTGTATTTAGGAACATTTCTGTAAACCACCAAAATCTATACTTACACACATGTACGTGCATGCTAACCAAAAAAAGAAAAAAATGAAAATGAGTTAAACCCATTCATATAGAATAAATATAAGTTAGCCACTAATATCTGAAATCTCAAAATATTTAAGTAACAGCATTATTACCTCTATTAGCTTTCAATGGTTCAATTTTTTAATATATATGAGTTACAAAAAAAAAATAATAATAATAATAATAATAATAAACATTTATTCAACCTATACAAAAGAAGCTCTTGCTGTGCTTAGCATTTTTATACCAATTATTTCTTTTTCTCTTATGCATTCATTTACACTTTAGCTGCTGAGCAGATGTCATTCTTTCATTCTTCTTTAACTTGAGATTGCTATTAATTACTATTTATTCTTTTACTTGTAGAAATGTAATTATACTTGCTATGTGTATTTTATATAAAATAATGCATAAATTGATTACCTAAAGGAAATTATGACATTGCAAATTATGTTAGATTTAAATATCATTTTTAAATGAAACTGTTTTAATTTGGATAAAAACTTAAAAACAATGCGTTTTACAAACTCAACTGTTTTTCATTTTTTTACAATACTAATGAATTAAGCTTAGAAACAATTATTTAAAGTTCTTTTTTTGTTTATTAATAAGTCAAAATAGCTGTAGAAACTTTCAAATTATGTTCATGTTAGATTTTAATACTTTTTTTTGACATTTTAAACATTTAGAAAATTTTTGATTTTAATCAATGATTTTTTTTTAAAAATCGGTGGATTAAAATCATGATTTAATCGCTGATTTAAATCAACCGATTAAAATCGTTGACACCCTACCATCCACAGCCAAATATGTTTTCTAATTCTTTTAAACAGTCCTGTATTTGATCTGTAGATTGATATATATATACTATATAATGGAAAAATTTAGTTTATCAAGGAAACGCATAACAGGTTGAAATTCTCTTTCAGCAATTTATACTAATATATGGAAACATACTTAAATAATTTTGTACAACCCTGTAGTTTACCTAGAACCTTTATTACACGCCACTATTTAGTTAAAATTTTATTCAAGCTAAAACACTCTTAAAACTGCTGAAATTACATTTCCAGAAATTATAATTCATAGGTGGCAACGTATCCAATTCTTTGCGTGACCCTGTATATCATTTTATCTATATACTACAAACATTTCTTAGTAAATTAAATACAGTGCAGCGTTAAAATGCATAACTTATTTAAAAACCTCCTTTAAGCAATACCCAGTAACCCTTTCGAATACTTTTGTACAGGGCTTAATTTCTAAGAAAAGAAGTACCGGAGCCCTAATATTCTGCAGTACTAAAACCGTAGCGCCTCCCCCCCCCCCCCGGCCACGCCACGCCATCATTCCGATCCGCATATTTATATTTCATGCCTTATTTGCAAAATTTAAAGCATCTTTTTTTTTTCTTTAGCAAAATAAGAATTTTAAATATATCTGCCTGCATATACTTAACTGTCAACTATTCCACTTTTTAGCTCATCACTCCTTCGAATAGAAACCTTTGCCTAATTTTAATGTTAATTAATCGCAGAATCCTGCAATTTAGTAAGGTAAGGAATATGATTCGGAAATAGTGTTAACACACACACAAAGAAAATTGTTCGCAGCTATGCATATATGTAGATAATGAATGAACGACAAGTAAAAACATTTATAAGAAATATGTTCAGAAAATCTTACGCGCCGTTTCCTGTCCATCCCCTACGTGAGCGATACACTACGTAAGCGTTTTGATAGAAAAGAAAGCAGAAACTTGGAGAACGGAGGGAAAGGAAAGAGTAATTTAGGCCTCGGATTTTAGGAATCGCTATTGCACTGGGCTCCGGAGCCCTGGTATTTATGAGCTCCGGTGAATTTCGACCAATATTTAAATATTTACTTAAAACAGAGAAGTACCGGAGCCGAGCTCCGGTGGGCTCCGGCGCAAATTAAGCCCTGCTTTTGTATATTCCTGTATATGAATTATAGCATATATATATACACCATATACTATGCATAAATGTAGTGAATCATAAAAGTGTATATCATAATTAAAAATGTATTTCCAGCAATCATCGCTAATGAACAGTACTTCGGATACAATATAGTATCTGAAATATTTTGTGTGTCCCTGTAAATGCTATATACACTTCGTATTATACATGAAATAATTCATAGTATGTAAACCTCAACGACGTATATCAATTTCATTACATATCAAATAGATTAACATAAATAAAGTAAGCCGCAAACAATTCCCTCCACCCCTATATCATTATGTATTGGAATTCCTTTTTTAGCCCTGTAAATGAACAATAACTATTCTTTGCATCGCATATTCTATGGAATGCACATTTTAGTGCGCTTCATAAATGCATATCAATTTTATTCTGTTTGAAAGCGTGTAAAATCATTAAAAATCATTTGAAACGATTTTTTTTCCCACAAGCCGTAATGTAATGGAATACAATTGACTGTCCCTGTAAATGAAATAACATGCTACAAACTTCATTACAAATAGGGGTCTTGCTATGGTAAACGTTAATAACATCCAAAAATTTTAAATAATTTAATTATCTTTAAATGTCTATTAATTATGTTAATGATTGATGATAATACTTGTCCATATACTTTTATATTTATGCCACCATGTGGTTTTAACCCAATATTTAAATAAGAAAATAAACCAGATTAAAATGCAATTTAAATCACTAATTTTAATAATCTGATCAAAGCTGTTGAAAAGGAAGTTAGATATTTTAGCAAAATAAAAAATAAATGTAATGAAATATTTGTGTTCTATAACATGTTTATTAGAAGATAACTGAAATCATTGTAATTAAAAAAAAAAAAAGCAAACAAGGAAAATAATATTTTAGATATTTCAGCAAAATAAAAAATAAATGTAATGAAATATTTATGTTCTACAGCATGTTAATGAGAAACTAACTAAAATTGTTGTAATATAAAAAAAAAAAAGCAAACAGGGAAAATAATATTTTTACATACCTAATTTCATTGAAGTTGTACGTGATACTTTGATTTTGGGGAACCAATTAAATCCGATTATAAGTACGATAGCAATGACTTGAATCATCTTCAACAAGTCAAAGCTACCGTAATTTTCTCGGGTTTATATTTTGTTAGCTGAACTAACTTGGATCCTGAGAACGTTCTTGTTTCAGTTTTTAAATCCGTGTCAACACATCTATGCTGTCCAGTGTCCACAGAACTTCAGTGTCCACAGAACTGTCCAGTGTCCCGCGTTTATTCTAAAAAGTTTCACTGTTACTTTTATCCGTTATTCTGCGGTCGAGTGGTAACAACTGAAATAGTGCAGATGCAAACGATTTTTAAGTTTCGAAGTTCGAAGCAGATGTTTTTTGGTTTTATTTGTTTTTCTATACCACAGTTTCGGAAGGAAATTAAATGCGTAATAATTTTGTCAAATTGTCTCTAATTCAATTTCCTGTTTGAAAATGTTTTATTGTATTTCATCTTTTATTTTTATCAGTTTTATTGAATTGTAAAGTTTCATTTACGTAAATTATAATAATAATATTATCCATAATTAGAGTTTACTAGATAAAACATTGCTTAAATTTTCAAAATGTATACAAATTAATTTAATGGTAATAATGATGACTCCCTCCTTTTTTTTAAAAGTAAAATTTGTATCACAGGTAATATATACAAAATATCTTCTTAAAAAATACAACAAGATTATCGAGAAGAGATGAGTTTTTCTTTGTCAATCTGTCATTCTCTTAATATTAATTTTCTGTAGAATAAAACTTGTAAAATAATTTTTAAAGATATATTTTGAAAACAAAAAATAAAACATGAATAATTAATTATGTCGTGGGCTTTGCCTAAATTTTGTACATTAATTTTATATTCGGAAAATGACAATTCTATTTTAAACGTTTGAAAGAAGTAGAATAAAAAAAAAAAAATACTTAAAATAGTGAAACACTAAGAGGAAAAAATTGACTTGAATGCAAATTATAAAGCAAGAAATGCATATATGACTGAACTTTGAAGACGCTTTCTGCGTGCTCATTAAAAGCTGCAGCCTTAACTGTAATAGAAAGTTTTTAGTTTGAAACGACAGAAATGTTTCGACTACTCTTTGAGAAACTTCTAGTATAACAGATGATCATTTACAAAAATCTTTATAAAAGATAAGTCGAGGTCTGCTTACCTAAAACATTTTTTTAATAATATGAAATTCTCATAATTAGGAAATCGTTTTGTGTTGCTGATGAATTAATTACATTTTATGTTATATGAAAATAAAAAGTTTTTGTTAGAGGCACAGATGCAACTTGGACCACGGTTTAAAAAATTTGTTAATCCGGCAGAAAAATATATTTTACAGTAAATAACATGTTTTTAATAATTTTTGTAATTTTTTAAAGTTTTCTAAGAAGTTCACATCTCAGTCACAATGTGACATCCCTGAGTGGTGGCATTTTGGTCACAGATGTGACGTGACCACAGTGACTTACAGTGACGTCACAATGACGTCACTGTGACCATGCATGCTATGAGGGAAGAGACATTGCAAAATTAAATCTTTGTGATTACAAACCATAAACAAACGATACCGCCACCATTTTACCTACTATGACGTCATTAGAATATTGCCCATTGATTGTTGGAGAACTTACTTTGTGAATGATTACCTCAATGATTTAATATTTTTGACGTTTCACGATGAATGAATCACTTGTGTTTGTTTAGGTTTATGGAATGAGATATTAAGCTGTGAAACTAATTTCAATTGAAGTTATCCAAGGATATATGTATTTTTAATCGAAATTAAAAACAATGCTTTGATCTTGAAATAAAATGTTTTAGTTTGTATAATTTGTTATTTCTGTTAATTATTTATTTAAGTACTTTTCCATTATAGCGCATTTTTAAGAAAAGTTTGGCGCGATTCGGTCCTCAGAAAGTGAGATATGTTGCAAAAATACCGGGTGTCCCAAAAAGGACTGACTGATTTTAAAATTCAATAACTTCCAAACGGTGACAGATATTAAAAAAATTCTTGCAGGAGGGTTATGCATATAGTCAAAAGTTTTATTACAGTGATTTTCGATTTTAGTTCGAATTACAAACAATAGATGGCGCTGTAAGCATTAGTCGCTAAATACAGGCTCGATTTTTGGTCCTTTATGATGTTCCATGTAGAAAAAGGAGATGGAAATGTATTATCCGGGCCACGAAGTACCAAAAATCGAGCCTGAATTTAGCCTCTATTGATCGCAGCGCCATCTATTGTTTGTAAATCGAACTAAAATCGAAAATCACTCTAAAAAAACTTTTGACTTTATGCATAACCTTCCTGCAAGAATTTTTTTAATATCTGTTACCGTTTGGAAGTTATTGAATTTTAAAATCAGTCAGTCCTTTTTGGGACACCCGGTATATAAACAGCTATGAAAACAAATCTAATGAACTTTTATCTTTGTTTATATATGCACTTATATGCATAAAAAATCGTTTCTAAATATATATATATTTTTTTTATATACAAATTACGGCACAGATTTCAGATATGAACCGGGATACCTAACTGGCGCCAAAATGGTGTTATTTTGCCTGCTATGGTAACCCGGCTATTGTTTTTTATTTATTAATAAATTGTTTATTTACTTTTATTTTCTGTTTTTTAATTATATAAACTGCTTTGTTCCATAATTATTACTCAAACTTTTATTTATTTATAGTTATTTCCTTTTCAAAATGATAGCAAATAATTGAAAAATATATAAGTAACTGGTATTCGAAAGCGAGATTTCTGCCAAATTGGCGTCATAGAAAAATCACGCCAATCCCTATGCGTATATGACATCTGCGCAAAAATTACTTCTGTTTCTTTATAAAAATGGGTAAATAGCTTTTTTTATATTAAATTGTCGGCACAGATGTCATATACGGCCATATTGGCGCGATTTTTTTTTTGACGCCATTGTCATATACGTACCGGGTACTTAACTGGCGCCAAAGTGTCGTTATTTTGCTTGTAATGGTAACCCGAATGTTGTTTATGCTGTTGATGTTTTCGCCAAATTGGCGTCGGAAATAAATCGCGCCAATATGACATCTGTGCCAAATTGTATACATATGGAAAAAATTGCTTGTGAGTATGAAGCAGTAAATAGGTTGCCAGAAAATACGTTGGCAAACTTTTTTCTCGCCAAGAAACTTTTCTACGGAGTATTGTACATAAGCAATGATTGCCAGAAATGCATTTTTAATTATATGCGCTTTTATGTTTCACTATATTTATGCATACTATACTGTGTGTATAAATGCTACTGTTCATATGAAGGGCTACACAAAAGAATTCGTAAGGGTTACTGAGTATGAGAGTAAATTGCTTAAAGGTGGTTTTTAAAGAAGTTATGCATTTTTACGCTGAACTGCATTTAGTTTCCTAAGAAATGTTTGTGGAATATAGATAAAATGATATACATGGTCACGCAAAGAATTGGATACATAACCGTCTATGGATGATAATATCTGGAAATGTGATTTCAGTAGTTTTAAGAGCAGTTTAAATTAAATTTTAGCTAAATAGTGGCATGTAATAACGGTACTATTGGCTATGGACGGTAACTGCTGAAATCAGTTTTTAAGCTTTTTTATGCGTTTTCTAAAATGTTTATTTAGTTATCTTGGTACTTCTTAGTTATTCCGTCGACCAAATTACTGTCGCCAAATTGTAAGATTAATTGCCAATAATGGTGCCATTAATTAATTAATTAAATGCCAATAATGGTCAATAAAACCATTAATTCGACATTTTATTGGTATTTTTATTAATGTTTTACTATTGATTTGGCGATTTATATAATTTGGCGAAATTGGTCGACGGGATATCTAAGAAGTAACGTTATCTTATTTACCTTATTTCCCTAAATAACGAAGTTTTGTTAAAGCATTCAGGATGTGTTGGAAAGTGTTTCATATTCTATGCTTAACGCATGATTTTTCTTTCTTCTTTAGTCTTATTTTGCATTTATTTTATTCTTAATTTTTTAGTCTTACACTGCTTTACAGAAACTTTGGCACAGTTGTCATATACGTTATCATATATTGGCGCGATTTCTTTCCGACGCCAATTTGGCGAAAACATCAACAGCATAAACAACAACATCCGGATTACCATATCAAGCAAAATTATGACACTTTGGCGCCAGTTAAGTACCCGTTGTGTATATGACATTGGCGTCAGAAAAAAATCGCGCCAATATTGGCATCTGTGCCCTCCCCTTGCATATAGTACAAACTATAACACGGATAGCGCAAAATAATAGACAGTTTGGTACTTTTCCACTGTAGGGGCTTTGGCATTTTTTTTTTTTTAAAGCTTGGTGTAATTTGGGCATCAGAAAGTGAGATTTGGGTACTTTTCCGTTATTCGGACACCATTGTCGCCAAGCGTAATAGTTGGCGCAAAATCGTGAATTGAAGCATTTGAAAAATAAAAGAAAAACCATTGTCGATACTAAAGTGAGCATTTAAAAAATATAATATTTGAAAATTCCAGACTTTTACGAACTATTTCATCAAATCACAAATATATACTTAAAATAAGTGAACAAATAACTGCTATAAAATGAAGCAATAAAATAAAACTCATATTAAATTGCTGGCATAAAATTACAAATATCTTTTAGCATTTTGAAATAATTGGCGCATTAGCATACATTTTGGCATGGTGTCCGTATAACGGAAAAATATCGAGATTTGTTGTTAAATCATATAAACAGCTATGAAAACAAATTTGATAAGCGTTTTTGTTTGTTTTATATGTATATTATTGATGTTTTTATGTACAAATTACATCTATTTCTGTATAAAATTAGAGAAACGGCTTTTTTATGTTAAATAAATCGTATAAATATCGAAAAAAATGCTTGTGTATATAAAATGAAACAGTGAATAGGTTCCCGGAAAATATGTTACCAAATTTTCTTTTTCGCCAAGACACCTATACTGGAAAAGTACCTAAAGCACATTAAAATCGCGCAGTTAGGAGCTCACACAGTACACCGTTGTCTATTGGCGGTTATTTTATTAGTAGCATCGGTAGGAAGATGTAAAGATGTACTTTAAATTCTCACCCATAGATTTCGAAAAAATATCTTAAAAGAGTGGAATTTAAATTAAATTTCGGTGACCTCCATTATGAAAGATTAATGGTTTTAAATGGGAATTTCGCCAAATTAGCCAGCTATCGCCAAGTTGGCTAACATTTGGCGCTACTGTGGTAACCCTGCATTAATATTTTTCAACAATTACTCATTTCAATGAGGTGGTTCTACCGGAATAGTGAGGGACACACAGAGACTTGGATTTTATATAAATAGATGTTTAAACCCCGATCAACTGGCATTGGCTTTGCATGATTGGGAAGAAAATTACAGGCTGCAACGGTGGAGGGACGGCTTCCAAATATAGATTTTTAATCGTTATTTTATGTAATGGCTGTTTCATTAGTTTTG
Organism: Maratus speciosus; assembly: GCA_963932465.1. Taxonomy (NCBI): domain Eukaryota; kingdom Metazoa; phylum Arthropoda; class Arachnida; order Araneae; family Salticidae; genus Maratus; species Maratus speciosus. The sequence goes on along the minus strand of OZ010794.1, from coordinate 231,543,397 downwards.
AAGGTTTTTTGGATAAGGGATTTCCGCACAACTGACAGACTCCCCCCTTCACACGCACACACACACGCACACTAAATTATTTAGATGAAATTTCTGTTTATTATTATCAAAAATATAACCATCCTTTATAACAAGAATAAATAATGCTTTGTTCGAATGTTAAATTGAAAAAAAAGAAAGATTTAAATAAAATATTCATTTATTAATTTTTTATTTTAAATAAAATTGAATTAAAGACTAAACATATTTTTGCTTCTATAGTATTGTATGTTTAAAATCTGATGGTTTAATTGCTTACTTTTGTTTAAAATTTGTTTAAAATGATGATCAGTCTGATTTTTTGTTAACGATATTTTTACCTTTTTAAATTTATTTTAGAAAATTTAGGCTATGTTATAGAGAGAACCCTTTTTATAGTGATTACCGTATTAGCGATTGATGATCGCGAAAAGCCTTATTTCGCATTTTATTTTACACATTTTTACTTTCACAAAATATGAATAAATTTTTTTACATCTTAAATTTTTAAACTTTCGAGGAAATCCCGGGAAACGCCGGGCTGAGCGGATCAGCTAGTGTATATATATGCATAAAAACATAACAAAGGCGACATAGAAGTAGTCATATAAAAACGGGGTGGGGGGAATAAAGATAAAATTAAAAATGAATCTCAAACTGTTATTAAAAATATCCATAAATTATCTATAAAAGAAAAAGTGAAATAATTGTGGGACCATGGGAAATTTGTGAAGCCCAAACTACCATAGATTGTACAAAACATGTACGATTTTATTGTTGGAAGAGCTAACAAGCTAAAAATGTGCAATGTTTCGACTATCGTACTTTAAAAAAACCCGGAAATAATTTATTAAGAAAATGGAACAAAAAATATGAGAAAGTGAAATAAAGTTGGGAATCAAAATCACAACTACAAGCACGGTAACAGACAAGTATATACATAAACTACAAGATTGCACTGCGTTGCCAAAACAATTTCACTAATCCACGATTAATTTAAAATGACAAGGGAATGATTCAAGATAGGAATGACTAATGAGGAATGCATTTTTTTCAAGCATGGAGTCACAATGCACAGACACAATGCAAAATAAAAGATGAAGTAATGAGTAAAATAAATTTTAAGTCAGTTATATAGTAAGAGAAATAGAAATAGAAATAACTGCAATTTATTCAAAATTATTTATACAATGATAACAAAAGAAGATGAAACTTACATGTTATACAATGTAGTGATAGTCAGAATGAATGATTTTACTATCGAATGAATTATTCAGTCATGCGCAAAAACGTAGTTTCCAACCTTTGTATATATTTTTAGTCAAATATCACCAGAAATTTAGCAATAAATAAATAAATAAATAAACAAAATCATAGTTGCCAACCTTTGTAATTTTTTTAATCAATTAACTTCAGAAATTTTAAGGAAAAAAATTATGTTTTTTCATGGGTTTAACTTAAATTAATTCTAATTAACATTTAAGATATTTTTTTCGATACAAAATATCTGGTAGAAGTTGAAGAAAAAAAAATGATTGGTAGCTATGCATACCCGAATGAATACAGTAAAACTTCCCTAAAGCGACCACGTTCCGTTCCAATAAGAAGTGATCGCTCCGAGAGGTGGTCTCTTAATGGAGGTCAGGTTTAAATCTAGATTTTAATTGTTGATAAAGGGTAACAATTAATGTTACTAAAATTTATTTTTCACATTAGGAAAAAATATAAAAATTTAAGTATGAAAACAAAAGTTAATTACATGAGTTAATTAGAGCAGAGTTTAAAAAATGAATACATTGACGTTTGCTTTGATTTTACGGTTTTATCTTCTGTAACTTTTATTTCTCAGTCCTTACAAAGTTCAGTAAATAAACGCATTTTTATTTATTTATTTATTTATTTTGACGGGAACAAATTATGACGATTTCATTAATTTATCTATTTCTTTGAGAGTTTCCTGACAGAATAGGGTAGGGGAGTTTATTGACTGTCATCTTTACTTTGTCATCAGAGTTAAATTCATTGCCGTAAAAGGCACAAAGGGTTTTAAACACTTAAAAGTTACCGCAATAAATAAAATTTTTTAACTTAGTTTAGAAGTTTGATGAATAATGCGCTGTCTGAAATTATTATCTAATAAAACCTTCTTCAAGCGACCAGGAAAAAAAGTAATTTTTTTCCATTTTCTTTAAAGGAATGGGTCGCTCATGGAGGGAGTTAAACTGGGGTGGTCTCTGAATAGAGGTAAAATTAGTATTGAGCCTATGGGAATAAATTTCGTTCCCTGAAAAAATGGTCGTTCAGGGAGGAGGTCGCACAGGGAGGTTTCACTGTATTTCGAATACTAAAATCATTCATTCTACACATCACTAATAAAATGTAGCTGAATTTATAATAACACAAGGAAATTAAAGCATAAGTTAATAAGGGGTAGGAAAATATAATAAATACATTATAAATCAATATAAATAGTATATCTATTTATACATAAGATATTTCTTTTACTTTTATTTTACTGTTTATATTTTTAGACATTCTTTACAATGTATTTTTTTTTCTTTTACAGTGGCACCTGTTATCAAAGAAAAACCTAGAATAGTAATGAAAGAAGTACACAAGAAGGTTGTAATAGAATGCAGAGTTCAATCTGTATCTAAGCCTAAGTGTACATGGTATAAAGAAAGCAGTGTTGTATCGGAAAGCAGCAGGACTATGGTTCGTATTACAGAAGTTACCAAAGGCGAATTTGCTGTGGCACTCGAAATAGATAAACCAACGGGAACGGACAAAGGCAACTACAAGATGGTGGCTAAAAACGAAAAGGGAGAGATTACATCTACTTCAGTTCAAGTTGATATCGAAGGTCTGTGTTTTATTAAATTTATATGGCAAGATTTCTCAATGAATAATCTTTTTTTAATACATTAAAGAACGAAGTTATTTTCTCAAAATTCTGCATTAATCATTATTTAAAATTTTATTGACTGAAGGGATTTAACCCTCTCGCTGCACAACCCGAGAGTTTCTCGGGCAACGTAAAAGTAGCAAAATTTGCGCAACCCGAGATTTCCTCGGGATGCACTTTTTCCGTCTAATTAATCCTCCTTGATCATTCCCACCAGTAACGTTTTATTGTAAATTCTGCCTTATCGAATCGGAGCGTTTTCCCGATTAAATCAGGCGAAAATGTTTGTTTTGAAAAACCGGTGACAATAGAATGAAAATTCTTAAAAGACGCTCGTCGCGAAGGAATTAAATACTCAATTTTTGAAGCTATTTTGATAAAACAATTACGCAACGAGAGGGTTAACCCTTAAATGCATAGTGATGCATATCTGCATCGCTTTTTATTTAACTCCTAGGAACAACTATATTTATATAGAAATATTAATCCTATAAAAATTACAAAAAAATATGCCACTAAATAAATTTAAAAATTTATCTTAAAATTTCTGGTGCCTAATTTTTAATATAAAAATAAAAAAACACAATTCTAAAAGAATAATTCGTGCATTTAAGGATGAAGCTTTAGAAAATAAAAATAATGTATAAAATAAGGTATTTGGATTCATACTTATTAAAATATTTACTAATTTGCAATATTTTAGTGAGAGTAATTTTTGCTTGTATTGTAGATGTGCAACATAAAAATAGGTTGAAGTATGATACGAAAAATGTATCTCTGATTTTTTTTTCATTATTTTCCTTGTGTAATAAACCTTTCTGAGAATCATATATAATTTTTTCGAAACAAAATAAAAAGTCATGCATTTAAGGGTTAACTCATTGGAAAAAGGATCTTTAACATTCTGACTGTCCAATTTTGAATCGAAATCGCTTGAAAATATGCGTACATTTTATTACACATTTCATATCTATATATATTTGATAGTTAAAATACAGAGTAATGTTTTGTAAAAGATCCTTCCTATATTCAGATTTGAATCATAATAAAATATTTACATAAAAATCAATTTCAAATGGGCTTGCATAAATACAATGTTCTGAAAGTGTGTTTCGATTGTTTTTATATTCCTATTTATTTTTTAAAATATAAAGTTAAAATGTGTATATTAATGAAAACAGTCATCGGTATTCAGATAAATTAATATTTTCCCTCTTACTATCGGAACGAGTATGACCATAGGTGCCAAGTTCCAATAATTTTTGTAATATGAATGTCAACTTAACCCAGGTTCAATAAGTTTCGAACCCGAAATTAAAAAAAAAAAATGTGGGGCTTCTGTGTTGGCAGTCGCTTTACGCCCAGTCTATAGTTGGTTGTCTTATTATTACTGAGCCATTGAAAAATAAAGGCCTAGCTGTAGTTTATAAAACTGCATAAACGTTTTAAGTTTAAATTAAAAATCAATACGTTATAAAAAAATAGGGGTATAATATAAATTTCACACACGATCCTAAAATTAAATAAATCAAAATTCATCAAATAAATTTTCTGGATCGAATTAATCCATATCTTACAGAGGATAAGTGGGAAGTTGGCATCTATGACTGTAATCCATGTGAAACTCTAGCATATTTGGTTGTCGGGCCTCCCGAATACAAGGCCTGAGCACTGACAGAAAAATTGCGGCTGTATTAGGCGGATTTTTTTAAGCGTATGTACGGCCCCTGAAAATATACATAAGTATTTTCTACAAGTTTTAAATCCCTGAAGGGTGGTGATTCCGCTATGGCATCACATAATTTCAATCCCTATTTGCCACATTGGCACCCGAATTTTTTAATGAAAGTCTCACTTTTATTAACCCCTTCGCGACGGGAGTGTTTTACGAAATGTTTATTACTTTGCTACCGGTTTTAAAAAACAGAAGTTTGTTCCTATTCAAATCGGGAAAATGCTCGGATTAAATTCCTATGCCCCTCTACGTCGTCAATGTCCTCCCACGCGAAAAATTCGAAGAAATCTACCAAATTCACGAAATTTGCTACATTAAAGTAGATATTGAGCGATTTAAAGGCACCAACATCGTAAAGCAATGCTATCGTTGCCAGAAATTTGGACATTCCAGCGAGATTTGCCGCCTGCCGCCAAAATGCGCCAAATGCTCGGAAGAGCACTTAACCCCCCAGTGCAATAAAATTGGTAAGATCATCCCCAAATGTTCTAATTGTTATGGCGAGCACGTGGCTACTTACCGTGGTTGCCCCAAAACCCCCCAGTTTCATAAAAAACAGCAGGACCCCAAAACCGTCCGAAAAGAAAACCCTAAAATCATTCCAAACGCAATGGCGGAACTCTTATCAACATATAACTATGTCCGTAAGCCAGAGGCCAAAAAACCAGAAGAAAAACCAACGGAAGCCCCGGCTCCGCTCACTTCTCCCTCCCAAGACCCTAACCCCGAAAACACTACACCAAATAAGCCAAATGACACTCAAAATGCAACACCAGAACAACCCAGTAGTTCTAATTATGCTAATGACTTAAAAGAAATATTTAAGACCTTTAAGGAGATGAAAGAACTCCTAAAATTTAACAAATTCATCCAATGTTTCAAAAATATTGCTAACCAAACTAAAAATATACAAGATCCAATAGAAAAAATACTCATCCTTATGAGTGCTATAGAAACTTTAGCCACGGAATTTAACACATTTAATGATGAGTAATTCCTCTCCCACTTTTTCCTCTCTTATTTTTCTTTCCTGGAACTGTAACTCCCTGCAGAATAAATTTAACGAACTTAAACTCTTTATGCACGAACATCCTCAAGTTGATGTTATTTTCCTTCAAGAGACTTTCAACCCCACCTTCAACATTAACATCCCTGGGTACAGGCTATTCCATACACCTCGTGCGGATGGTACGCACAGAGGAGGTACCGCTATCTACATCAAGAACCATCTTCCACACTACCAATCGAACAACCACACCTATAATGATCTTGAGTATACCAGTATCAATCTTAAACTTCCTCATATCAATATTAATTTAGCTTCTATTTATGCTCCACCCACTGGTAACCTACCTGTTAATAGCCTTACACAACTTTTTTCACAACATCACCACTGCTTTTTCGTAGGCGATTACAATGCCAAAAGCAGACGCTGGAATTGCCATGGCAATTCTCGGCGGGGTACCTCTCTTCACAACTTAGTCCAAAACTTAAAATTAAATCTTCATGCACCACCCAGACCAACGCACATTTCCAAACTGCCTGGCGCCCGGGACTCTATCATTGATCTTGCTCTCTCCAAAAATCTTCCTTACCCTATCTACTCTACAGTAATTAACGACCTCTCCTCTGATCACCTGCCTGTCTGCTTTAAAATAGATATTATTAATCCTCTTTCTCCCCCCCCTTCCGTGGCTATTGACTGGAATAAATTTACTAACTACCTTAACTCTCAGGACATCACCTTCCCTGACATTAATAATACCGATGACATTGATGCGGCTGTTGAACATCTAAACTCCCATATCACTAATGCTCAAAATTTTTCTACATTTAACACCTTCAAAAATAACTTTGCCTTTGTCCCACCCCGTTATATTTACAACCTTATCAAACAGCGTAATCAGCTCCGGCGACAATTTCAAAGTTCAAGAGACCCCTCCATTAAACCTCTTCTCAATAGGCTAAACAATAAAATCAAAAACAGTCTTTATAAAGAAAAACAGAAAAGTTGGAACAACTTTCTCAAAACTCTTTCTTACGAGGACAACTCTCTTTGGATTCTTAAACGCAAACTAAATAAACACTACACTTCCATCCCCCCCCTCACATCTAATAATGTTACCGCTTACACTGACCAAGAAAAAGCTAACATGCTTGCTAATTCTTATGCCACCCAATTTTCTCCTAATCCTACCCTTGCAAACCAAGCCCACCTTGATCATGTTAACGAGACAGTTCGGAATTTTTTGGCTAACCCCCCTCAAGATCCCCCCCCCTAAAATTCAACCTATTGTTATCCACAATATTATCAAAAAACTCAAAAAGCGTAAAACCCCAGGATACGATAAAATTACTAACTCTGCTCTTAGAAACCTTCCTCCTAATTGCATTATCTATATCACTGACCTCACTAACGCTATCTTAAAACATAACTACTTCCCTAAACCCTGGAAACTTTCTATAATCTCTCCTATTCCAAAACCTGGAACTAACCTGTCTGACCCCACTAATTACAGACCTATCTCCTTGCTACCTTCTATCAGTAAAGTGGTGGAACGTGTCATTCGTGCCCAGTTGCAGGAGTTCATTCAGCAGCACAACATTCTCATGCCCGAGCAGTTCGGCTTTCGCCCAAAACACTCAACACAACACCAGCTTCTTAGGGTTGTTGAGTTTCTCAGCGAGAAACTCAATGCAAAAATTCCCGCAGCTGCCATCTTTCTTGATGTCGCAAAGGCATTTGACAAGGTCTGGCATATGGGCCTCATTTACAAATTAATTCAGCTCGGTTTTCATCCCAGACTTATACATTTAATATATTCGTACCTTTGCGACCGCTCTTTTCAAGTCCGCATAAACAACATTCTATCTATTATTCTCCTTATCCTAGCGGGCATAGTTCAGGGGAGCGTGTTGGGCCCATTTTTATTTAACATTTTCTTTAATGACATCCCACGCTCCTTGCACACTCACCTCGCTCTTTATGCGGACGACACCTGTATTTACGCTTCGGCACACCACCCGTATACTCTTTACAGGTACCTACAGACTCATGTTGATGACTTCATGGACTGGTGCATGCTTTGGCGCGTTGTCATAAATGAAACTAAAACTACTGCAGTATATTTCTCTCGCAAAATAATTTTCCCTAACAGAATCACTATTAACAACACTGCTATCCCTTGGTCAGACCAAGCTAAGTATCTTGGGGTCATTCTGGACCGCCGCCTAACCTGGAAAAAGCACACTTTCTCCATCAGAGGTAAAGTCGCTGGAGCCTTTAACTCTATAAAACCTCTCCTTAACAGTAAAACCTTGTCTGTTCACAATAAATTAATCCTCTATAATTCATGCATCCTTCCCATCATCACCTATGCCAGTCCGGTCTGGGGCTTCACTTGTAAGACCACTATGGACAACCTTAGTCGCCTGCACAATTCCAACCTGCGTACTGTCCGTAACGCATCTCGTTACCTTCGCAACTCCACGGTCCGTAGAGACCTTAAAACTACTACATTACGAAAACGCATAAACGACTTAGCCAAAAAATTTTATGAAAAAATTTTTGACCTCCCTAATGAAATTGTAGCGGAGCTACCGGACTATGACGCTTTTGAACCCCACCATCGGAAACGGCCCAGATTTTCCATAATTATGGACACTCAGTAACATCTGAGTTCTCCTTGCTAATTTTGCCTTCTCTCTTTTCTTTTTATTTGCTTTTCTTATAATATATATAAAAAAAAAAAAAAAAAAAAATTCTCTATATAACATAGAGACCATAAAAACAGAAAAACTTATATAAAAATAAAATGTATGGCCCTGAATTGTCCCTTTTTTTGGTTGGATGTTGTGGTCTTGCCACCCTAGCTTTTCTTGCCCTTGCTTGGTGAGTGTTTCACTGAACAGTACTAACTTTAACTTTCAAATATCCATATAGTAGTTCTACAACTACAGTTAGACTTTATTTACTTTAAGACTCATGTAAATTTTCTTAAGTTTTATTGTTAACTTACTTTCTTCTTAAGTTTTTACTTAAATTTAAATCTATTTTTATTCCTTTTTTCCTTAATTTTCTTATTTTTCTCTTGTAAACTTCTATTTTCTTATAGTAGCATTGCTACAGTTAACTTTATCCCAATGGCTCATTAAAACATAAGACATTCTAATTTCCTAGTCTGGGTGTTAAGCTGATAACAGCTAGGAAACCCCTCAATGCTGATTACCTGTTCAGTACCTGTTCGGATTAAATAAGGCAAATTTTACAGTAAAATTTTACTAGTGAGGATAAACGAGTATCCTTAGGCCTATTTCCGGCACGTATACTTGTCGCTCGTCCCCAAGGGGTTAAGTACGCGGATATATACTTTTACTTGTTCACAAATAAATTTTCTTGTAAATACAGGTGTCGCTCAATTATTTCAACATTTTACGAATACAAGTACCTTGCCCTTGAAAGGGTTAATTGACTTATTTAATCTGAGACATGTAAGGCCAAAAAAACTTTTAGAAATTAATGGTATTCAAATTCAAGGACAATGCAAACGCTGAAATAAATCCACCAACGACAGCCGCCATTTTTGTGTCAGCGCTCAAGCCCAGTATTCAGGTGGTGTTGCTCGGAAATTACATGGCGCATAACAGCATAAATAAGCTTTTTTGCTGCTGCTATTTCCATATAGTAATTTTCTCCTTACTAATGACAGAAAATTTGTGACTGAATAAGGCGAAGATTGCAATTTCGGAAATAGGTGTAACAAAAAGAAAAAATAAAAAAGGTTAAAACTCATCAGTTTCACCTCATGGATTTTTCGACAATCCAATATAATCAGAATCTAGCGTGAATTTTATCACTCGCGGAACGGTTTCTGCCATGGAACTATTAACCTTCCTACCTTGAATGGTTCTAATCAACCCATGTCAATAATTCATTTTATTCAATTCGAACCAGAAATATTTTCGTAAAGTAAGATAAATAAAAGACACAGAAAACTAACATAAATAAACACATTAAATAGTTTTTAAAGAAAATTCTGGAATGAAATGTTTTTATTATTGTTAAGTAAAATTTAAACAGGGTAGGAAGGTTAATAAAGAGGAATTGACATATCCTTAAAACAGTGAAGCTTCAACTGTAACCGCTATCGCAGGAGTTGTTTACCGCCGGTGGAAACTGCCACCAGTAGATTTATATAGAAATTTTCAACTTATTTAAACACCTTATTTTTTCAAAATTTCAGTCATAAATAATGGTACAAACAGATTTTCATTTTTACTGGTAGGAGTTTACTTTGGCGGTAGTTAAGTCCTGCTTTTCTGCCATATTGTGACAACCAGGGAAACAAACTGGCAGATTTACAAGGCATACCGACACCAGTAAAAGCAAATAGAAAATTTTACGACATTTTTGAGAAAATTTTCCATGAATAAGGCGCTTAATTAAGACAAAAATTTCTATTCAATTTTACTGGTGGGAGGTTTGCTCTGTCGGCGATGAGAAACAGTAGATCCGATTTTTAAAAAGCAGCCGCCATCTTGTGACAACCTCCTCAGTTACTTCACTTGCAACTGGTAGACAGTAAACTATATGTCTTCTCCTCTTTATTCATAACTCCATTGTTTCTGCAAGCCGTTCCTGCTAATAGAAGAAAAGAGAGAATAAGATCGGAAACATTTCTAAAATAATTTAGCATAGCTGCCAATTATTACCACTGAAATTTTATAGTAAATTTTGACTTATTTAATTGCGAAATCTGCGATTGAATAACTGAAAAATTTCTACTAAATTTTAGTGGTAATAAAAGAAGGCGTAAAAGTTGGCACGCTATATATTAAACGAAACTTAAATCCATGGTGAAATAGTGAATAAAATTTTTTTATGAGTTAAACATAAAAAAAAACAAAAACAAAGATTTGCTTTTAAATGAAAAAGGAAAATGCGGCTCCTTAAATCGAGTGATTCCCAAGTTTTGCACCTTTGTGTTACCCAAGCAGTAGCGTAGCGTTTGATGTGGGGGAGGATCATTTTATTACCAGTAATATCGTATGCTAAACTTTGCTTTTTTTAATCTTATATCATTCGATGATTAAAAAAAGTCAAAATTTCTATATAGTTATACTGGTAGTAAAGTGATCAAAAACCACCAACTCCTTCCCTCTCCCACTAACGCTACACCACTGTACTCAAGTAATAAACATGATACACGGTCAGAATGTTAAGAAGTCGTTTAGAATAATACAATTAACAATCATTTCTTATTCTCATTTGTATTACTATGTTGTATTTGTATTTGTATTTCATTTGTATTTGTATTTGGATGAAAGTGGGATTAAAACTCTTTGAGATTGGGACCTATTATTATTATTTTTATATTAATGATTATTTTTAAATAATTAATTTTTTTAATATTTAGCAAAAAAAGGTAATTTTGAAATTTGACCTCCACAATATAAGCATCTCACATTGAAAAGTTAAGCAAATGCCCTACTAAAAATCCGATCGCTAGAAATTTACTATTTCAATAAGTATTCATTTTGTTAAACAGCTTTATTATTAAATAAATTTAATCAAAATGTATCTCATCAAGGGATATTGATCAGTTCCTTCCTATAAATTTTATTCTATAGAAGAACTAATACCACTAAATACTTGGACCAAATAATTTTCTTGTCTCGAACTTCCAGGACCCATCTGAACCCTGTGTTATACAAATAGTAATCCTCTGTTTGTTAAAATTAATTCCATTTTCCCGAATAAAATAATTTTTATAATATTTATTTATTTATTTATATGTTATATTTAAAATATTAATTGAGCAGATTGTAAATGTTACGTAATAAATTGGTTATTACCAAAAAACGAGAAATTTGATTAAAATTTATACTGAAAAGTCATAAAGCTTAAAGTTAAAATAAATCTGTTTTTTTTTTTTTTTTTTTTTTTTTTTTTTTTTTTTTTTTAAAGATTAATATGTACTTTTTACATAGCTAAATTGTAGTAGAGACTATCTAGTTTTAATGTAGCGTTCAACATATTCTGTTTTTTGGGGTGGTGGAATTCTGTTCTATGCTTCAACGTGAAATTATAAGTTGCTAATGTTTCTTAACAGTTTAAGTTGATTTAGCCATTTTAAAATGGTAAAATATAAAATAACTCAAATAATAATTTTCCCTTTATTGTAAAAATTTACAGATAAATGATCAATTTTAATTATAATTTTATTTTTTAACATTATTCTCAAGTTAATATTAAAAGTTACATATAACAATACAATTGAAACATAACATCTCTTAATAGATATTATTAACAATGTTTATCTTTCATACTTTATTTTATTTAAGAAGCAATTTCTTTCACAGAGGAGAAGAAGGATGAAAAGAAAGAGGAGAAGAAGAAAGAAGAAAAGAAGAAAGAGGAAAAGAAGGAAGAAAAGAAAGAGGAAAAGAAAGAAGAAAAGAAAGAAGAAAAAAAAGAAGAGAAGAAAGTAGAGAAGAAAGAAGAGAAAAAGGCTGAAGAGAAGAAAATTGAAGAGAAGAAAGTAGAAAAGAAAGAAGAGAAGAAGGTTGAAGAGAAAAAAGTAGAAAAGAAGGTTGAAGAGAAAAAAGAAATGAAAGTTGAGAAAAAAGAAATGAAAGTTGAGAAAAAAGAAATGAAAATGGAGAAGAAGGAAGAAGTAAAGATTCAGAAAAAAGAGGAGGTTAAAGTTGAACAAAAAGCTGAAAGGAAGGAATCTTTGACAGTTGAAAAGAAGGAATCTTTGAAAGTTGAACAAAAAGCCGAAAGGAAGGAATCTTTGACAGTTGAAAAGAAGGATTCCTTGAAAGTTGAAAAGAAGGATTCCTTGAAAGTTGAAAAGAAGGATTCCTTGAAAGTTGAAGAGAAGAAATCCTTGAAAGTTGAAAAGAAGGTAATATGATGTTGATTTTCGTTTTACGTAGGAGAGATAAAGGATAGCAATCTTTCAGTGAAGTCAATTTCGCGGATTTTTTAATACCACCATTTCTGAATGCCAATTTTCGCTTTATTTAATGAAAGTCATTCCATGATTGAATAAAGCAAAGATTACTATTCGAAAATAGTGAAATTCTAAAGTCCGCTAAATTGTCAACATTTGTAGCTATGTATAATTTTTTAACCTAATATTTTAAGTTTAATGGTGCATTTATAACATTTATGAATCTTAAAATTTTCTAAATTTTATTATGAAGGTATTTTATTGCTAAATGTTTTTTAGACTAATTTAGAGTAATTTTCATAAAACAATTAATGTTGTTACATTCTACAGGGAAAGGGGGCAATTTGTGACATACTTAATTATGATGCATATAAGATCACCTCCGTTCCCTTAATTATATTCCTAAACCTTACGTTAAAGATAGACAGCAAGTTATCGAACAATATTAAAACTGAAGCCGATTCACAGAGCTTTGCATTCCTTGTAAAATATATTATAAAGCAAAATAGCATATCCTATAGTCTACTCAAGTAGATTCATTAGTACGTAAAACCTTTTCATCTTTCAGAATAAAATGATCTTTAATGAACTTACAACCATCGGTGTGTCTAAATTTCTTCTAGCGTTGTCTAGAAGAAAATATTTTGGTTTTTATATTTGTTCCGCGAAATTTATCTAATTGTCTGAAACACTAATGCCGTAAAATTCATTTTTTCCTTGTTTGGACAACCAAAATAAGAAGCAAAACAAAAGCATAACAATCAGCAAGCAAAGAAAACATACAAACTAATACAAAGGGAGTAAAAATTTTCAAACAAGAACTAACAATCCACAGTATATAAAGTACATAGAGTAAAACGGACTAAAACGTAATCGCAAGGAATAAAATAAAATAAAATAAAATAAAATAAAATAAAAAAAGCTTTACATCTGTTTTATAGTATCAGCTTTTCGCTACATTTTAACTTTGATATTTACGACTTGCAAAAAAATTCTAACGGGATGGTTAAAAATCAAGGTCATTTTCAGATTCAGTGCTAAAAAGTGCATAAAAATCAATTATCAAAAGTTTAAAAATACAGTCAAGCTGTTTAGCTGTAAGAATCCCAGTATAAGCAAGAAAATTGAATAAAGTATTGAATTAAATAAAATAAAATAAGTTTTACATTTGTTTTAAAGTATCCGATTTTCGTTATTTTTTAACTTTGACAATTTATGATTTGCGAAATATCCTGAGATGGTGGTTAAAAATTCAGATAATTTTCGGATTCCGTGCTAAAAAATACATAAAAGTTAAAAAACGCAACCATGCAGTCTTGTGTTATCTAATTTAAAACTGGTTCTTAAACTTCTTCAATCTATCCGAAAATTTTTGTGTTATCCTGTAAAATAAGTATAAATGGTAACCAGCAAAAATCATAATATTAGATTGTCATCGGATTTACGTCAGTATGTAAAATTTAATCTTGATCGGATATTTGAAAGTCAGTTAAAATTCGAGTACAAATTTTGAACTGGAAAAAACATACATACGATTGTTGGAGTTAAATAAAAACCTACAATAACATAATTTTTGTTAAAAGAAATCATGAAAGAAACAGTCTCAAATCCTTACAAAATAAAACAATTGTTAAAATACAATGATTTTAGTCAATCTAAAACCTAATAAAAGTTAACTCGATTCTTGTACGAATTTTTTCATATCGCAGATGCACATGAAATAAGTTCTTCGAATACCTTAAACACTTGGTATATAACACCTCAAAGCATGGCGGAACTCATCGGTGTTCATATACAGAAAAGTGGTATAAGTCATGCATTTTTAAAGTTTCATAACTCGGTCAATTTTAGTGTTATATGAACGAGACATTTTTTGTCTTACTTGTCAATGTAATAGGAAAATTTTACTAAATATAACTTATAGGAACGGGAGACCGTATAAAAATTTAAATTTCGTAATTTTAAAAAAATGTTTTTATTGAACCAAACCGCTTTTAAAATATTTCTTTACCTCATTTAAAACATTTTTGTAATTGGAACTATATGTCTATGACTAACGGTTTAGGAATTAGCCATTGGACACCCTTGAGAGTGGACACCCTGTATATCTATTGCCACTCACGTATGCTCATTTAAAAGATCTTTACCTGTTTCAATAAGCACCTTCTATGTTTCCACATTTTTTTTTCAATACATATAAGATACCTTAGTAAAAGTTATGCCGTTGCTACTAATGACAATATCACAACTATCCCCTAAATTCTGTCCCAACTAGCCTTTAAATTGGCTATTTCGAACTCTTTTTAAATTTTTGGTCATTCACGAGGAGAAATCAAAAATTACAATAACAAGTTCAAATATAATATACTTAATAATTGTGCGAAAATGTGAAAATTTACATGCATCAATATCTTAACTCTTTAACGGTTGCATTAAATTACGGTTTAAAAAATTCAAATTGCTTATTGACATTACTTTTTTGAAAAATAAATATTCACCTTATTTAATGACAGGTAAAATGATACCAAAATAAAGCCTACTATAACACTATATTATAAAACTGGTATGAATCAAAGAGTCTGAATAAAAGATAAAGTCCGTGAATATCACGGGAGCAAGAATTAAGGGGTTAATGAAGATTATTTTAACACACTTGAGTAAATTACTTTCCAACTTGAAAAAAAAAATTAATTTTTGTGAATAAATCCTACAATATCATATAATATTTCTGGGCTCACACAACACACTGAGAAGATAAACATGATCACTCATAAGACTCCACAAGGACGGAGATTTATCATTTTATTCAGTGAATAACATGCCGTTACTAGCTGTTTGCACAACTGGTTTCAGTTTCTCATAAATGTAATCAACAATTTTACACTTTTCAAAATATCCCGCAAAATACGGGTTCCCAGACAGGAAGTTATCTGTATTTAGATGGTGATACCTGCGTGTTGGTGGGATAAGTACATACCATATTCTTGCGCATAAAATCCGTGTTATGTAAAGTCTTCTTGCTACGTTAATGCTAGATGAGAGAAAGCTACTCTTTTAATAACGAAGAAAACTTTGAGATTTTATTAGAAACTACATAAGAGTACTGATTTGGTGGTTCTTAATAATATTGATCTACATTACCTACGTAACTGCGACATTTCTGATGTGCTAGTTCTCCGCCTTTCCAACATAGTTGAAAAATATTTCCGCCTTCGTTTTGCCTAGTGCTGTTTGGCCGTGTGTTCGCACTCTAACTCTCGTAAGTATATCTTAATTTCGTAAGTATATCTTAACATAAGTATGATATTAATATTGAAATCAGCATACTCTGTAATTAAAAATGGTGTGTATTAGCTCTTTAACAGGGACAAACAAAAAATTAGAAGACATTATGCTTATTGTACGCTAATTGTTCGAAATACATTTTCCGAATGTTAAATTTCTGTAATCAGACTGAAACTTGTATATATTATACAGGCACAACAGTATCGATCTTTTGAAAATAAAGGACACAACATTTACATGCTATTCAAAATAATTAACATATGTTAAATTTGATGACCAGTAATTTTCTGAAGTACATTTTAATTATTTTAAAATACTTCAATTGGAACAAATTTATGGTTGCTACTAAAGTGCATCGCAGCATGTGTTTGTTGAAAAATGCCCCCGTACTATGTATATTATCTTATAGGGTAAATCAAAGAAATCAATTCCGGTACTTTTTAATGCATAAATTGTAATTCTCTGAAGTATATTTTAATGAATTAATTTAAATTATGTTCACTATGGAGAGGGTAGAAGTATTCTAAATAATTTTCCTCATATAAATATGCGGTCTACGTATATCGGAAGTTTCGTCTTTTATTCTTAGAAATTTTCTTTCGCTGTTATTATCCATTTTTCTGATCTGAAACTAAATTCAGAGGCGCTAAATTCCAAAAAAGATCATGTCCTGTGGCGCTTACTCCGCTTTCTTTTCCTTACCGAGGGACTTGAGATACGTCATATAGCATATGCAGAGCTGCAGAGTCGGAGTCGGAGTCAGGGCCATTTTTGAGCCAGAAAGTCGGAGTCGGAGTCGGATCTGTTAAAATTCCCGGAGTCGGAGTCGAAGTCGTCCATTTTACAAGCAGGGCTGCGTTGTCGGAGTCGGAGTCGGGTGCATTTTTGAGCTAAAGAGTTGGAGTCGGATCTGTTAAAATTCCCGGAGTCGGAGTCGAAGTCGTCCATTTTACAAGCAGGGCTGCGTTGTCGGAGTCGGGTGCATTTTTGAGCGAAAAAGTCGGAGTCGGATCTGTTAAAATTCCCTGAGTCGGAGCCGAAGTCAGAGTTGTCCATTTTCCCCACCGACTCCGCAGCCCTGCATATGTCCCAACCAAGTGGATAGTGTTACCCGAAACTCCCAGTGTTTAGCTCCCAAGCACGCTTGGTACTCATTTCATATACTTTGAAGAGATGGAAGATTGAGTGAAATTTACCCAAGTGTGGAGGCGAACCTAGGACCTGTTGTATGGTATCGCAATGCGCTAATCATTAAGTTATGTACCAATATGCATCTATGAGTTTTTCTAGCCTAATTAATTTATGCATGTTACGTTGTGCGTGTATTATAATTCTTAAATAAAGTCACCTAAAATAATTCAAATGCTTAATTCAACTGTTTAGCGAGATTAATTAATTTGCTTTTTCATTTTATGTTCTTAAAATAAGACTTTTTATTTATGCAAAATTGGCTTCACTGCAGCTCTCACTAATGAGGCTGTAAAAATAGTATCACATGCATTTGGGATTAAAGAGTGTAATATAATGGCCAGCATAGAAATCGACCTTGAAGACAAATTTGGCAATTTTCTGGTCTCTTGGCAGCTAAGGCGATAAAATTTTACGCCAAATACTTAATTGAATAATTCCGGTCTCTAATGACCTACAAGAGTGAATTATCGGGAATGATTCCAGGTTACCTGTGACAACGTCACAAGTTTTTAACAATGAAGTGGTATAAATAACATTGGTTCACAATAACTCAAGGAATAAACTTTGGCCAACAGAGACTTTAAGAGATACCTTTCACTCTTTGTAAAGTTAACGTTGGTAGCTAATTAGCTGCAAGTTTTAAGACTGAGCTTTGTGATCCTTGGGGTATTTTGTGTTCCGCATATGGATTATGTCGTGGATTTTGTGATATACTAGCTAATTATAAGCTTAAAGACTGTGAATCTGAAGGATAATTTGTGCTCTGTATTTGGATTACGTCGTGGATTTTGTGATATGCTAGCTAATTAATTACAAGCTTAGAGACTCAAAATCTCAGAGATATTATGTGTTCTGCATATGGATTATGTCGTGGATTTTGAGATATGAGTTGTCATCAGTGCTTTGTGATTACCGAATGAAGAGTTTTTTTTGAGTGGAATTTACTTTGTTTGTTCACAAATTTCAACATGCCGCCGAAAAAGGTAGATCTCGTAATCATATTTGGAAAGTGTTTCTTTATTTATGCGTGAAGTATGGTTCTTCATTCTTGTAATCTTTTACATGAATACATAAATGTGCTTTTTGTAGATAATGCTATTCTACACATTGACTATTTAATTTTGACTGAGATCTTAAATATCTTTTATTTTGATATGAAATATTGTGGTTATAATAACCTGAGTTAGTGATGTACTTTTGAAACAGACTTTTATCTATTTTTACATTTTTGAAATATATATTATTACATATAAACAATAAAGCTTCCTTCAACTTCTGTATATTTTTAAAACATAGATTAATAGATATATTAAATTGTGGGCATTCTGTTTTTCAAAAACGGATTCAGATAGCGAAGTGATTTTTTGGAATAGATTTTGTTATTTTTGCATTTTTGAAAATATATTGTTGCAAATAAAATAACATTTAAATGCTTATTTGTTTTTCATACTTAGTTTTATAGACACGATATTAAATTCATGAAGTTGTGTTTTTCTAATCAAGAAATGGATTGAGATAGCGATGTGATTTTTTGGAATAGATTTTGTTCTTTTTTACATTTTTGAAAATATACATAGCTGCCAACTCTTCCGCTTTCTTTTATCACAAAAATTTAATGGGAAATTTTAATTATATAATTCGCCGAAATCTGCCGATTAGACAAGGCAAAAATTTCTGTTAAATTTTTATGGTACAAAAAAAAGCGTAAGAGTTGGCAACTATGACTACATAGTTTCAAATAATTTAACAATAAAGATTTTCTTATTTTTCAAAAATAATTTTCTTCACAGTATTTTGAATTTCACACATTCTGTTTTAGAAAATAAGATAAAGAATATTTAAATTTACAGCTCAATATAGATATAGTCCTCATTCAAAACTATTAAAACAAGAACGAAAAATCATGCATCAGACATGGGTTATGAAGCACTTTCCATCACTAAAAATATTAAGAAATTTAATTCTTGTATACGATGAAATAGATGACATGCAATCCATTGTAATCGGATTATTTTATTCATAGATAAATGCTACGCACGCCATAATCTGTAGAAAACTTGTTGCAGTGCACATCGGTGATTCTTTTTAATTTCATTATGTTTGATGTGTTGTAGTTGTAACCAAGGCTGCGGAGTCGGTGGGAAAAAAATGAAAGACTCCGACTCCGGGAATTTTAACAGATCCGACTCCGACTCCGGGAATTTTAACAACTCCGACTCCGACTCTTTCGCACAAAAATGGGTCTGACTCTGGCTCCGACTCCACGACTCCGACTCCAACTCTACAGCCCTGCTTATAAAATTGACGATTCCGACTCCGACTCCGACTCTTTCGCACAAAAATGGGCCTGACTCCGACTCCTACTCTACAGCCCTGCTTATAAAATTGACGATTCCGACTCCGACTCCGGGAATTTTAACAACTCCGACTCCGACTCTTTCGCACAAAAATGGGTCTGACTCTGGCTCCGACTCCACGACTCCGACTCCTACTCTACAGCCCTGCTTATAAAATTGACGATTCCGACTCCGACTACGGGAATTTTAACAACTCCGACTCCGACTCTTTCGCTCAAAAATAGGCCTGACTCCGACTCCGCAGCCCTGGTTGTAACATCATTAAATTGCATCCGAAACAATTTTTCCCCGTAGACCATGATATAACGGAATTATTTTGTCTCTATGTAAACGAAATTTAACGGTTACACACTTCATTTTCAGTACCTAACTTTTTGTATTATATAAATAACATATAAAGAGCAAATGTCAATCCGAGTATATTTACAAGAGTTAGAGCACATATTTTATTTCATAATGTTAGGTTACGCAACATGTTCTGCAACTGGAAGACGCGCAGACAGACAAACCTAATTCATAAACGCTGTTCAATTTGTTGGAAAGAATTCAAACAAGTGAAATTATAAAATTGACTTAACTTTTGTGAAAGCAGAACTATTTTTCTTTTGTAAAAATACTTTTTAACTTTTATTTTCAAATTTAAAATACATATTCATTGAAATACTAGAAATTATATTCAGATATTTTTTATGAGATAAATGGTTATGAATGATTATTTGTGTTACACTGCAAATATCACATAAACGAGTATGAAATTTTTTTAAACTAAGTATGATAATAGAACAAAAGCAGCATGTTATAAAAATAATAAATATCATCAACCATAATCAGGGCCTGATAACCAACGGGCACACTTACACCAATAAACATTAAAAGAAATTTTCGACTTACAGTATAACCTCGATTATCCGAAATAATTGGGGCCGACCCTCTTTCGGAAAATCGAAATTTTCGGATAATCGAGAATGCTTCAATTTTAAGATTAAGGAGAAACATATGCGCTATTTCTTATTATGGTAACAAGTGCTTAATAAAAAAAAGCAATAGCAAAATAGAAACAAGAATAAATTACCTGAGCTTTAATTTTGAAATTTAGTACCTTTTACACATTTCATAAAGGTTTGAAACTATGTTTTGTTTGTCGCAGTGTCGATTGCCTTTGCTTTGAAGCTCTATCACGCGAAGTTTTTAAATATTATTAGTTCGCCAGTATCAGTCTCTGCTGCTCCAGCCAAGCCAAACATTTTTCAAAACATTCAAAAGCTTCAGAATCACTAATTTGTTCGTTTTCTTCGTTCGTTCTACTCCGCAGCTTACGACAGATCAAATTAAATTCAAAGGAATTCTAAGAAAGGGGATCGAAATATTTATATGTACTCGTGGTTCGGAAAGGACTGCTTGCACACAAAGAATATGACAGCCTTAAAAAAAAAAAAAAAAATGTTTTCAAAATGGATTTTAACCACAAGAAATGTGATAGCTTTAAAAAAAAAAGCTTTACAAATGGATTTCGGTTAATCGAGAGCTTCGGTTAAAAGAGTTTCGGATAAAAAAAGTTCTACTGTATTTAAACGTCGTACTCATGTAAAATTTCTGCCATGAATGCGGCAAAATTTTCTGTTTCTTTTTACTGGTGGGAATGCGCTTCGTTGGTAATCAGGCGCTGACCATAATACCAATATCGTAAAATAAATTTGATGTGTACATTTAACTAAACGTTGTTAGTTTTAAATCGAGCAAAAAAAATGCAACGGGACAGCAAAAACACAACAATCGTGATCGAAAGTAGGACACTTGTTGTACAGACGGTAATCAGACAGGCGGAAAAAGACAATGGCATCAAGCAAAGCTAAGAAGATTAAAAAACAACGTGAGTGAAAAAAATAACTAAAAGAAAATTTGAGAAGAATTAAGGCACCGACAATAATAGTTAAAAGTAAAATAATACTTGCAATAAAATCATTTGCTGGATTTATTATTTTCTTTTCCATACTGAATGAATTAATAATTAATACAATAATTTAAATAATTGTTTAATTACTATTTATTATGGAAATTGGAGGGGAATCAAATGATCAAAAATAAAACTTAAACGAAAAATAACATCGTTATTGAAAACAATAATACAATGCTTATCAACTGAATTTAATTTTTAAATTATTAATTAACATTATTTAATTTAATTTATTAAGCAATTAATTTTTTCATACGGAAAGTTAAAGTTGGATCAAAATGTAGACAATAATGTTTAAAATCAAAATATAATCAATAATAATCAATAAATAGCAAAATAAATTAAAAATTGTTGACTAATTTTAACTTATTTTAACCTTAATTTTAATAGACTTTTTTTAATGAAAGAGTAATTAAATTTATATGGATGAATATTATAGCTGCTAACTTTTACCCTTTTTTTCTTACCACTAGTATTTAAAAGTAAATCTTTCCTTATTTAATCGCCGATTAAATTAAGAAACTTGAAATTGAGAAAGACAAACTTTTTACTAATTTTAGCGGTAAAAAAAGGGTAAAAGTTGTCAGCTATGCTAAACTCTAAAATATATTTTATGGTACTATGAGAGCTAATTGACCTTATTATTACAACATTAATTTTTTATTACGGGAAATTAAATTTGTATCAAAATGTAGACAATGATGTTTAAAATCAAACTCTAGACGAGAATGTTGAAAGTCAGAATATAATCAATCGTAGTCATTAAATAGTAAAATAAATTTAAAAATACCGACAAACCTTAACACTACAAAGACCGGAAATTTTACTCAAGCTTTATTAAAAATATTTCTTGCAAAAATTTTATTTTAAACTGCTTAACTTATTTGTTTCACTTTTTTTTCTTTGAGTATTTAAAAAATATCTTATCAAGAAATTTCTGGTTCAAACCGAAATATGTTCATATGGTAGGGGTCAAAATGACCCCTGACGACCCTTATAGTGTTAACTTATTATTTTTTTTTAAATGGAACAGTATTTATGTTTATATAGCCTAATATCAAAAATGTATTTTATTATGGTATGAAAGTTAATTGCACGGGAAAAAACGGTTTTGTTGAAACAACTAAATTTTGGTTAATATAGCTCTAACCAAATATTTTGACTGGAATGGCCCTATTTTGGTTCGATTAACCCAATGTTGTTGAATTAACAAAATAATTTGGTTTATCTAACCAAACTTTTAGCATTCCAACCAAAATATTTGGTTGGAGCTACATTAACCAAAATCTAGTTGGTTCAACAAAACAGTTTTTTTCCGTGTGTACTTATTATTATTATTATTATGATCATTCTTTCAATTACTGACATTATTTTGGTCCTTCTTTTGGATAGCACATGTATATATATATATATATGTTTCTATACAGGACGAGAAAAAGGTCTCTAAGACCGAAGAAAAGAAAATTGATAAAAAAGGTCCGGCTGTGCCACAGATCTCAGTGGAAGAATCTAAAGATGCTAAGGTAACTCCTCCAGTTCCTGTGATAATTAAAGAACCTTCCCCAGCACCAGGCAGTCGTAGGGGTTCCTATGTCGACATTCCAAGCCCTGCTGGTTCTAGGAGGGGTTCAATCATAATTGCTGACGAGGTGGGTTGTCAAAGAGCAAGACCTGGCCTTTGCTCAAAATTACATATTATTTAAAGTTATAATATCTGTGTGTTTATATGTTGTACGTTGTAGTAGTAATAGTCGTAGTAATGTGCACTGATATGGTCTTTCTTATCAATTTTAATTTTTTACTATGTAAAAATGATTCCATTTACTTCTATGTATATTTCATTTAGAACTACATATTTTCACACTTTGATACATAATAAAACAATTGTTCCTATGATAAAGTAATTTCCATACATAAATTAAAATATTTATTTATAAACGAAGAAATTGTAGCCGTATTTTGGCCATCAGTATGTGCCTTGTTTTTTAACACCTTAACGGTCGCATTAAATTACTGTTTAAAAATTCAAATTGCTTACTCGCACCACTTTTTTGAAAAAGAAATATTCACCTTATTTAATGACAGGTAAAATGATTCCATAATAAAGCCAATTACACTATTTTATAAAACTGGTGGTAATCAAACAATCTGAGTAAAAGACACAGACCGTGAATATCACGGGAGCGAGAATTAAGAGGTTTAATTATTGTGGTTAATAATAAACTTAATAAAACTAAGAAGATCAATATGAAAATTACTCTTAAATAATCTGGAAATGTTAAATATTGAAGCAGTCCATAATGGCCAGTCTTAAGGAAAAAGTACTCACTTTCGACTAACTCTTCCAAAAATCATTGTATAAAAATGCGACTCGTACCAATTGATTACTAATAACTATTATTAATGCTTTACTTAAATGTTGCTTAGTGGGTCATCTAGTTTAAATTGTACCAAACGGAAAAGTTTTCAATACCAACACCTAATTTTGACATCAAATTTTTTCTTCGTTACATTTTACTTCTGGATAACAAACTGGAGATCTATTTCAAGAGAATTGCAGGATTAAAGTTTGGAACACCTACTGTTAAATTCATTATTATTCCTGCAAATCAGATTACAATGGTATTAATTTTTTAAGCATAACCCAAAAACTATTTGGTGTAAAGAGCTTTGACTTTAGATTCGCATGTTGGAAGCTTCTAGAAATTGATTTCTGTAAAAAAAAAAAAAAAAAAAAAAAAAAAAAAAAAAAACTATAGGTTGCATTTCATACATATAATTTTAAATTTATTTCGAGCATATATCGTCGATACCACGTCAAACTATCCAATGTGAAAACAGTGAGCTACTTTTTTAAAATTCAGATTTCTTGATTGGCACCGCTTTTCTGAAATGGTAAAATTCCCTTTGTTTTCTCCTCAATTATTATGTCATTAAATAAGGTTAAATAAGGCGAATTTTACTATTTCAAAAAACTGGTGCCAATCAAGAAATCTGAATTATAAAAAAGTAACCCACTGTTTTTACATTGGATAGTTTGACATGATACCGACGATATGTGCGGTTTGAAATTATGTTTTTTAAAAAAATGAATTGTAACCTATAATATTTTAACAGCAACCGATTTCTAGAAAGTTTATATGTGTGAATACGAAAATACAACTCCTTCCGCAAAGTTTTTTTTTAGTTATGCTTAAAAAATTACCCATATTGAAATGTATTTCGCAAAGATTAAAAACGAATGAGTTCCTTATTTTAAATGTGCGTAATTCCTAACCTACTTGACAGGATGTCTTTCTATTTGGTATTCTAAGGAAAAATTCACTGCAGAATCCAAATATCAGTGCTCGCAACGTTCCTAAAATTTTCACACTTTCCGACCAGAATTTTAAAACGATAATATTTATAAAAACATGTATAATGATCACTTATAAACAGATTAAGTAAATTAATGCTATAAAAAGTTATAAAATATCGTTATTAAGATTGACGATCGCTTCGTCGCACAAACGGATACATTTTCAACATCATTCACGATAGAAAATATTTTCACATAATTTAAAAACAAAAACATAGTAAAACAATGTCACGAGACATGATGAATAATGAAAAAAATTGCAAACATAAAATTAAATTAAAATTATTAATATGGTATGTAATTTTAGTAACAATAGTAAAAATTAATCCACGCTCGCAAATAGCCAAGATAATTTTATTTTTATTTTATGCTTTGCAATATTTTTCATTATGCATGTTGTCTCGTGACATTGTTTACCATGTTATTGTTTTTTAAATTATATGAAAATTAATCCCTGTTCGCAAATAGCTAATTTAATTTTAATTTAATTTTATGTTTGCAATGTTTTTCATTATGCATCATGTCTCGTGACATTGTTTTACTATGTTTAATGTTTTTAAAATATGTGAAAATATTTTCTATCGTGAATGATTTTGAAAATGTAACCGTTTGTGCGACTAAACGATCGTCAATCTTAATAAAAATATTTTATAACTTTTATAGCATTATTTAACTTAACCTGATAATATTTATTCTAGAAGCCTATTGTGAATATTAAATTAATCTGCCACGAAGATTTTGGATTTAAAATACTGGTAGCAAAGTGTGAAAATTTTAGGAATGCTGCAAGCCCTGAAATCTGATGTCACAAATAGGAATTTGTATTAATAACTTTCAAGTTTGGTACAATTTCTATATGTAGGCGACTCCTAAGCAAAATTTAAGTATAGCATTGATCAATGGGCGTTATTAATAACGATTGACATCAAACGGATATTTATGTGATGATTTGCGATAGAATTAGTAGGAGTGATTACCTTTAATTTCCAGAACTGTAAATAGATTTCACATGAATTTTTGAGTGTGAATCAAAATAATTGAAATTTAATTTTAAAAGTTTTTAAAACTTAATATCATTTCTTTAAGAAATAACATTTTTATAATCTACATAAAGTTTTTCGTATTCCGATTACAGTTGTACGAGAACGCTAGCCTATTGCAGAAGCATTTTTTAAAAACAATAATTAAAGTTAAAATTAGTATAAAGAAAGTTAAAAAATTAAAATAAAATCAATCAACCTTTATATTATTAGTATATATAAGAACGTAATCCTATTAATCCCTATTTTAGGTGATCAAATTTTCGCATTTTAGATAATGAAAATTAAAATATTTTCCTGATTAACTTAATTGGTTCTTTTATATAACAAAGCGGATATCCAAAATCGTATTTTACTTGTCTAATGTAAAGAGGTAAATAACTGCTCACAAAGGATATACCTAACATTTAAGATAAAATAAAAAAATTTCTACATTTTTTTTTTAAATTGAAAGTTCTTTTCTTCTTATATTTTTATTATTATTGAATATTTTCTTTTGCACTCATAAAATATTTTACGTTATAATATTTTTAGTTGTTAAAAAATATAAATAAAATTAAATGTAAGATGCTACAAATAGAAACTGATCTGTAACATATATGCTTTTTTTGCTAAAATTAATATTAAGCTGTTATGTTTTCATTTTATGTTTTATGTTATGTGTTATTTTTATGTTAAGGAGAAAGACCATAAAGTGTCTAATATCTGTGTGTTAGATTTAGTTTATAGTGTAGTTCAAACCATCTTTTAAAAGGCAGCGTTAAGTAACTTCGAGGATGCATACATTTTCAATAAAAAAGTAGCTATATTTTATCTTTCAAGTATGCATTGTGTAATTTAATAAAGTCACTACTATGGTAGATTTTGTTTTCTATGAAATAGTGAGTAAGGGTTTTATTTATGGTATAATATTCTTTGAAAGAAAGTAGGAATAAACTTTCCTTGATCAAATGTCTCTTGGGATATTATGAAGGTTTGAAATTGGTTTTTAATGTCTTAAAGTTTAAATCGTTGCTTTAAACTTGCTGAAATTTACTGGTTGAATAAATACGCAAATTTTGAAATGCATTACGTTAATGAAATTACAAGTAACAAAACTGACACATCCATCAAATAAACCTTTTTTATTCTGAAAAAAAAAAAAAATAGCGAATGCATTTTCTCTGTCAATCTAAAAGTTTATACATTAAAGAAATATGTCCATGTATATGTTTTCAGTATTATTTACGAAAAAAAATCAAATCTTTGCCAAAAATGGGTGTTTTTTAAGTGATAGCTGCGTTTTAAAAGATCCATTTACTTAAATATGGATGTAGATAGACAAACATTGATTTTTGGATCCCGATAGTGATACATTTTCTTTTTTAAATATGTTTTTATTGTTTTAATATAATTTAGGATGTAAATTTACAAATTTTCTGATTGTTTTTTGCGTGATTGTTTACAATACAATACAAATGTTATACAATATCAGAAACATAGGCTTATGTAACAAAATTTAATGTACTTCAATTCCATGAGTAGCCTTTTTCCCCGTATATAATGTTCATAAAACTGTTCTAATATTTCCATATGTTAGTGTGGGAACTATAAACTAAAATATATTTAGAATCTACGATGTTGTTTTAGGAACTTCATTTATACTAATACAGGGGTGGCAAATTATGGCACGCCGGATACCACTAATTTTTTTGAGAAAAAGCCGACCTTGAATCGCAGAGATTCGATGATTAGATAAGGCAATGATTACTATAAAATTTTAGTGGTGTCCGGCGTGCCACAGTTGGCCACCCCTGTACTAATATAACTACAATAAGATGCTTGTCGGATTCCGATATCTAAAATAGTTTTTGAGACAAAAGCAGGGAAAAAATGGGAGAAGAAATCTTTCAACCAAACTTTTAATCCTCAAAAACTCAAAAAACTAATTGATCAATTTTAGATAATTTTACGGCGATTAACCCATTAATGAGCATCAGGATTTACAGGAATTTTATTCAGTTCACTCCACTTTTTGTTAACTATTTCAGGGGCAATGTACTTGTACTCGTAAAATGTTGAAACAATTTAATGCCATCAGTATTTACAAGAAAATTTATTTGTAAACATATAAAAGTATATTTTCGCGTAAATAATAAAAGTTAAATTTTCATTAAAAAATTCGTGTACTAATGTGGCAAATAGGGATTAATATTAGGTGATGGCATAACGCCATCACCGCCCTTCAAGTGGTTAAACAGCTACTTTTACTTTATAAATCACCAAAATGTGTTAATTAAATAAGGCAAATTTTACTTTTCTCTGTTACTGGTATAAAGCAAAATTTAAAAAATCCCAAATATAATGTTGCGAAAACGCAACGTCAGTCTTTAATGGGTTAAAATGTTTAATTAAGATTTATAAATGGTAACAATTACCCTTTTAGCTGATGACTTATACATTTTAATTTAAAAACTGAATGGACTATATTCCAAATCTGGGTTCGAGGCTGAATGAAGTCGCTCGGTACGTGTAATTTACCCAAAGAACTTTTAAATGTTAGTTAATTGCTTAATCCCATAAACTGTTTAGCTGCCTGGCGGGAATTTACATTACGTCTACGGAGCTTTCTCTTATTTACGCTAGAGGTTCTTTGCTTTGACCACGTGATCGTGACGTATATGGAATATCCTCCATTGTTAAGTTCTTCTCTCCCAAAACTCGAATGATCTTCTAAAATACAAATGCAACACAATGAATTGCGATGCAGGCGGTGTTTAAGAAAATCATGTACTTGAACAATGAAATTTTTAAAATAAACCTATATTTCTGATCACGTATTTCATGTGATTGATTTGTTACATTTTTGCAATATCAAGTAAGAGAAAATACCATATGAAAACTATACAAAAACAATTAAAATATGTTAGAATAAAAGAAAATGTGTTTATCCTATCGATGGGGTCAAACATCAATGCTTAGCTACGCATCTTTTTTGTTATTTTCTCTGCATACTTTCTGCAGACAGTGACTACATGTAATGCAGCTTAAAAAAGCTGCGTGTATTTGTTGTTGTTAAGTAGTGTTTACACTTTATTAGTTTGTGTATGTTGTCTGTAGCTCAGTAGAAAAAGACATGAATTTCAACATTCTAAACATTTATATTTGGAAAAAATAATTTTCTTAAAACAAAATTAAAACATTCTTTCTGTCCCTATTTCATTTATTTTACTTACGAAATTTTGCATTTGCATTGCTTAGTTTTTCTTCGAAATCCTCTTTCAATTGCTTTTTGCAATTCCCTTTTCTAAATTTGTATTTCTATATGTTATTTTGTTTTTATTTTGCAACTTTTCAAAAACTTTTGCTTTAAAATTTCTTTTTTAATAAAAGAAAAATTTTCCACTTCACTTCATGTCTATGCCTGTCATTCTTGTGACTAACATATGTATGATGTTTGTGCATGTGATTCTTGTTTATATGTATGTTTGAACTTGAAAGAGTGAACATGGGAAATAGGAAAAAAATCATTTTCAATAATAATATTTAAAGTTATTTTTGTTATCTTCTAAAGACAAGAAAATTTACTTCAAGTAGTGCTTTAATTAAAGAAACTTTTGTCTTGGTGCGAAATATGATAATTATTAAAACTAAAATAAGAAGGATTGTCTGTACATTTCTGACAGTACAGATTCTTCATATATTGGAATGACAAAACGTCCCCTGTTTGAAAAGATTGAAAGAACATAATAATGATTTAAAATATAATGAACTTTCTACTGCATTATCAAGATCTTTCCTTACAGGAAATATTTCGACAGTGCCAAGATCATTTCCAAACAAGACCATTCGTATAACCCCTTGAGGGGCGGTGGGATATATTTTATCCCACCTACGATTAATGAATATTTGCACCAGTAAAATTTTATGACATTTTACTTTTCTAACTTTGGTAGAAAAAAGTCGTAAAATTGCTTTTCGCTATTTTGAAATAAAATTTTTCTAAATTTCCGGTGGGAATTCAGCATTACTCAAACGCAATTGCTTTCCCTTCAAGGGACTAAAGTCACCATTTGTGAATCTTTAGTAATTTGGTGAAGAACTCAAGAAATATGTAATGATCATTGATGTATATCAAATGATCATCAAGAAATATGTAATGATCATTCGTCATATTTCATTTCCTATTTCGGACGTTTGAATCAGAATTTTGCAAGAACTTTGATTTTTTTAGCCTAATTCTTCATGTAATGTTTTTTTAATTTATTTTTGGTTAAGAGATGCTTCTGAGGCTATTTAAAATGTTTTTTGAAATTTCTTTTACTTATTCCAGTTTGAATTTTGCTACGATAATGTAACTCTGTAAATAATTTTTGCCGTTTTTTATTTAAGAAAAGTTACTCCTGATGATGATTTTAAAGAAAAAACAAGAAACGCCGAGTATAATTTTTATTTTTATTTTGTGATTTTAATTTTTACATCTGTGTTTAAAATTCCGTAATAAAATACACGATGGTTAGCAAGCTTTTGTTTTCTTATCACAGTATTAAAGTCACCTTTTAAGCACCAAAATCAGTATCATAATTGCATGCTAGTTTCAATAACGTAGTGGATATCGTTGTCAGTGCAAATGGCGAATTTGCTCCTTTTCTGCATATATATAGAGGTGGTACAGTGGCGATAGGCTCGACCAATCCGAAATTATCTACTCTGAGATAGCAGACCAATTCGAGATTAGTCAACACCATCCTATAGATAATGCCTCAGAATTGGTAATGTTAAATTGTATGGTGTAGTTGTGGATCAGCCATCTTTTTAATGAGTACATACATTCGTGCTGCTGTACAAGCTTTATAAATTCATTGCGAGAAATTTCATTTATGATTATGAGTTTTTAAAATGGTGCACAAATATACTATACACACTTGTAAGGATAATTATAAAACCTAAAGTAGCCTCTTTTGGCTTTTTAAAAGATACAGAATTGAAAATGAAATGGATTGCTGAGAGTCATCAGAAGGGTTATTCTCCAATCAAACAATTTCGGATTTGTTTTTATTGCTGATTTACAAGTTTTAAATTAATTTTTTTATTAACGAAACGTGAAAGTGGAGGAATTATAGTGGCTGATTAAATGGACTTTACCCACGAATGGCAAGAGCCACGCTTCTGCGGGGAAAACCCCTCCGAAAAAGACTGTTTATTGGACGAAAAAGGAGCAGTGTTGAAATGTTCTTCACGCCTATTGGTGCTTTTCTTCTGTTTACCCGCGGCCTACGTCACATGGTTAAAGGTCATTGGCATGTATGATAATTCGTAAAAGTATTTGAAGGAGTATGGAGGAAATACTTTGAAAATTTTATTATAGCTCTAACATTTTTTCATGATATGATAATATAAATGTTTCAATGAGAATTCTATTTTTTTGGGGAGGGGGGAGGGGGAAGGAAAAGACAGGGAATGTTTTCATTATTTCTCATCCCTCATTATTTTACGGCATATTATATTTTCAGATTTGATAATATATTTTTCAATTTTGACACTATTTCTTGATAAACATTTCTGACAAATGTTTTAGTTACTAAGTTTTTGAAATTGTATATCTAATTTTAATTTGTCTCATGCCAAACGTGAGCAATCAAGTTTTGTAGTCACAGATATACAAATTTTATTAGTTTAAATCTTTTTGCAGGTTATTTTTTAGTACAGTTTTTTTTTCTTTTTAAAGGTTTGATATAAGGGCAAATTCTAAGATTGATACAGACACTACAGTAGTTCTAACTTCATATTTCTTCGATTTCATGTTTGCTTTCAGCCTCTGACACTTACATCTGAAAAAAAAAAATTCTAAATTTGAACTATAGAAACGTATTTTTTCAAAATTCAGAAGATGCATATAAAATAAGAAGATTTAAAGTTATTGCCCTTTTATCATGCGTATCCTAAAGAATTTGATTTTCAAAGTTATAATTTGTCAAAGCAAATATAACTTTATATGAATACTTGTTATTCATCTCAATTTTTAAATATTCAATCAATAATTTTGCTACAATGTTCGGATCATGAAATGCATTAAAAAAATAATAAAAATTACTTTCAAAAAGTTCTTTCTATACCATTAAGTTTTGTAATGAAGTGAGTGGATGTTTATGTTGACGTTTGCATGAATATTTGTTACACTCTTTCTGTTTTGTTCTACCTTTATGTTATCCCTCGTTCTGTGTTTGTAAAATTTCCATTTCAATAAGAAATGTCTAAATCATTCAGTACTCTTTTGCATGTCCTCTTAAGCTATTCCAGGTCTATCTTCCACAACCTACCTCGCCACATGCATTTCTTTAGCATGAGTGCTTTTTTTGCTACTCTTTTTTGAATCATGCTGTTTTCTTGCCTTCTCTAAGCTTAACGTAAGTACTCTTTTAGTTTTAATGCTGAAAATTTAAGCAGGATATTGCCTTATAATATGCAGAAAGTATCATTTAGTAAATATTTTTGACAGATATTTATACTTTTTTAATTATTTTGTTTTGTGTGCTTCTGTTATAAATTTGTGATAAGACTGAAAATAGATTGGTAACAATAGACTGAATATTAGAAATATTATCATTTGTTAAATTGAGCAATGACACCATTTATTTAAAACGGGGTGAAACTTCTTTTGTTTTGTTTCCAGTTGTATAAATCTTTACATGATCAAGGGTAAATAATAAATTTTGACTTGGAAATAAGTTTTCGGTTGGCCAAATATAATTAAATGAAATAGTTATAATTAAATCACTTATAATTAAATGAAACATCAATTTAAAGGTATTTATTTATCACATTTTCTTTAATTTCCCGTAAAGTTGGCAATAAAAATCAAAAATATAACTTTGGTCTACTGGTGAAAGATTTTTTACCTAATGACGAAATTTTGCATATTACGATATTTATTATTCTTGATTAATCGATTTCATGGAAATCATTTCATCATCATCGAACTCATCAAAGCAAATAAGATTTTTGATGAGTTTTTACGGAAAATTTGATTATGTACTTTTAATTTTAAGCGAGTATGGAGTCAAGATAACCAAAAGAAGCCAGTACTAATAAATATAAAGAAAATTTATTATTATTTTCACTTTAAAATAATATTGAAAAAAATCTATTTTGAATTTATTGCAATAGTGTATCATTATTCCACAGGAAAATTATGTTTTTATAACATGATGATATTAGTTTTTTTAGAATGTGTATTCACTCTTTTTGGATTTTTTAATTTATAAATTTTACTTTTTTAGAAAAAAACTTTTACTCATTCATTCTTTTTCGAGTGATCACTATAAATTTTTCTGAAATTTTCAAATTTGTGCTAAGTGTTCGGAATTTAAAAATTTCAGCAAAAATTGCAAAAGTGTACATACATACATACAAACTTAAATATGAAATATTTATCGAATAGAAAATAACTGTGTTATCTAGCAGTTGTAAGTTTAAAACGAATTCGGAAAAAATAGTTCAATATTAATTTTAATAGCTACATATTTGCAAAGGTAATGCTCATGTTATATTTTAAAGTTACTAATAAATATATCTTATTAAATATATCAATGGTATTCATTTTTATTTCCTGATACCTCTATTACAAAAAATATTATGTCAAATTAAAAAGGGTATTTTTGCAAACTTTCATCTTTTAATGCCATATAATATTTTTGGAGAAACACCCACCAATGTTATATGTAACTCCAGTGTTAACACCCACCAATGTTATATGTAACGCCGGTGTTATCACCCACTAATTTATCTGAACATCTTGCTTCTGTGATTTTTGAATTTACGGTCGATTATCAGAAAGTGTTATTGACTTATTACATAAAATTTATTAGTCTTATACGTAATTAAATAAAAGTTGAAATACATACAATATCCAAGACAAACAAGTAATTTTAAATTATTTTGATACTTCCACGTGATTCAGTGGATAACAGCGCATTTTTATAGAATGATTAAATGTTGCTTCTCAGATTAAATTAGATTATTGTTGCTAAAATAAAATATACATTTATACACTAAAGGTATTACAGTACATCTAAAAAGTTTTAAAAACCTTTCAGTAACAAAGCGACTAGTTTCCAGTGTTGCGAAATCTGTCGGATTTTTTATTTTGAAATTCAAAATTGACACCAGAAATTTTAAAATGTTTAATTTTATTTTATGATAATCTCAAATTGGTTAACACTATACAAACCAAAAATAATTATTTAAATTTTCTGCTGAGAATTCTGGTGAATTTCTGAAACAATATTCCGCCATAATGGATTTGGAAACACCCACAGAGGTAAAAGATAGGTGGAGGTGAAGTCTTTTGATTTGGAGTGCTGTTAAAAATGCAAACCTGAAACCGGTCAAAATTCACTCCAAATACTTGCGGCTCCACAGAGTTTGTGTGCGGTTCGCTTTGAAAATCTCTCACCGTCCGATGAAATTAAGTCGTTGTTCCACGTGCTTATCTTGTTTGGGCCAATGAGGGCATTTAAAAATTTGAGTGATAACCGCTTTCATATTGCAAACCGTTTTCACTGTATACTGCATCTCTAATATTTCTTAAAACTCTATGGGCAACACTGCGAGTTTCATACCCTTTTAACAGTGATGTTCCCAAAGTTAGATAAATTAACTTGTAACTAATCGAAACTAGTTTAATAAACTAGTTGTAAACTGAAAGAGACTGTTATTAAAAGGTTTTTAAGACTTTTTATGTGAACTGTAATTATTTTAGCATTTAAATATATCTTAAATTTTTGCGATAATAATTTATTTGAAGTCTGATACAAATTTGTTTATTGTTGATTAATAAAACAAGATACAGTTACTCATTACTTTGAAATGAGTAAAAATGGACATTGTATAAAATTAAATAATAATAATTGAAATATATTATTGCACATGTGGTAGAAAGTGAGTTTTCTGATAATAACGAAAATAGCCTATCACAATTTATTTCAAATACATTTTTCGTAAAACAAATGTTTTGCTGTCTCAAAATTTGCTGTCTATATATCCACTGCCCCCTGAATACTAGGCCTGAGCGCTGACACAAAAATGGCGACTGCCAAAGAAAGATTTTTTTCAGCGTTTGTACGGTCCCTTAAATATACGTACCAATAATTTGTTTAAGTTTTTTTCGTTTTATGTTTTTGAGATTAAACAAGTCAGGGAAATATTTTATAAAATACTGGTGTCTACATTTTGGGGATCGTACCTACGTTAAAAGAAATCCGCCTTCGGCAGCCGCCATTTTTGTGTCGGCGCTCTGGCCTAGTATTCAGGAGGCATCTTTGAAATGCTTATTGCGTTTTAATTTTTGTTCAAAAGTTTCAATATATGCAAGGAACTATCTTCATACATTCTACAACAAATATTTGCATATGTATTGGAATGTTGGTTTATTAAGTTCTGAAATTAGTAGTAAAAGTTATTAATATATTAATTTCTGTTAACTAAATTTTTATAATTAAATTTAAAATATACATTGAGAGTAAAAAATTGATCTTGAAATTACTTGCCCCTTTTTTTCTAAATAAATAAATCAGATATTGCAATTTTATAAACTCAGCCATCTTTCATTCTGAGTTAATAGGTGTTCTTAAAATTATTTCTTTATGAATACAAAAATAATTTATTTAATAAAATATATTGTCATTTGCAGTTTTTGCTCTGAATTGTTAATGACAATGTAATTTTTTCCTTAGTTCCTACTAGTTTCACTAAATTGTGTAATTTTCTGTTTATTGAAATTATACAAAGTGTCTTCTAATGTCCGGCGGGGCTTCACATGCTCCGGAAACCAGTATTTTAAAGCAATTTTCTTTGCCTTATCTAATGGCAGAAGTATTTGCGATTAAAGATGGCGAATAAACTGTAAGAAGTTAGTGGTATCCAGAGCATGTGGAGCCTTGATTTACGAGGGACATCAGGCAACATTATATTTGCCTTTCAATACAAAACGTAGCTGATCACCTACGCAATCATTTTTTCATATGCACCGAATAGAGCATATTTTTACAACAATTACATTCTGTGCATTTTTGTATCTATTCACTTTCACAAACTAACAGAATGTTCAATTAAAAAATATATTTTTTTCCATTTAACTTTTAAGGGCCGCTCAAAATATCGATTCTGGATCAATCAAGTGATTATGGGCTAAGTGACAAGTCCACTATGCCAAATCCAAGCGCTGGATTACGGTGACCTTAGTCCAATTCTTGTAATTGTTTCCTTATATGAATATTATTCATCTTGATGGCATCTACCTCCTCTTAAATACCCTGAAATTTACAAGAATGTACAGAATACAAATTTTCTTGTTTACCTTATAAAATTAATCGATAGATAGTCGAGAGCTTAAAAAACACTGCAAAAGATTAATTTATCATCAAGTTTTTCATTTATTTTTATTCGTTTAGTAAAATCATTTTAGTCTCTTTTGATTTTTTCACATAGTATACATTCCTGCAGATGATGCGACAATTGTTTTTTTTTTATTATTATTGAACTAAATTTTCTCAATCACTACAAATATTTTTTATTATACTGTTGAATTGAAATGCTTTTATTTTTTCATCAGAAAGGCATTGCTGTTGATGAAAGTGGAAAAATGAAGAAATTACGTCCAGGTGAAATGTTAGAAGTTCAAACTCAAAAAAGAAGGAAGAGCATTGATGCTCGAAGAGCTAGGTATGAAATTTAAAATTATAAACTTTACAAAAAAGAGAGTTATTAAATTGGTGAAGTCATGTCTCAATGATTTCAAGGGCTTTTAAGAAATTAAATTTAACGTCCAAAACAATGCATAAATACCAGGACATTTCCAATACTACAAAAACAATATGGAAAAATTAATGAAGATATTTCATGCATAAATTTTAGAGTATACATGGTATTCATGGTATACAATTCATGGTATTTCAGTACACATATCGAATAAATGGGGGAGCACTAACAACCAAAGTATTTTTATCTGAAGAATAGAAAGATATATCACATGTAAATGATTCTACTCTGTTTCATTATGGCTC
The DNA here is from genome assembly GCA_963932465.1 of Maratus speciosus. Lineage (NCBI taxonomy): Eukaryota > Metazoa > Arthropoda > Arachnida > Araneae > Salticidae > Maratus > Maratus speciosus. The sequence goes on along the minus strand of OZ010794.1, from coordinate 231,506,554 downwards.
AAATAGACGTGTTATAAAGAATGAGAGCGCTCCAACCCAAATGGTTGATTCTCACCACTAAATTTTAATAGTATTCTTTGCTTAATTAAATGTCAGAAATTCCGTCATTAACCCTTTACGTACTGAATTATGAATTCATGAAAATTTTATCTTCTAAAGCATTTTTCGTGAATTCTTTAAACTACATTAGAAGATTTACATTACAATAAAATTTAGAAGGATTTGAGAAGGATTGAAGGATTTAGAAGGATTAATTAAATTTGAATTTATAGGGATTTTCTGTATCATTTGTAACCCCACTCAGATCTTTGATTTTAAATACTTTTCTTAGTATTTTCTAGAATTAGGAAATGTACAAATATAATGTTCTTACAACAGAAATATAGAAATATTTCCGAATAGCAAAATTCCCCCCCCCCCCCCAACGCCAAGAAAGCTGAAAAGATGCAAAGACAAAAGAAATCATCCTTTTAAAAATATTTTTGTTTTTTGTAACCAATAATGCTTTTGGAACAAGATAAAGTAATATATCTATAACTCTAAACTGTATGCTAATCGATATATTAAGTGAATTTTATAACAAGTTATTTTACGGTACTTATAAGTACCTTCAGTAGATAAAGGGTTAAATTAGGCGAGAAATACTATTAAAATTTAGTGGTAGCAATCGGTCATTTGGGTCGGAGCGCTCTCATCCCTGAGTATAATTCAACTGTCGGTGTCTTTTTTGCGGTTAGTCGGTAATTTTCATTTTTCATTGATTTTAAAGGATCATTCTGAAGGACAGAAACCTTTCCGATAAATACATCTCCGCCTCTTTCCATGTTGAGGTTCCCCTTCCTTTTGTCAATGACAACATAATGATTGGAAAAGAAAGGCCAATAATTGCTTTTGAAGGAGAGAGAGCATTTTCCTTCTGAACGGAGCATTAAATTAGGCAACTCAAGGTGACATTTAAATGAAATAACTATTGAAATGCAGTTCACATTGATTATGTCAAACTAGTTTCTCCGTCCTTATTTGTGGGCAGGGATATTTATTTGTTCGCTAGGGCTGGACAAATAAGCAACATTCTGCACACTTGTACAGGGTTCGTGCGCTTCAAGGACTTTTAAGGATGTTTTACCAGAAATTTTGTAATGTAATATTTGACTTATTTAATAGTAAGAAAAACCTATCTTCAGATATAGCGACCAGTACTTTACGAAATTTCTGGTACTAAAACAATTAAAATCCCTGAATCCCTTGATGCGTACGAATTATGTTGCAGTTGATAAAGATGGGGTCGAACTAAGAAAATCAAATGAAGTAAACAGGTAGATGCTTGACTTTGACTTACCTATTTTAAGAAAAAAGTCTGACTACAGATAGAAACCGAACTACATATATTTATACAGACCAGTTCAATAATGAGACCTATGATAAACTCCACCTCTAATTTACATGCTGAAAAATAGCAAAATGAGCACTGTTCACCAAATGACTCCCATGGGTTGGTTAAAATAATTAAGTGTTTTTAAAATAAATTGTTTTTAAGTTAAATAATGCTATAAAAAGTGATAAAATAACTTTATTAATATTCACGTACATTTCATCATACAAACGGTGACATTTTCAAAATCATTCATGATAGAAAACATTTTCACATACTTTAAGAAACAATAACATAGTTAACAATGTCACGAGACATGATGCATAGTGAAAAACATTCCAAACATAAATACAAATTAAAATTAAATTGGCTATTTGCGAGCGTGGATTAATTTTTACATAATTTAAAAACAATAACATGGTAAACAATGTCACGAGATATCATGCATGATGAAAAACATTGCAAAACATAAAATAAGAAATAAAAATTAAATTAACTTGGCTATTTGCGAGCGTGGATTAATTTTTACTATTGTTACTAAAATTACATATCATCTCTTTTCAAATTTTAGGTAAATCAAGGGACACTGAATCATTGCAAATATTCCCTTTGCGTAAAAATATCTGTATTGATTCCCGGATTATTGATGGCAAATAGCCAATTTTATTTTTATTTAATTTTATGTTTGCAATGTTTTTCATTATGCATCATGTTTCGTGACATTGTTTACTATGTTATAGTTTTTTAAATTATGTGAAAATATTTTCTATCATGAATGATTTTGAAAATGTCACCGTTTGTGCGATGAAACGTTCGTCAATCTTAATAAAGTTATTTTATCACTTTTTATAGCATTATTTAACTTAATCTGTTTATAAGTGATTATTATACATGTTGTTATAAATTGTTTTTGTTACTTATTTCTTTTTTTCCTTTAAACAGTGTGTCAGAACTTCAAGAACTGGTTGATAAACCTTGCACTCCCTTACGAGCTGTACCAGAAAATGAGAAGTGTCCTCCAGTTATTATTGACTTTCAGCAGAATTATTCAGCGGTTGAAGGTATGACATAACTTCTAGCCTTTTATCATTCAAGGTGTAATTGTAAACATTATCAATTGAATTTTTCAGTGTTTAGTAAGATTTTCCTCTATATACAGCTGAACATGGTATTAACTTTATACAGGTCGTTGACATATTTATGCGTCATCTATAAAACTAATATTAAGAAATTCTACATTCTTCCCAGAAACTTTGGAGAGCTATTTTTGGTTATTATTATGATAGGCATTTCGTGATTAATTGAAGCAAAATTAGTATTCAAAATTTCTTAATTAAAAAAATGCAAGCTTTGGCAACACTGTTTGCAGCCTCTGTAGTGTTAATACGTGTTTAACCCTTTGCACTCGAGAAGTGATTCTCACTCACCACTAATGTTGCGAAGTGTTCCGCGTAAATCTGGGCTGCAAATGCTCTGGTCACTAGTTACATTTTACAGTTTATTTCAACATCTTTAATCGCAGATAATTATGTTATTAGATAAGAGAAACAACATTCCTTTAAAATACTGGTGTCCAGATCATTTGGAGCTCCGAATTACGCGGGACACCTGGCAACACTATTGGTGAGTGAAAGTCGCCTCTCGAGTGCAAAGGGTTAATATTTCCAATATCATTACTCTATTATAAATATATAAACGACAAACTTAACTTTCGGTTGATTGTCTGCATGCTATTTAATATCATTACGCATCACTATACCGGGTGATATTCAAAATAGAGAAAATTATGATAATACTTTAAATGGTGATAAAAACATATTTCCAATTTCAATTATGCAAAATATATAAATCAGATATAGCTTTTAGCATAGATGACAACATCTCTTAATTATTCCGGAGTCTGATCGAAGACAAGCATGTTTTAAAAGTAGAAAAACGGGGAATTTTACTCAAATTTTGTAAAAATATTTGACACCAGAATTTTTATTTTAAATTATTAACTTATTTATTTAACTAGCTTTTTTTCTTCGTATATTTTAAACTAATTTTATAAAGAAGTTTCTGGTTAGAACTTAAATACAGTAGTACTCAAAGCGATATAAGTAAGCGTACAAACTTATCGGGCGTAAATTAACACAGTTGCGCCATTTTGTGGGTGGGGTGATGATCCACATAAGCGGGCTTTTAGTGTGACGTCATATATGACAGGATACCTACCATCTGCGAATATTTTCTAAACCTTTAGTCACTCATGGAACTGTATCTTGCTTACCACATTTATTGCAAGATAGTGTGTAGCGAGAGGAGCGTCCAGATGCGCTTGGCACCACGAAGCTTTCTTTGCCTTGCCAGAAACATTTCAGCTATTAATCAAGGTGAAAAAACTTTACAATTTTAGTGGTGTGAAGTAAGAAAACAATTAGGCATCTTTTTGCAGTTTAACCCCGTCTGCTACGTGGCGTGCGACCTTGATTGATGTGACCTCGCCTTTAATCTTGCGGTTACCTCTCCCTTTTAAGATAGGACGCTTACTTATATCGCTTTGGTAGTACCCCTGCTCACATCACCTCGACTTACGTCCCTCCACATTTACGTCGTCTGTCTTGGAAAAAAAAATCTTTAATTTGGACGGACTTTGAACTTTTTTGAAGACACTTGATTCTGTGCAGGGAAACTTTCCCGCGACAGTCACGTGATAGTCACAAAAAAATAAGAAAAATTGCTTGAAAAAGCTTAGAAAACTCACTCTGCTGTTACGAAAAGCTTCTAAGAGAAAAAAATAAGAAAAAATTGTCGGTTCAAACTTCATTGCAAGGTTTTTTTACATCCTCAATGACTCGAACGGTTCAGCTAGAAGAACAATAAATTGTAAATTAACAACATATTGATATATTCCAAATTCTTGTATTATGAATTATGAAATTAATATCCATAAAAATTATGAATTGCAACCTAAACTTTTTTTGATAGATTCAGATTTATTGAGGCCTGCTTTATGGAAATCCAAAATTTTACATTTTTCTTCCAAGTAGTTTTCAAATTATGCTTATAAAAGGGCAAAATGATGGTTTAAGGGGCCGTCTATGATAGAAGTGACTAAATATTTTGAAATTTTTTATGCTATCCTGTAATCTAACAAGCTTAATTGACTGCCTAAGGTGCCTTGATCAAGAAGGGAGCTCTCTCGGTTAACAATCGAGTACCGAACTTCAATTTGGATACAGCCCTTAAAATACGCTCGTTTTGAAATAATTAATTTCTCGGAAACTTATGGTACGAATTGCATAAAAATTTGTTTTTAGGCTAATTGAAGGGTGTAAAGTTCATTTATGTCGTCAGAATTGTGCACTGCTATTGAAAAAAACAAAGTTGTGGTTCGTTTTAATATGTAGATGGCCCCCTAAGCAAATTTTATATACATCATTTAAAAGAAGACTTTATTTCCAATCCTTCGGTACCAGTAACTTTTGTCTACGGTAATTTGTCGAGGAGTTAGTAGAGGGTGTTTACTTTTTTCCCCCCACGACTGTGGCTCGACATACGTCCTTTTCGACTTACGTCGCTAGTCTTGGAACGAATTGTTGACGTAAGTCGGGGTATTACGGTATATTTATTTGATAGCGGTCAAAATGACCGCTCGATGTCTCTCTAGTGTTAAACGGAAAAAATATATAATGAAATATATCTTCTTTCTTGAACCCCTTAATTCTCGTTCCCATCATATTCTCGGGCTGTGTCTTTTACTCAAATTGTTTGATTCCCACCAGTTTTGTAAAATAGCGAAATTGGCTATATTTTAGTATCTTTTTCCTGTCATTAAATAAGGTGAATATTTCTTTTTCATAAAAGTGGTGCCAATAAGCAATTTGAATTTTTCAACCGTAATTTAATTCGAGCGTTAAGGGGGTCCGGGACACATTTTCAAAAAAATTTTATTTATTGAGTTAAAATTTTGAATTTTTTTGTGATGGTTAACCATATCATTTGTAAACAAAATCAAATGATAAAGCTTCTCATAGCTTTAAAATTTTTTTTTAATTTAAAATTTATGAAAAAAGCGGTATTACTTAAAATCGCTGTAACTCGAAATATTATTTGTAGAATTTAAATTGTTTATCATTTAAATAAACAGAAATATATATATGTTAATTTAGAGCCAGCATTTTAAAAAATATTAATTTTTAAAAAAAATTAAAAATATTTAACGAAAAACCTACAAAAAAAGTGGCGCAACTTTAAAAAAAAAAATCATATTTTCAAAAGTAAATATTTTTTTCAAATATGCTGGCTCGAAAGTAAAGTAAAAATAATTGAAAAAGATATGTTCCGAGTTTCAACTCTGTATATTTAACGGTTCTCGAGTTATAAGATTTTAAATATGAGAAATGGTGAAAAAACCTATCATGAAGAAAAACGCAATTTCACAAGAACTCGTTTCCTTGACAACCATAGCTTGAAAGGCAGATTTTGAAAACAAACCAAAACGAAAAAATTAATATTTCCTGTTCTAATTAAGATAGAAACATGATTTAAACACCATTTTAAGCAGAAAACGGCAGAAAAAATTTTAATCCAATAATAATAATAAAAAAAAAAATGAAAAATTGAAGATTTTTGTGTCTCGGACCCCCTTAAGGGGTTAAGGAGCATTTTATATTGAATTTTGAAATTTTTGATTAAATAAAACTGCCGATTGTAAACATGTTCATCTTAGATCAGACTCCTGAATAATTAAGATATGTTGGCATCTATGCTTTTAGATATCGCATTTACTTGACAAGAGCTGTATACACATTAGAATGCGAAATTTAAGTTTGTATAGGGCCCCTTTTCCTGTAACATATATTGAAAAAAATATCCGCGTCTACGAAGGGAATTGAAAAATTTATTTTTTTTATTACCAAAGCTTACGGATTTTTGATATTTTGAATTTTATGAATTTAACCCTTAACAGATTCTTTTTCTTTTTTTTTCCTTTTGGACACAATAAATTAAAAATAGGAACAAGACACCACTTTTTTCGTACTAAAATATTTGCCTTATAAAATTAAAAAAATGGCTGCCCAATTAATAAAGCGGCGAATATTACAGTAAAAAATAAATGGTATGCGAAAGCTTTTAGTAATGAAATGAAGTAAGCATTTTTTTTTTTTTTTTTTTGCCCGAGCGGCGTTCGGGCCAGTGTTGCCAGTGGGCTACTTTTTTTAAATTCAGATTTCTTGATTGACGCCATTTTTATGAAATGGTAAAATTTGTCTTATTTAATGACATTTTAATTAAGGTGAACACTAGGGGAATTTTATGATTTGAAAAAAGGGGTGCCAATCAAGAAATCTGAATTTAAATAAAGTAGCCCACTGGCAACACTGGTTCGCGCAAAACTGTTACAGAATTAAAAAGTGTTCCTTGCATTAAAACTGAAAATGTACGATTCATATTTTTTTTTTTTTTTTTTTTTTGGTAGAAATGAATACTTCTGGTACTTTTCGCAATAAGATCTTAAGTTTACTTTTCTAAATTTATAAAGAAAAGCCTAGACACATTTAAAAACTGTACAGATTTATGGAAAATTGCATGTCACATGAGCACATTACTTAAAGAATTCAAATAAAATGTTCAAAGTAGTACTACCGCTTGAAACATGAGAATAGGTGCGCTTTTTAATGTGGAAATGACCTCTTAGGACAAAATAAACTACATGCTATTATAAAGAACATTATAATTATTGATTTAACCGCTGCCACCGAAATACAAAAGGCCAGAGGACACGAGATGTGACGTCATCACTAATCGATCAGTTTCTCACTTCACTAGTGTTGGAATTCACACCAGAAAATTTTGAATAGCAATTTTCTTTTGATTTATTTATGGAATATCTATCATCTTGTAAAACAATATATAACTGTTTAAACTTCCTGGTGAGAATTTGGAATCCTCCAATAAAAATTCAGCCAGATGCGGAATGCCACAGTGTTGCCGCATCTGGCTGATTTTTCATTGGAGGATTTCAAATTATCACCAGTAAGTTTAAATAATTATTATTGTTTTATAAGATGATAAATATTCCACATTAAAATAAAAGTTATTGCTATTCAAAAATTTTCGGCGTGAATTCCAACACTAGTGAGAACTCGGTCGATTAGTGATAACGTCACGACTCGTGTCCTCTGGCCTTGAGTATTTCGATGGCAGCAGTTTAACCTCTTAACTGTTTAATTTTTTTGACACCGTAAACTAAATTTAAGGGTGTAAACCACTTTTTCCGTACTAAAATATTTGTCTTATATGATCGAACAATCTTTGACAATTAATAAAGAGAAATTTACAGTTACTAATTAGTGGCATCCAAAAGCTTTTAGTAACGAAGCATGTGAAGTCTTCTTCCCGAACTCAGTTCCGGCAAAACAGTTAAGTGGTTAATTAAAATGGCTCTTTTAATTTTGATGCAGGGTTCGTACGCATCAGGGGATTCAGGGGATTTTAGGTGTCTTAGTACCAGAAATTTCATAAAGTATACTGGGCACTACAGCTGAAGATGTAATTTTTTTCCATTAAATAAGCCAAATATCACTTTACGAAAATTTTGGTAAAAGGTCCTTGAAGCGTACGAACCCTATAATGCTACTTTTTAAAATGTGGTTGAATTAAAGTGATACTCATCTTTTCTCTTTTTCTTTTTTTTTTCATTAATTAAAATTGAAATTATAGCCATTGTTCGGATTTTTGATTTTTTTTTAAAAACATGCAGGATAATAGCTAGAAACTTTTAGAACATGATAATAGCTATAAAGGAACAGTAACATTTGATACGAAAAGAATATTTCTCATAATAAGCAGACTTGGAGAGCCGGCCATTATCGTCAAACTAATGTAAATTTATTAACCATTTGGAAAAATGGTTATTGTCGTCGTCAGGGTAGGAAATCAAAAGCATATTTGAAGCTTTTTATTGGTTTAATCCGCATTTTATTCGTTTTCTGATTGGTCTATACAGTAATATGTATTTCCCTTTACTTAACAGAGATGGATACTCCTGTTGCCACTATGACGAAAAAGTAATAAAAAACTAGAAAGAAAAATTTAATAACTCAGAAACAAATTGAGATACAGCTTTCAAACAAATTGTATTTAAAAGTGCATTTTTTTTTCTCTATACGACGGTGTAAAAAGTAATATTGTAGGATGTTTAGAAGTTTAAGAATGAAATTTCATTTAAAATGGGTCGTCAGATTTCTTGGAAATCCGACGATGGAAAAGCCTTTTCCCAAACAGCCAATGAAATGCTTGGAAATACGTAAGCTTCAGGTGGATAATACGTTAGTGTAAGGAAATCTTGCAATTTGTACGTGTAATAACACTATTAATGTTTCATTCATGGCGTACGTAATGTATATCAACTCCGTGCGATTTTTTATGTCTTAAATTTTAGTCTTTGAAAAAATCATTTTCCAAATGGTCGTTGTAATTTGTTAAATTGCTTTTTTTTAATACATGGGCTTGTACAAGCGGTTATCACCAAGTTTTTAAATTCGGGTTATCATAACTCAAAACCTTCTTGGCCTAATGATGCGAGGTTTCATATTCGTAGGTATGAAGCTTTTAGAAATCGATTTCTGTTAAAAGTTGCTTACAATGAATATTTTCTTCGAATAATAATTTCTCATTTTAAGTTTTACAGGATTATTGATAGGAAAAATTACTTGTTGTAAGGTAACCTATAAACATTTTAACAGAAATAGCTTTCTAGAAGATTTAAATAACGAAATCTACAAAAATTGCCAAGTAGTTTTGGAGTTATGCTTTTTAAGCGCATTCAATGCCGTTCGTATTTGGAACTATTAATAATGAATTTAACATTAGGAGTTCAAAATTTTAAATGTGTATAATTACTAAACTGTTTCACCGAAAGTCTTACCTTTTGGTATCCTAAGGTAAACTGTACCTAAGATTCCAAATATTGTTCATACATATCAAAATTAGATGGTCGTATTGAAAATTCTAGAGTATATTATAATTTCAGAATGGAAACAACCCTCTAACAAGGAAGGTTCTCCATACGGGCATATTAAGAAAAATCTGAAAAAATTACAGAGTGATCTTCTCATGTGGATATATATGTTTATAAATTTTTTTTTTGGCGGAACCTCAATAGAACTTTCGTAAAAAAATAATGAAAATTTCGTTTATTTGGCGATTTATCATCGGTTGGCGATGAAATGAAATTTCGAAAAATGCTTTTTTATGCGAATACTCTTTAAGATAAAAATGTTTCATATTGAACTTGTTTAAATAAATTTAATGTAAATAACTTTAGTTTTGTCAGTTTTAGTTTGATTTGACTATAGTTTTGTTATATATATCTATATATCTATATATAGATATATAGATATATTTATAATGAAAGTTAAATATCAAATTTTATGAATTAAAACAAAATTAAAATAAATTAAAATTGTTTCAATATCTCAAAACTAAGTACAATTGAGCACTGTCGATTCAATTTTGTTGTTATGGAAACGACGAATTCTTTGATATTAAAATGAATAACTGTCAAATGAATCTTGCTTTTATTTTGGAATACGTTTAAATATATGAAAATATTTTTTATATATAAAATTGTTTTTAAATTAATAAAATTAAATAGCAAGCAAGATAAATATGTAATACGAAAAAAATGTATTTCTTAAACTCTCATTGTTTATGTTTAAATTCATTAAATAATTTTTACACGCATTCTAAAAATCAATTAACAAACAATTTTTAGGTGCATTAAAATCGTTTGTTTTTGTCGAGGAAAAGTACTGCTCGCCAAATCGCGTGACGCTTTAATCGTTTTGCGCCAAATACTCGAAAGTATTTTATTTTTTTACAGACTTTCTACTATAATTCCGCCGCTAAATTTTACAGATCCTTTATTACATATATAAGTATTTTAATTGGTATATTTTTCAAAATATTCTGAGTATGCCCAGTAAGGAGACCTTCCTTGTAAGTAATAGATATACAGTGAAACCTCCCTGTGCGACCACCTCCATTAAGCGACCACCTCCCTGAACGACCATTTTTTCATGGAACGAAATTCCCCCCCCCCCCCTAGACTCAATACTAATTTTACCTCGATTCAGAGACCACCCCAGTTGAACTCCCTCCATGAGCGACCAATTTATTTGAAAAAAATTAAACAAATTCCGTTTTTTCCTGGTCGCTTGAAGAATGTTTTATTAGAATAATAATTCCGAAAAGCGCGTTATTCATCAAACTTCTAAACTAAGTTTAGAATTTTAATTTATTCCGGTAGCTTTTAAGTGTTAAACCCCTTTGTGCCTTTTTAGGCAAAGAATTTAACTCTGATAACAAAGTAAGGCTGACAGTCAATAAACTCTCTTGCCCTATTCTGCCAGGAAATTCTCAAAGAAATAAATAAATTAATGAAATCATCATAATTTGTTCCCGTCCAAAAAAAAAAAAATTGCATTTTTTTACTGAACTTCGAAAGGACTTGGAAATAAAAGTTATAGAATATAGAACCGTAAAATCCAAGCAAACGTCAATGTATTAATTTTTTAAACTCTGCACAAATTAACTTATGTAATTAACTTTTTTTAATACTTAAATTTTCGTATTTTTTCCTAGTGTGAAAAATAAATTTTAGTAACACTGGTATCTTTTTATTCAACAATTTAAATCTAGATTTAAACATGACCTCCATTAAGAGACCGCCTTTCGGAGCGACCAATTTTTATTGGAACGGAACATAGTCGCTTTAGAGAGGTTTTACTGTATGTATGTATAGATATATATTGAAAATAACGTAATTCCTAAACATAATTTTTTTATTAGCCCCCGATAAGCTATTTCTTTCAGGCAATAATTAAAGTGGTGTCACTAAAAAATAACGTTACGATACATAAGCCAGCCTTAAAAAGAAGCAGATGCATCATTGTACGGTTAAATACTGATAATCTCTACTGCAGTTTTTTAAACTTCTCAGCATCGCACATTTTCAATTTTTACACATTCGTACATGGAAAAAAAACTCTTTTATCTGCAATTTCTTTGAAAACTGCATCTCATTTTATTTTGAGATATTATTTTATTTTGTAGTTTTTAATGCCATTGTTGTAATGGTGGCATCTGAAATACTCCATTTCTGTAGAAAGTAAAGTGAAAATAGTTGGAAAATGGTAGATTAGTATATCCTTTTGTTGCTATTTTCTCATAAAAACTGAAAAAAATATTTGAATTATTTTATTTATTTATTTATTTCAGGGACAATTTTCTGATTAAAAAATATTAGGTTTTCTTTTCCATTTTTTTTTTTTTTTTTTTTTTTTTTTTTTTGCCGCATGTACTTATGGAAATTTAAACAATGTAAACGATATTCACTATTTAAATTTATATAATAACTCTCTTACAATATTTATCATGTCTTATATTATTAACAGGAGTATAACAGAAGCATATATTTGTGTTAGGTATGTTTATGATAGTATTTTCTCTTCACAGTCTTATTTTTTTCTAATCCTTTTTTAGATAAAACTGCTTATCTATCATTCCAAGTAGAAGGCAATCCTGCTCCTCAGTTTCACTTTTATAAAGGAATCTCCGAAATCTTTGAAGGCGGTCGATATAAGATATTCACAGATGGAAATTCTAACACAGTTGCCCTCTGCATTCGTAAAGCTAAAGCTCAAGATGAAGGAAAATATAAAATTACAGCTTATAATGAAATGGGTGAAGATTCTCAAGAAGTCAGCTTATTTGTCAGTGGTGAGTTTTTGTAAAATTATTTTCTACAAAATTACACATTTTGGCTCTAATAATGTTTTTTTCTACTCGAAAACCGAATCAATAAACATAAATCAGTTTTTGTAAATTTATTATGCACTTTTGTTCTAAAAATGCCTCTGTCTATTCGAAACCGCAATCAATAAATATAAATGAGGTTTTGTAAATTTATTTAATATAAAATTACATTTTCTATTCTAAAAAGCAGGGATGAGAAGCGCTCCGACCCAAAATGGTTGATTTTCACCACTAAATTTTAATAATATTCTTACCTTTATTAAATCTCAGAAATTCTGTCATTAAATAAGGTGAGAAATACCATTAAAATTTAGTGGTAGCAAGCGGTCATTTGGGTCGGAGAGGTCTCATCCCTAAAAGATGCATTTTTCTATTCGAAAACTGGATGAATAACTATTAACGGGCTTTTGTAAATTTATTCCGTATAAAGTTATGTATTTTGGTTTTATAAACATCTTTTTTTACTTGAACAAATCAATAAATATAAATGAGTTGTAAAAAAGTTACGTTTAGTTTTGATCGAATGAGCATTTTGACAAAAACACTAAACTAAAACACTACAAGCCAAAGTTCAGCATTTAGAAATAAAAAATTAATAATAATAATTAAAAAGAAAATGCTTTGAACCAGAAATGTATTTATTTATTTATTGAATGAAAGTAAGTACATTTCGATTGGCAGCCACGTAGAATAGAGTGGCTACAGATCTGAGGAAAATTCGAGTTATTTAACACCTTAACCTACAATGATGGGCATAGCCCGCGTACGATGATCGAGCCAAATGTAAATTCTTCTTACCACTAAAATTTCACAGTAAATATAGTTTAATTTAATCGTCGAAATTCCATGATTAAACAAGGCGAAAATCTCTATTAAATTTTAGTGGTAGACACGGATTTGCCAAACCGTGGAGCTGTTAAAAGTAAATCGTAGGTTAAGGGGTTAATCTCGCGTCTATACGGGGAATTTTTCTATAAGAAAATGTTGGTATATTCCTCTTTGTATAATTGCGTTTTTCTCTGATCTGTTGTCAGGGTTGCCTTGCTTGGCCTCCACTTTTAGTCAGAAATTCAGATTTACGTCATAAAATACAAAAAGCATTCTCAAATTAATGTAATTAACAGACTTTTCTGCATTACTTAAAGAAAAATTCTTCTTCAGAAATTTCCGGTCTTAAGTCGGAATTTTGGGATACAAATGTAGGCCAAACTGGCAACCCTGCCTGATGTCACCCTGTAGCAGGAAGAGTTATTTCATTAAAAAATTTTTTGTTTAAAAGTATATTTTTTCAATTTAAAAGAAGCTATGGAGTCGTAAAACATTCGTCAATGAAAATGATTTTATTACGATTGTGTTAAAATGAAGTCATTTTTTATTTCACTTGTGCACGAGATTAACTTCACATTTGTTGAGTATTGAATTGAGAATTCAACGTACTTAAATTTTTCATTCAATCGTACCACAATTTGCTGAAAATATTTCTTTACCGTATATATATCTCTAAAATATCCCAGTACAAGTGTCTGACAGAGGTTATTTTTCAAAAAGTTGTGTGAATAAAATAAAATTGCTAGGATGTACGGTATCCTTATTTGTCAGTGGTGAATTTTTGTAAATTGATTCCCTACACCATTATATAGTTTGGCTCTAAAAATGTCGAAAACCGAATCAATAAATATAAATCTGTTTTTGTAAATTTATTCCCAATAAAATTACGTACTTTTGTTCTAAAAATGTCTCATTCTATTCGAAAACTGAATCAATAAATATGAATGAGATTTTGTAAATTTATTCCATATAAGATTACATATTTTTGTTATAAAAATGCATTATTCTATTCGAAAACTAGATGAATAACTATTAACGGGTTTTTATAAATTTATTCCGTATAAAATTATGTATTTTGGTTCTAAAAATATCTTTTTTTACTCAAAAACCGAATCAATAAATATGAATGGGTTTTGAATAAGTTAGGTTCGGTTTTGATCTAATAAGCATTTTGGCTAAAACACTAAACAAAAGTAACATACATACCAAGCTACGGCTTTTCTTAAGTTTAAAAAAAAAAACACGTCTTGGAACAAGAAATTTATTTATTGAATGAAATTAAGTACGTTTCAAACCACCTCCACGTAGAATAGGGTGGTGACAGATCAAAGTAAAGTACAGTCTGAAAAAAGGAGAACATACCAATGTTAACTTATAGAAAAACTCGTATTGATTAATCTCAGGGTAATTTTTCGTTAAGAAAATACTGGTATTTTCCACTTTGTTTGAATGCTTTTTTCTCTGACCTGTTGTTACCCTGTAGAAGCAAGGGACATTTTATTAAACAAATTTTCTGGTTCAAAGTATCATTTTTCAATTTAAAAGAATCTATGGAACCGTGAAACTTTCGTCGATGAAAATGATTTTATTACGATTATGTTAAAATGATGCCATTTTTTTTTCACTTGTGCACGAAATTATCTTCACACTTTGTTGAGTGTTGAATTTAGAATTCAACGTATTTTCATTTTATATTCAATCGTACGACAATTTACAAAAAAAAAAAAATAAAAAAAAAAAAAAAATAAATTCTTTGCCTTAGTTATATGTCTAAAATATCCCAGTACAACTGTAAGGCAGAGATTATTTTTCAAAAAGTGGTATGAATAGAATAAAATCGCTAGGATGTATGGTATCCTAATCCTGTAATCAAAAAGTTAACAATAAACAACATACTTTCCAATTTCTAAATATCAAATACACAATAAACGATGCAGATATCATGTTAACATCATAGGACAAGGATTTCGAACATTTCTGGGTATGCGTGCCTAAAATTTCAAAATTATTATGCATTCTAACGTGCCAGGAACATTTTAACATAAATAAAATCGAAAAATTAGTTTTTGTAGAATTTCTACTTAAATATTTTTACACTTATACTAAATTCGATTCTTAACTTATTTATACTGTATTTAATCAATAATATATCATGTCGCATCGAATTCCGTATTAGTAATCTATAAATCAGTTTTTCATTTACTGTATACTTCCAAATTACATCATTTTTAGTTCTTTAGGTAGAAGCAGGTTCAATAGATACGTAATTATTTACATTAACAGTTAAAATTCAATTTTCAAAATTAAAACCTAAATAGAATAAAACTTAAAATAACTTAAAACCCTAAACTTAAATAAAATAAAAGCTAATCTGAAGTAGAAGCGTGTCAATTAGGTATATTACTATGCAAAATCTCTCTTAAAATTTAATTTTAAAAAATAAATCCTTTGAAATTTGATACAGAAGCAAAATGATTTGTAAAACACTATATGTTGAATGGTTTGGCGAGAAAATGATGCTATAGGACGCCTTCATTGAAATTTATAATACCTTAATTCATTCAAAAGTAAAGGATTATTTTAAAGTAAATTATATGCCTGTTACACTAAATTATACTTTTTGCCAAAAAAAAAAAAAAAAAAAAAAAAAAAAAAAAAAAAAAAAACAGAAAATGTTTTCTATAAACTGAACACAATCTATAAGTTTTCTCTCGTGCCAGTTAAGTTTTCTTATGTGCCAAGTTCGGCACGCGTACCATAGGTTCGCCATCCCTGTACATCTTTTATACAATATTTTCATTTTTTTTACGTGAAAATTGAGTGGATACCTATGATTGAAAAACAGCAGAAATATACTTTTTTATCACTTCAATTTGACAAATTTAGGTGTTTTTCTATTCTTATAATCAATTCAGATAAAGAAATCGAAATGAAAATAACGCAAAAATAAAAATAAAATAACTAATGTCAAACTCAAAAAAAATCTATTTACTACAAATCTATGGTACCATACTTCTAAATTGTACTTACATGCCTGATGCTTTATTAAACTGATAATGAGATAAACTGTTTATCATTATAAACATGTGAACTCTAAATACATGTTTCCCTGTAAATGCATTATGTGTATAGTGAATTGTACACTATATTTTTTATTAAACTATGAATGTAATTAAATTAATATATTTTGTATTTAAATTTATTTATAAATATTTTTTACATACTAATGTAAAAATTTTCTCATTGTTTATTTTGTAGTTTTATATATATAAATATGATTAATTTTTAGGAAATTTAAACAACTGTTTTTATGTTGTTTTCATAATTCCAAAACTTAAAAATGTTTATTCTCTCAATGTTAGAATTTTTATGGAAATATCATGTAGAAATTTTCATATGTTTGATATGACTTATTTTTGTCTTTTTCTCTTTTAGATGAGAGTGGTATGGATTTCAGAGCTATGTTAAAAAAGAGGTACTTCTTAAAACTATTTTTGAAAATTTATCTGAAAAACTTTAATTAAAACAAATTATAGCTTTATTGATCTAGTTACGTATTTTTCATATGCAGTTATATTTGATTTAGCAGAAAAGTCTAAACCACGTATTATTCCTTTTTTTTTTTTTTTTTCCTGAAAGGAAATAAGCAAATAAGCACAGATTTTCGACTCCACCCTAGGGTCAAAACCTTTTTACTTTTTTTTAAATTGCTTTAATTTAATTTAATTTGTTAATTGCTGTAATTAATATTTATTTCCTCTGTGATAGATTTTTGTTTGAAGATTATTTAAAATAATTAGTAAATTTAAAAATTATTTTAATTAGTATCACTTTGATTTTTTTATATACCGTACTCGTAACACCATCGTATATTTTACATATATTAATATGCGAATGCATACTTGCCAACTTACCGATAATTTTCGTAAAACTCTACTGATATCTCCTGCAGTAAACAAATACGTCTCGAACCAGAAAAATTATTTATTAAAATTTTTCTTGTTTCATTGTGTTTCTTATGTAAATTTTAAAACCCACAAATGTGCAAAATGCGGATTAGGACATCCTGCTAACTACCGTAGGTGCCCTAAAAACGCTTATAGATTAGAAAATAAATCGAACCGCAACTCCTCTAAAAATAGCGATAACCAGGTTTCCAAAGAAACCCAACTCTTTGCAGAAATCCTCAAAAACTTCAATTATACGAAAAAAAAAAAAAAAAAAAAAAAAAAAACTAATGAACCCTCAACTAATTCTGAAATGTTAAACTACGAAGTTACTGTTAATGAAACCGTAAATACCTTTTCCTCCTCTACTAATGAAAAATCCAAAAACGCTCAAAATTCTCCCAATTCCTAAAAGTTACTTTAACGACATCCAAAAAATTTCGGTACATTCAATGATATAAAAGAAATTCTACAAATAACCACATTTTTAAGCTGTATTAAAAACATGTCAACACAAACCAAAAAACTTGATAACGCAATGTAAAAAATGCTAGTCAAAATTACTGAATTTGATAAACTTACTGACCAATTCAACATTAACGAAGATTAATTTCTTCTTTACAAATAAACTTCTTTGCCTTTTTTAATGTTTTTTGTATTGTCATTATTTTATTGTAAAAAAAAAAAACGGTTTAAACTGAGATTACCTTTCTAATGCTATTTTTATACTTATCCTATCTTTTGTAACTGTTTTCTCTACAATATTCTAAGAGTTACTAAACTGGGCTGTCGCCGTCCTCTTTTTCTCTTCAAATATACTTTGCATAATGTTTTTAAATGAACAGTTGGTTTGAATTCTCCTCACTTATATTTTTTATTACCGCTTTTTAGTAGCTTTTTATATAAGAATATACATAATTTTTAACTTGTAAATATTTAAAAATTTTTCCTCCTTTTACTTTGTTTTCATGCATCTATATATTGAATTAAACTAAAATCTATGGTCTCTTTAAAGAGTTTTTTTTTATGCTGCGGCATCCCTATGGTAGCTTTTTTCGCCTGTTTACGGACTGCTTTTGGTATGATAGGATCTAATGGACATTTTTTTACTTACTCTTAAACTTTCTTTTCTTGTGGACACCAGCCGTGTCTAAACTTTCTTTTATGGCTCCCATTGCATTGTAAAACACATATACCTATGAGATCTAAAGTTGCATGGCAACTAAAGAATCCAGAAAATCACTACATTGTGCCATTGTTCCATTGTACATTTGGCCCCACCAGTGGCTGAGAGGTTCTGCTCTCAAAGCTGGTAGACGGGAGGGTGCTGGGTTCGAACACAATCGCTCCCGTCCGCCTAACCTTTCGAAGTTTTCCGTGGTTTTCTTCGAACCTTGACTAACCTTCCGTAAATACCGGCTAGGTTTCCTTAGAAAGATCACCACGGAGGGCAACCCCCAAAACTGCATACATATTAAGCGTACAAACTTAATGCTGGAATCGGGCGTAAAT
Source organism: Maratus speciosus (assembly GCA_963932465.1). Lineage (NCBI taxonomy): Eukaryota > Metazoa > Arthropoda > Arachnida > Araneae > Salticidae > Maratus > Maratus speciosus. The sequence goes on along the minus strand of OZ010794.1, from coordinate 231,488,089 downwards.
TAACATAGCTGTGCCAACCTGTGGGCGGGATTGATAATCCACATACGCGGGCTTTTAGTGTGACGTCATATATGACAGAATATCTACCATCTGGGCATGTTTTCTAAATCTTTAGTCACTCGTGGAATATGTATCGTGCTTACCAGATTTATTGCAAAATAATGGAGTAGCGAGAAGGGAGCGAGGCCCAGATGCACTTGACACCACGAAATTTTCTTCGCCTTATCTAAACACAGGCTTTTCAACTATTAATCAAGGTGAAAAAAAGTTACACTTTAGTGGTGTAAAGTAAGAAAACAATTAAGCATCTTCCTGTAGTTTAACCCCATCCTCTACGTGGCTCGTGACCTTGATTGATGTGACCTCCTCTTTAATCTTGCGGTTACATCTCCCATTTAAGATAGGACGCTTAATATGTATGCAGTTTTGGGCATCTCCCTTTGGCCCTTGCACAGATAATCGGCGGTCATAAACAACACCAACACACACCTTATGTAAATTTATTTGTTACAAATTTTTTCCGCTGTAAAAATCGCTTATTTGACATAGGTCACGCTGAAACAATTTTACGGAAATTATCGGTAAGTTGGCAGCTATCTGAACTTATGGTTTAAGAAATTTAGTGGTATGAAACTGAATTCATCTTTTGAATGAAGCTGTGTTTTGTATTTCACCATACAAATTTCTCCAGCATTAGTATACACTTTTTTTAATTTGTAAAGTTACATTTTTTAAATTCATTCATACCTGAAGTTTTGTTTTCTGAAATTTTCTGGTAAAATGTTAATAAATGTTACTAAATGAAATAGAGAAATACTAAAAAATTAGACTTTTTTTTACATTTGATTACATTTGATAAAATGTAAACGTCATAAATATGGGAATATGTGTGATATTTATGAAAGTATAATATGCAGAATAAATATGTTTTGTCTAGGTTTGGATAAAATAGGCTTTTAAATTGTATATTGTATACTATAATTAGTATATTTATGTATTACGAAAAAATATTTATTTCTTTACAGAAACTAATAATATTATAATTATTAATATTAATAATCTAAAAATACTCATATTCGGGGCTTAAAAACAATTAATTCAAAATCATCCTGAAAACGATTTTAGATAAATAACTATCCCTTAAATCGCTAATAACAACATGTACCCATTCTTGCGCCCTGTATTTGGGGCGTTACAAACATGCATAAAAAATAGGCTAGAACACATAAGAACTAAAAGATCTTCTAAACCCTTTCCGGCGCGGGCAATTTTTGTTGTAAAATGATGAAATGATTAACTGACACCGGAATTTTAAAACGACTTTTTTAGAAATTAAAAACATGTCACTTTAACTATTCATTGTAAAAGCAAAATTTTGCTAAAATATTCTTGGTGCCGTTCGTAAGTTTGGAATTAAAATTAGGTATCCCGACCCAGGCACACTGTGCCGGAAAGGGTTAACGCACCACCAAAAAAAAAAAAACAATTTTTTTGAATGGTTAAAAATTTGTAATTTTATGGTGTTTTAAGATCTCTTAGCTGTTACTGTTTTACACCAGTTTCACTTACATTCTTTTTTTTAGAACACATAATTCCACAAATAAAAAAAACATACTTATTTGAAAGAAGTCTGTAAATTAACCCATTAAGGACCAGCATGATTTACAGGAATGTCATTAATTTTACACCACTTTTTGTTAAACACTTACTTTTATTTAACCCCTTAGGGACGAGCGACCGATATATATGCCGTGTGAGGTGTTCAGAATCGGTGATTATTCTCACCAGTAAATTTTGCCTTATTTAATCCGAGCATTTTCCCGACTCAATTAGGCAAAAATTTCTGTTTTGAAAAACCAGTGATAAAAGATTAAAAATTATGTAAAAGATGCTCGTCCCGGAGGGGTTTATGAATCACTGAAATGTGTTCACCCTTTCAGAGGCAAGGCATTTCTGATCCAAAAATGTTCAGATAATTAATTCACACCGCAATTTACGAACAAATATATTGAAAATAGTCAAAAGCGTACATTATGAGGTCGAAATTTTACTAAAAAATTACTAGTGCCATTTAGCGGTTTGGCCATTAAAATTAACCGTTTGAAGACTGCAAACGGCCCTCATGAAAGGGTTAATTAAACAAGGCAATTTTACTTTTCTCTTTTTCTGGTATCAAAACAAATTTTAAAAAACATCACAAATATAATGTTGCGATAACGCAACGTCATTCTTTAACGGGTTAAGATTATAACTTATTTATTTGCGTATTATGACAGAAAAAATACAAATAAACTTACTTTTTTACATTTCGCTATCTTGAAGAATGAAAAATCTATATAAATCGAGTTTTTCTAAATAAAAATACTGGTACAACAGCTGAAAGTGTAGGAATCTTGTTATTCAAATTTATTAAATTTTTAAGCGTCTTAACCTCTCGAGGGCGGTGGGATATATTATATCCCACATATATAGGTGAGATATATTACATCCCACCTAATTTTAATCATGATTTGCACCAGAAACATTTAATTAAATTTTACTTTTTAAACTTCGGTGGGAAAACGTTGAAAAATCGCTTTTCCTTATTTTGAATCGAATTTTTTAGAAAATTCTGGTGTGAATTCAACATTACAGAACCGTAATTGCTTGCCCCTGAAAGGGATATGGGATATTAGTAGTGCCGGCAGGTGTCCTGCGTAAATCGCATACTTGCCAACTTTACCTTAAACTTCCGTAAAATGTGAGTTAATTGACACAGGTTAAATACGTTTCGAACCAGAAATTTACTAAACAAATTCATTCAAATAGAGATCTCAAAAATCATTGAGAAACATGATTTTAAATGTGTAGTGATACATCAAAAAACATTTCTGGTTAAATCGTATAACCTGGGTCAATTTAACTCACATTTTGCGGAAGTTTAGTTAAATGTTGGCAAGTATGAAATCGGGACTACAAATGCTCTGGGAATTACTAATTTCTCACAGTTTATTTCAACCATGGAACTATTAATAAAGAGGAACTGATATATTCTTAAAATAGTGAAGCTTCAACTGTAACCGCTTTCGCAAGGGCTGATTACATCCGGTGAAAACTTCCACCAATAAATTTATATAGATATTTTTTCCGTATTTAAAGGGCTTATTAATATATAATTTTAGTCATAAATAATGACAGAAACATATTTTAAATTTTACTGGTGTAAGTTTACTTTTGCGGTTGTCAAACTCTTTGTTTCCGCCATATTGTGACAACCGGTGAAACAAACTTGCTGTTTTACCAGTCAAACTGACACCAGTAAAAACAAATAGAAATTTTTACCATACTTATGAGAAAATATTTCCATGAATAAGACGTTTTAATAAGGTCAAATTTTCTATTCAATTTTATTAGTAGGAAGTTTGCTCCAGTGATGTCTGTAATGATAAAATAATTGATATAATATATCTCAACGCCCCACATGGGGTTAATTTGCGCAATTTTCAAGATATTTTTGAATCGTATTTGTAACTCTTATCTATTTAACTTTTTAAGACAATATGCTAAATGGAAGGAAGAAAAACCAGATCCCGACTATGGTTTGAAGGCCCCAGAAAAAGAACGAAGGCCCTCGCTACGTGAAACTAAGGTAAAAATGTTTCTAAATCAATACAATATATTCTTTTTATACATATGTGATTTTATAATATTTAATATCATGTTCTATTGAGATTTTGAAACAATATTTCTGTTCCAATTTGAGTTGTATTATTTTCATAAAAATGATATATATATAAATATTGTGATTTAATAAAAATTTATTTTGAATTTTTTAATCAATAATTTTTAAGTAGAACATTTAAATTTTATACAAAAAAATATCATATTTTGTATTTTAAAAAGTGTTTTATGCAGTGTACATCACAATATTTATTTAAAAGTTGAAGTGAAAGTTTCTATGTTTAATTTTAGTTACACTGAAACGTCGGTATTATTACCATAGATTTATATGATTATATTATTTAATATCAATTTTATTCATACAGGAATTTTCAGTTACTTATTTTTGGAAGAAAAAATACTCTTTTATATTTATCCCCATGTTTTGCTTGTTTGATTTTTGTTATTTCAGATAATTAAAAAAAAAATATGTGCATGCTTTACATATTAATCATCCTGCTTGGTAACTTATCCCTCATAGGTAGTAAATATAACATTTTGTTTATTTTTACATACTTTTCTAATCTTATTTTGGTATTTTGGTTTGAAAAATTTAGTGCTGGGTGGGTCAAAAGTCTTTGATACATTTTAAAATTCAATAAAAATTAAATAATTGTCGTACTCGAGTGCGAATTAGATCAAAATAATTTTCATAATCGAAAGTTTTGCTTAAGTATTTAAAAAAAAAGTGCCGAAAGTTGCCCATAGATTGCACTAAAACTACAAGTTAAATAACAAGCATAAAAAATACAAAAAATTCAAGTTAAGCAGTTAGAGATCCTTTATTTCGTACAATCTACATACTTCAACGTGTGAGCTTTTTCTGCTCGAGCGATATCCAGACAGCATCAAATGTCATTTATCACGTTGGAATGTGGTAGCGGCTTGTAGCTGTTTGTCTTGAAATTTTTATGCTTTTTTTCTGCAGCTTTGAAGATATAACGCCATCCATAATTAAATTTTGGAATTATATTTTTGAATTTACTTAAAATTTCTATTACAAGAAGCATTTTCGGTCAAACTACACTCCCAATTACTTGTATTTTTCATCGAATTTTAAAAATTTATGTCAAAGACTTACTCAAGGGAGTTTTTCAACCATTCTGTGTTTATAATTTTTTTTTTTTATTAAAATTGCTAACATTTTTTTTTCATTACTGAATTTTTGAAAGAAAAATTTCTCAGTTGCTCCATGATTTTTATAGTTTTTTTCTGCCATTTTTATTTATTATTATTATAATGATTTGTTTTTAAATTAATTCTAATATTTTTTAATCGTGTAAAAAACTAAAAAAAATCGTTTGTCGTCATTTACATTTACATTTTAATTTAATTTTGTTTGTTTTTATAACGTATTTTTTCTCATTTTGTACAAAATACATTAGATAAATTAATTATATCATATTTATTTTTAAGTTTATATTTTTAGATAAGAAAGGAATTAAGATTCTGTTCTTTTTTTAGATTTTATGTACATTAATCTTGTATATTTTGTATGTTACACCTTTACTGATGTTCCTTTTTTTATGTCTCATTTTTTAAAAATGTTTTCTCATTAAATGTATCAAAATGAAAACATACTACATGTTATGTTCTTTTTGTCTTACAGTTTTATGTTGTATTTTGATTGTTGTTTGAAATATTTTTCTTCTGCTTATTTATTTATTTTTTTCATTTTATTGTGCAATTTATTTTAAACGAGATACTCGAACTTTTTTAATTAGAAAAGTTTCACATAGTGAAATTTCTAAGAACGTTTACTTATAATTAAATTGCAATAAACTAAACAAACATACCTTTTTTTTTTTACTCTTTTGCTTGGCTTTATCGGTTTTTGTGATAAGTTGAGAAATAGTTTTTTTTCTACATTTTAGAATTTCTCATATTTTGTTCAATTTATTATATTAACATAATTATTTATACAATATGAAATACATTAATATATCTTATTTCCTTTCATCTAATTTTTTCTGGAATTTTGTCATGTATTCAACCTTCTATGCCCTAGATCTAAAATAGCATATACTGTTTTTTAATCATTATTAATAAATATCGTTTCTTATCACAATTTCAGTATTATATGATTTAGTTCAAACACATAATTAGCACTTGTATATACTGATACTATGAATATGGAAATTTCAGTAATTTTATTCGTCATATTATCTCTGGTTAAGATAGTTACCATATAATTTATATTATTATTTTTGGTAGAAAATACTTTAGAGTCACTTTAAATTCCTATACATTTTTTTAAAGTTTAGTGTTTCTGATTACTTTTGACTTTGTTTATTTATTTCACAAAGTTGATGCATTTTCAGCTTGTGATTTAAGGAGTTAATTAGTTTAAATAAAAAAACTTTCTTTATGATATTTAGTTGATTGAAATCTGATATAGAATGGCAAGTACGGTAATAGCGTATAAGTTACACAGCCATTTAATTTGTGAATGGAAGTAACTACGGTTATAATAGTAGTGCCAACTTCATAGAAAATTAAGCATTGGCTACTCAATGAGACAACTATCTACGGCACTAGTGATTAAAAAAATTGCGAAACTTAGCGACTTTATACCGAAACTTAGTTGAGATTAAATAATTAAGCTTTGTATAAATAACCATACAAATATAAAAACACACAGGACGTGTTCAGAGCTAGAAAATTAGCAGCTCGTCATCAGCTACTGTAAACACGTGCCCGTAAGGGAACAAGGTCACACACACACAAAAAAGTGACCTTATCCGCTTACGGACACGTGTTTACAGTAGCTGGTGACGAGCTGTTAATTTTCTAGCTCGGAACGTGTCCTGTGTTTTTTTTTACTTTTATGGTGATTTATACAAACAGGGATGAGATTTCCGTTTTTTGCACACCAGTATTTTGTTAGAGAAAATGTTATCTTATTTAATCGCAACATTATTTGCGATTTAACAGAACAACATTTTCTCTAACAAAATACTGGTGTGCAAAAATGCGGAAATCTCATCCCTGTACAGTGTTGCCAGATTGGGGACTTTTTAAATTCAGATTATTTGATTGTCACCACTTTTTAAAAATAGCGTAACTCGCCTTATTTATCAGAATTTTCAATATGTTTTTAACCCCTTAATTCTCGCTCCCGTCATATTCTCGGGCTGTGTCTTTTACTCAAATTGTTTGATTCCCACCAGTTTTATAAAATAGTGAAATTGGCTATATTTAAGTATCGTTTTTACTGTCATTAAATAAGGTGAATATTTCTTTTTCATAAAAGTGGTGCCAGTAAGCAATTTGAATTATTCAACCGTAATTTAATTCTAGCGTTAAGGGGTTAAATATGCCGAATATTTCTATTTCAAAAAAGCGGTGACAATCAACAATCTACGGATAAAAAGTCCGAAATCTGGCAACACTGTACCTGTACAAAGCTTTATTATTTAACCCCTTCGGGACGGGAGCCTTATACGAAATTTTTAATCTTTTGTTACCGTTTTTTAAAAACAGAAATTTGTGTCTTCTTGAATCGAGAAAATGCGCTGATTAAACAAGGCAAATTTTACAGTAAAATTTTACTGGTGAGGAAAAACAAGGATTCTGAGCGCTTCATGCGGCACGTATACGTGTCGCTCGTCCCCAAGGGTATAATTGTATTTTTTCGCCAGTTTTTCGGTGCTGTTTCCTTTAGTTGAGATTTTATGACAAAAAGCCTTTAGAAAGCTGTTTCGCTTGGTCCAATTAGTAGAGAACGACAGTTCATGTCCATGGATTGCGAAAAGTACGAATTTAAATTTGTACAATTTCAGTCAATACTATGGCGTATATACTATGCAAAGAAAAATAGTGTACGAAAAACGTATGCGACTCACAATCAAACAAGATGATGAGGCAGGGTCGCAACCAGATGGGGGCAAGGTGGGCTGAGACCCATATAGTATTCTTTTAAGCACCGTCTCATAATATTTTAGTACAATACTATGTCTATTACGTTCAAGATTGTAAAACTTTTTTTTAAACACTTTAAAATTGTTAAAATATAAAAATGCATAAAAGGTGCCGAAAAGTGATAAAGAAACACTAGGAGGAATTACCGAGCTAAGCTCGGTCAAAATTAGCTTTGTGTTTATCTCGATATATTATTCCCACTAAATCATTCTTGCTGTTTTAGATACAATTAGCTTGATCCTGAGACATAGTGACCCAAAATGACCAGATAATAGAATTTTTTCTAACATGTGACCTAACACAATGCTCTTCTCGAGCCTGAAAACAATGGAATACAAAATTTAGTGAAAATCTTTAGTCGTTTTCTAGATAAAATAAGTTTGACACACGTTGATCCAAAAAACCACTAACCGAAATTTATCGAACATGTGAACTATTTCAATGGTCATTTTGTACTGTGAAACGGTATAACAAAAAAAAAATTGTCAAAATTATTTGAACATTTTTGAGATGCCGTTAGCTTGACCACCACGCATTATCAACAAAATGACCCACTAACAGAATTTTCTTGAGCATGTGACCCAGCGCAATGGTTTTATCTTGTTCAGAAACGGTGTAGTATTTACAAAGTTTTTTCAAAATCTTTTGAGCCGTTTTTTAGATAAAGTTAGCTTGATCCTGATCCATTAGGACCCAAAATGACCCATTGATTGAGTTTTCTTGAACATGCGATCCTACCCAATGGTCTTATCATGCCCGGAAACGGTATTATGCAAAATTTTGTCAAAATATTTTCAAGCGCTTTTTAAATACAATTAGCTTGACCCTAACCCATTGTAACCCAAAATGACCCACTAATCGAATTTCTTGAACATGCAACCTAGCCCAATGGTCTTCTCGAGCCCGAAAACGATAGAATACAAAATATAGTCAAAATCGTTTAAGCCGTTTTTTAGACACAATTAGCTGGACCCTGACCCATTGTGACCCAAAATTACCCACTAATCGAATTTTTTCGAACATGTGACTTAGCCCAATTCTCTTCTCATACCCAGAAACAGTATAGTATAAAATTTGGTCAAAATGTTTTGAGCATGTTTTTAGATTCAATTAGCTTGACCCTGGCCCATTGTGACCCAAAATGACCCACTAATTGAATTTTCTCGAACATGTGACTTAGCCCAATGGTCATCTCATGACCAGAAACGGCGTATCTTAAAAAAAATTGTGAAAATGTCTTTAGCCGTTAGATGTAATTAGCTTGGCCCTGACTCATAATGACCCACTAATCTAATTTTCTCGAACACGTGACCCACCCCAATGGTCTTTTTGTGCCCGAAAACGATAGATTACAGAATTTCGTCAAAATCGTAGAGCCGTTATATAGATAAACTTAGCTGAACCCACGGTGACCCCAAAATGACCCACTAATCGATTTTTCTTGAACACGTTACCCATCCCAATGGTCTTTTCGTGCCCGAAAATAATTAGATACAAAATTTAGTCAAAATCGATTGAGCCGTTCTTTAGCTATAATTAGCTTGACCCCATTATGACCCAAAATGACCCACTAATCAAATTTTCTGGAACACGAGACCCATCCCAATGGTCTTTTCGTACCCGAAAACAGTAGAGTTCAAAATTTCGTCAAAATCGTTAGAGCCGTTATCTAGATAAACTTAGATTGACCCACGGTGACCCAAAAATGACCCACTGATCGAATTTTCTCGAACATGGGACTTAGCCCAATGGTCTTCTCGTAATCCAAAACTGTAGAATATAGAGTTCAGTGAAAATCGTTAGAGCTGTTTTTTAGATAAAAATAGCTTGACCCACAATGACCCCAAAATGACCCACTAATCGAATTTTCTCGAACACATGACCCATCCCAATGGTCTTTTCGTGCCCAAAAATGGTTAGATACAAAATTTAGTCAAAATTGATTGAGCCGTTCTTTAGATATAATTAACTTGATCCTGACCCATTATGACCCAAAATGACCCACTAATCGAATTTTCTTGAACACGAGACCCATCCCAATGGTTTTTTTCGTGCCTGAAAATGGTTAGATACAAAATTTAGTCAAAATCGATTGAGCCGTTCTTTAGATATAATTAGCTTGACCCCGACCCATTATGACCCAAAAGGACCCACTAATCGAATTTTCCCGAACACAAGACCCATCCAAATGGTCTTTTCGTGCCCGAAAATGGTTAGATACAAAATTCAGTCAAAATCGATTGAGTCGTTCTCTAGATATAATTAGCTTGACCCTGATACATTATGACACAAAATGACCCACTAATCGAATTTTCTCAAACATGAGACCCATCCCAATGGTCCTTTCGTGCCCGAAAGCAGTAGGGTGCAAAATTTCGTCAAAATCGTTATCTAAATAAACTTAGCTTGACCCACGGTGACCCAAAAATGACCCATTAATCGAATTTTCTCGAACATGCGACTTAGCCCAATGGTCTTCTCGTAATCCAAAACTGTAGAATATAGAGTTTAGTGAAAATCGCTTGAGCCGTTTTTTAGATAAAAATAGCTTGACCCACAGTGACCCGAAAATGACCCACTAATCGATTTTCACGAACACGTGACCCATCCCAATGGTATTTTTGTGCCCGAAAATGGTTAGATACAAAATTTAGTCAAAATCGATTGAGCCGTTCTTTAGATATAATTAGCTTGTCCCTGACCCTTTATGACCCCAAATGACCTACTAATCGAATTTTCTCGAACACGAGACTCATCCCAATGGTCTTTTCGTGCCCAAAAACAGTAGGGTGCAAAATTTTATCAAAATCTTTGGAGCCATTTTCAAGATAAAAATTTACATACACACACACACAATTTTTGCTTGCATTATAGTATAAGATTTTAGGTATAAGTGGTTCTATTATTATTCATGATAAGGTATTTTAAGTATCAAGCAACCAGAAGTAACGATATTTTCTACTCTAAAAAATTATTGTGTACTCGGATAAAAACTAAACAGGTCTTCTAATAAAAGATAAAAAAAAATTCTGAATTATATATTTTTTCGGTACGTGTTATTTACTAGGATCTCCACATTTTGACGGCATTTATTTTTAACATATAAATAGCACCGTTCTTGTAATAGCTTATGAAATTTTGGATATATTTTATTATTCTCAATTTATAATTTTTACATAAAGGAGTACTTGCCCTCTATCTAAATTTATTCTTTATTAAAGTGAAAAAAAAAGCTCATGAATTAGCGGTTCCCAAAGTTTTAAATCCTTCTCTGGGTTTGCACTCTGGTTACGACTCTGTGATAAAGACAGATAAAGCAGAATAGAAGTTTACTGCCCATTCTGAAATTTTCCCAAGAAAGCCACAAATCGTTCGTTCCTGCTGAAGGCATGATCCAAACCTCACCAATTGGCATTCTTACATTTCACTTTCTGCTCAGGACATAGCTGCCAACATTTCATCTTTTTTGTACCATATAAGATTTTTTTTTTTAATTTTAAGATTTCATTTAATAGAAAATGTTGCCTTATTTAACCCTTTATCTACAGCAATTTTATCCATATAATATTTTTTTCAGTTACTATAATGAAAATTAAAGAATGAAAAAGAAAATTACTCACCCATGTGAAATTTAATTATTTAGATGTAATTAATTAACCCCTTAATTCTCGCTCCCGTCATATTCTCTGGCTGTGTCTTTTACTCAAATTGTTTGATTTCCACCAGTTTTATAAAATAGTGAAATTGGCTATATTTTAGTACCGTTTTTCCTGTCATTAAATAAGGTGAATATTTCTTTTTCATAAAAGTGGTGCCAATAACCAATTTGAATTTTCCAACCGTAATTTAATTCGAGCGTTAAGGGGTTAAAGTACCGTCAGAACACTATGACTAAACTATCGTAAGAGAAAGCCCACAAGGTATTTCAAATGGCACCAGAAAATATTTTCGATTTAATAAGTATAGGCCCCTTTTATCCCCCCCCCTTTTTTTTTTCTTAACAAATCTTTTGGAAAATTCCAGTGCCAATCAATTATTTCAACCCCTTAGCATTGATAATTCCCTGAAACGGTTAAAAAAACTATTTTTTTTTTTAATGTTTCGATCTTGTTAGCAGTCCTTTAGTTATGCGACGTCTATATTCCAGCGGCAACATATGCTCTCGCATCTCCACATATGCAATATATGAATTTGCATATGCCATTTCTAGCATAGCAAAAACGAACCGGTGCCACAACTTTTTCAATTTCCTATAAAGAAAATAACAATGAATCAGAAAAGAAATGCCAGCGAAATCATTACTACACTATATTTTAGTAATTACATTTTAAAGCAGATGAAAACGATGGATAACTACACACATGAAAAGTAACCAAGAAGTTTTTCTCCAACACCTAGTGTACTGACGGTATTTATAAGCACCACCAAGTAATTCAACTGTTAAATCAAATACATACACCGTTCACTTAAAGTAGCTAGTCAAACTGTATTCTGAGATAATAATGAACACATAAAAAAAAATCCAACACTTATCTTATACCCTTTACTGTATTTGCAGCAATAAAAAGACGAGCGTGACAATCGGTAAAAAAATATCGGCACAAAACCCATTGTCTGTGTCAAAGATAGCCTTCTTCCTCGCTAAAATGACAAACCTAGAACGACAGCTGACATGTATCCTGATAAAATGGAGTTAAAAGAGTGTTTTTGCGAAGTACCATGAGAATATTAGTAATATTCACTATGGGATGAAGCTTAAAGTGAGTGGTACTTATAAGTACCGTCAGTAGATAAAGGTTTAATCGGCAAATTATGGCGATTTAAAAAGCTCAAATTTACTGTAATTTTTTCAGGTACAAAAAACGTGACTGCTGGCAGCTATGCTAGGTTATTAAAGTCTATATAGTGTCATTATTACATATTCATAGCTGCCAACCTTCAACTAATCTTCCGTAATATCTGGATTAATTTAAACCAGGTTATCGACTTTCGAACCAAAAAATTTATTTCATAAAACTTTAGTTATTTAATTAAATACGTAGAACGTATTTAATTTCATTTCTTAAAAAAATTTCTGGTTCGAAACGTACTAAACCAGAGTCAAATTAACGCACATATTGCGGAAGATTAGGTTGAGGTTGGCACCTATGCATATTTTTATTAAACCGGTGGCGCAAAAAAGTTTTCAATACTTTTATGTTAGCTGGGCGCAAATATTATCCTTAGCAGCTTTAATATTTGCACGTGTGTAAATTAGAGACAATGCTTTGATATTCAACTAAAACGTTTCGATTATTGTATTATTTCTTATTATTCTCTTCCTTTCTTCCTATTTCTTACATTTCCTCTTCTTTTCTTTTAAATTAAAGGAGTGAAATGTATTTATTTTAAATGCATATAAGTATTTAAAATGTACTGGTTTTAAATTAAAATTATGTACTTTAAATTAAATGAGTGATAGGTCTATATTAAAATGAATGTAATAAGGATGGTGGACATGGGAACAGTATTTAGTGGTTTATCAATTGCGCCCGGCTAACATAAAAGTACCCAACTTTCTAATTTACATTATCCTATATTTCCAGTAGTTTTTCAGTTAGGATCGCCGAGTTCCGCATTTCGACCTTAGTGACACTACAAATGTAGTGCATATCCACTTATATACAGACATATATTTTATAACTGTAGCTAAATCTACCAATTAAATGGCTTGTATCTTATATGCTTTCCACACTGTACAATCATTTACGGCAATCCTTAAATCATACTGTCCAACTTTGAGGCAAAAATATGAAATAATTTTCACAATCATTTACACAAATATATCAGATATTATAATTAAAAATTCTAAATAGCTCTGGAGAATTTTTAAATTTACTTATATGCTCAGTGAATTTTTCATAAACTAGTGTGAAAAGGTTGTAAACAGCCAAATTTAAATTTTATCCTGAGATATATAACATTTATAGCAAGAAAATATTTGCACAATCCTTTCTAATATAAAAGAATATTCGATAATTATATTCTTGTAGGCATTAAAAATATATTTTATGATTTATGACGTTTCATAAAGGTATGTTTATGAGTTAAAGAAAGTAAATGATTTTAAAATTGAAGATAAATAATAAGACATTTTTTTAAATGATTCAAATCATATATAATTAGAAGAAGGGTAATTGATTATGTGTTGTGTTAAATTTTATTAATTTGTTTTAGTAAATCAGTTTTTTCAAAATTATAGTTTTTGATTAGCTCAAGATACCAAGACTAAAGTGAGTAGTTCAAAAACATAAATTTGTTAATCTTTAATTTAATTTGATACACACATGATAACATTAATAGATCTATTTTAGACGTCTGAAATGTGCTAGTAGACTTACGTTCATAAAAACTTAGTTGTTTACTTAAACTTAGTTTTGTTAGTCATAAAACATCAGAGATTTATCGTACTATATTTCAGAAACCCAATACATTCATACTCATGTCACAAAATTAAGTAGATTAAATGGAACATTAATAAAAACACGATATTTACAAATAATTAATAATAAATTGAAAATCTCGTCTTTTAAGGGGGCAGATATAGTCGTGAAATGAATGACAAATAGCCGATATTTTTGTTCTATTTTTTCTTTTATGTTCTATTTTTTCTTTTATATTATGAAAGTTTTGTTACTTGTTTCAGTTTGAATATGTCTTCGATTATGTAACATGTAAATAATTTATTGTCGATTTGTATTTTAGAAAATTAACTCCTAAGAAAGATTTTAAAGTTAAACCGAAACGTCGAGTATAATTTTTATTTTTGTGATTTTAATTTTTACACCTTTGTTTAAAATCTCGAAATAAAGCGTACGTTGGACGCAACTTATTGGTTTTGCTTTCACATTGAATTGAATTAATTTTTTCTTAAATTAATACTTGAATAATAAGAATAATTAAAACAAGATTTCTTTGTTTGTGCAAAATTTTATAACTATTGAAATTTACATTTTAATTTTCTGCCCAACGATCAAATTATCGATTAATTATCATCTAAACAATGAAAAATATATTGAAATCGTTTAAGTACTAGCTGGGGAAAAGAAACAAGAATTATTAATTGCTTACAAGTTGGTTGATGTTTGTTAAAGTCGATTATCTGCGCGAGATATATAAGCCGACGGGGTGCCGCCCTCTGTTGGGGTCTTCCTATGAGAATCTAATACGTATTTATTAAACTTTGAAGAAAAACTCGAAAAACTCCGAATTGTTAGGCCGAAGACCGCAACATCTACTCGAACCATCATTACCATTATACCAACTTTGAGGGCAGAACCGCTCAGTCGCTTGTGGGCGCAAAAGTTTACAGAAGAAAGAATAAAACATCCAAATTACGCCAGTGCTGTTTGCTTGAACGAAAAATCGGTTTATTTCTGTCCATTATTGAAGCTGAATTAATTTTAAGAAAAGCCGATTGCATACATTGAAACCCTATTAGAAAGTTTTTGTCATTTTCAACTATATTTGCTCCCTTAACGCCCGAATTATTTTCTTCTTTAAAATATAAATTTTTAATTTCTCACCAGTTTTAAAAGAAGAGTAACTTTTATCTTATTTTATCATGGAACTTGCCTCGTGAAAGCAAGTATATATTTATCTTCATTTTACTGTGTGAAAAGCGCTTTCTGTCCACTAAGTCTAGCCGTCTAAATATATATCACTGGGCATTAATGGGTGTACTTATTCCTTTCTTAAAAACGCCATATGGAAAATTCTATAATAAAGCACAATTTAAGACAAAAATGGAGTTAATAAATAGGATTTCAACTCTTTATAAGGCGCCCAGTATACAAATATCTTTAAGAAGTTCCTTTTTTTAAATTTCGCTTAAAAAGTATTGTTTTTTACAAACAACAGAAACATCAAATCTTTTTCAACCCATATTAGATAGCTCATAAAAAATACCATCAAAAACATTTAAAACTTTAAAGATGCCAATATCAGAAAGTACTAAAACATATAAAGAAAAAAATAAAAAAATTTGTTTGGTATATTAAGTTCTATTAATGTTATTTATTAATTATTATTTTATGTTTATTTTGTCATAATAAAAAATACTTATGATAGATTATTCTTTTCTTTGATATTTTTATTTATACTGATAGTTTTACCTTTCTTCGAGGGAAAAGGTGTATATATTTCTAATTAGAAAAAATATATGTATTCAAAAAAGTGTAAAAATAAAAATAAAAATTTAAAAAATTAATTTTTTAAAAGGTAATTTTAATTGCCATTTTTAAAAATTTAATTTAAATATTTAAGTCCTTTTTTCACCTTCGTATTAACCTTTGACGGTTCAAAAATGTTTCCAGTTTAGTTACCACTGTGTCCAAGCTAGTTTTCACACAGAGAGAAATCATGTACTAAAGATTTTTATATGGAATATAAATAAAAAATAAATAACAAAAGGATTTCTTTAATTTATTAAAAGGCTTTGTAACATCCGCACATCAAAATATAGAACTAGAAAAAATATATAAGAACTGTAATATACAGGGTGTATATAATTAAACGACCCAACTTTAAAGTTGTCGACAGACAAAGCTATTGTTCATAAAGTTATGCAATTATGTGAAAGACTTAATAAAGGTATGGGAATTTGTTTAAGCTAAAAATAAATATATAAATAAAAGTAGTTCAAAATTTCGCCACCAGAGGGCGTTTTTAAATAAATTACACATTTAGCATTACGATAGTTTAGGAATTTTATTTATTAACTTAACCTTCTTCTAAAGACATCATTTCACGAATTTGTTCCTCCCATTTCCCAAAATACACTGCTGTCAACTGTGGAAGTTTCCAGATGGTATCTGAAAATGATGAAAGTCATGCAGAACTTGTTTGGTTATAACAAAATTTGTTAAACTATCGTAAATGCATGCTATATGTGTAATTCGTTAAAAAACGGCCTCCTATTTTTTTTCTTTCGATCAATCAAATTCCCATACTTTTATTATGTCCTCCAAAAAATTTCACAACATTCTGAACAATAGTTTCGTCTGAGACAATTTTAACCCTTTGTACTCGAAGTTTTTTTTCATTCGTATTACCAGCAACTCGAAGTGATTTTAGTTATATCTTATTGTTTTTAAAATTCTTTATGAATACAAATGTTATGATATATATAAAAAAAATTATAAAATTATTACATTTTGTAATCGTACAAAATGTGATACCTCTCGAAGCAATTGCCAATATGCATAGATGCTAACCTCAAACTAATCTTCCGTAATACATGCGTTAATTTGGCACTGGTTTAACACGTTTCGAACCAGAAATATTTTTAAGAAATGAAATTAAATACGTTCCACGTAGAAACCTGCAATTAAATAAATAAAGATTCATGAAATAAATGTTCTGGTTCGAAAGTGGTTAACCTGGATCAAATTAATTCAGATATTACGGAAGATTAGTGGAAGGTTGGCAGCTTTGCCAATCTGTAATCTTGGCTTTTCTGGATAGGTATCACGAAATTATTTGCATTGTCTCCGTAGCGGAGCCCTCGAGTTTGAAGACAAATTTTAAATGGTTCCGCTCCGGAGCCCTCGAGTGAAATAGGGTCGATTAATCATGAACATCCTGTAAATAAAATTTCTAAACTATCATACTAAATGTATAATTTATTAAAAATAACCCTCTTGTGGCTAAATTTTGAACTATTTTTATTTACATATATATTTTTTTTTTTTTACCTTAAGCAAATTCCCATCCTTTTATTATGTTTTTCACAAAATTTCGCAACTTTCTGAACAATAATTTTGTTTGTAGACAACTTTAAAGCAGAGTCGTTTAATTATGGACACTCTGTATATATAAAAAAGTAATGTTTGACGGAATAGACAGGGCATTTCAAATATAAGTAAACATGCCATACCGTGTTTATTGGGCTATTGGACCCTTAAAGGTTAAACTTGGGTTTATTTCAAAAGTGTAATGAAATTATTTTTTGTCATTTTTATTTTAAGATGTTTATTATAGCACTCCTTCTTATAGGATGGTCTAATATGGGTGTACCAGCATCTCTACAGTGCTTTTGACTTAAAATTTCTTTTCTATTTAAATAAAATTAAACTGGACATATCTCTATTGTATGTCTCACCGTTTCATTGCTTTTCGTTGCCAGTAACTCTTACAATTCGATTTGAGGTGTTTCAAACAGCTTTATTGTTGAAGTTTTGATAATGAATTTGAGTTCTCCATCGAAAATAAGGGAGATGCAGGTTTCACCATTTATTTATTCAAACCTCCTCTAACCCCTAATATATCAGGAATTTTAGGTTCAACCCATGGGTCGAAGATCGAAAATACAGTAGAATCTCGATTATCCGAAGTAATTGGGACCGGCCCTCTTTCGGAAAATTGAAATTTTCGGATAATCGAGAGTGCTTCAATTTTAAGATTAAGGAGAAATATGTGCAATATTTCTTATTATGGTAACAAGTAATTAATAAAAATAAAGCAGTAGCAAAAAAGAAACAAGAATAAATTACCTGAATTTAAATTTTGAAATTAACCCTAGATCTACCGGGAATTTTATTCAAGTTTTAATAAAACGTTCTACACCAGAATTTTTATTTAAAACTATTTAACTTATTTATTTACCTTATTTTTGTCTGGTTTATATACTACTTAGTTTATTTTAAAGAAATTTCTGGTTTGAATGAATATTTTGTATGTACCTGTCGGGTCCAATGGACCCGTCTGGTAGACGGAGGGTTAAGTACACTTTACAAATATCACAAGGGTTTGAAAAAAATGTTATGTTTGTCGCACTTTCGATTGCCGTTCCTTTAAAGCTCTATCACGGAGTATTTTAATATTGTTAGTTTACCAGTATCACAGTCTTTCAAAGCTTTCGCAAAATCGTGCCAAACCTTTTGCAAAATATTCAAAAGCTTCAGAATTGTTAATTTGTTCGTTTTCTTCGTTCCACAACGCAGCTTACGGGAGCTCAAGTTAAATTCAAAGGAACTCTAAGAAAAGGAGAGTATCGAAAATATTTAGATGTACTCGTAGTTCGGGTTGAGTTGAGTTGATTGTTGACGGCCAATTATCTACACGAGGGATATGGGCCCTAGGGGGAGTGCCTTCCGTGGAGGTCTTTCTAAGGGAACCTAATCCGTATTAACGCATGGAAATCCACGGTTCGAAGAAAACCACGAAAACTCCGAACGATTAGGCCAACGGGCGCGATTGGGTTCGAACCCAGCACCTCCCGTCTACCAGCTTCGAGAGCAGAGCCTCTCAGCCACTGGTGGGGCACTCGTAGTTCGGAAAGGACCGCCTTTACACAAAGAATATGATAGTAAAAAAAAAAAAAAAAAAAAAAAAGAGCTTTAAAAATGAATTGTGAACACCAAGAATGTAATAGAAAAAAAAGAGCTTTAAAAATGGGTTTCGGATACAAGAAGTTCCATCGTAATTGAATTTATATCAAAATATATATACATCTTGTGGAAGAGATTTATTTCAGTGACGATTCCCAATCTGTGATAAAGTAACGTGTGATGAACAACGTCTTTGTACTCATGTGATACACGGCACAACGTCACCTTACATTATCTTTTAGATAAGCATTCAATGCTGTGACTCTACTCCTAACATCAACAATTCCCATATGGCAACAAATCAGTGCCAAACATCTAATATATTAATGTTTTATAATCAAATTATCCGGATTTTTTCTTATAAATTTCTTTACTTATTGAAATTTTGTCGTAAATTTTACTCAATTTTGAATTAATTCTATTAACACTTACTTCTAGTGGTAAAAAAAAAAAAAAAAAAAAAAAAAAAAAAAACTACTTTATTTTTGCAGCAAACGACAACTAAAACTACTTTATCAAAAACTTAGTTAACTACAACTGCAACCACTTGTTTTAAAAAGCAGTGAATACAAAGTACTTTTCAAAAGTAGTCGCTATTTCGCTACTTGCAGATTTTGTCAAAGGATTCAATCTACGCTTGAAATTAAAATTACTGATTAAGTAATACAAATTTTCCTTTTTATATGGTATTTTCAGGGATACAATAAACTAATTCAATAAAACCGAGGATGAATAAAATTGAAAAAAGATAACATTTAATGAAATGTTTTGTGTTATTCTCTAAAATGTTACCTTAAGCATATATTACTCATTATGTGCCAACTAGAGCAATTAAATATTAAATTTCATGGTCATAACATCATAAAACATGTTGGAAATTGCTCGTCAAACGTGGCAAATGAATTGCTTTCGTACTATAACTAGTTTATAAATATTTTTTGCACCGCATATTGTACTGAATGTATATTTTAGTGCACTTCATAAATGCTTATCAATTGCATTGCATTCTGTTCGAAAGGCTGTAACATCATTAAAATGCACTTGAAATCATTTTTTCCCATTGGCCGTAATGTAACGGAAAACTTTTGACTGTCCCTGTAATTAAACTATACATGGAATTTTCATAAAATTTGAAATGACTCGACAAAATTTTGCAACAATTATATATTTAAAATTTCAGACCATGCTTTTTTTGCTCTGTTATATGCGGACAGGCAGACAGATAGACAGACATGCAGGCAGACAGACGGACAGACTGAACGACGACTATAGGTGCTACGTGTTTATATAATTACGAACGCACCTAATAGTAATTTCGTAAACAAAGCAATTACAAGGGAAGAAACGCGGCATGAACACACGAAGATCTAATAATGAATAAGTAGACAGTGTTTCTAGCAAGAAAATTAATCTCTTTGATTTAGATTTTGGCACTTTGTTGAGCCAGTAATTCTTACTGGAAAAATCCATGATATCATGCGATGCATTCATAAGCACTGCTACTGAGTTTTTGAACTTCGCAAATTGTTGCGCAGAATACATTTGGCACAAAGGATGCAAGTTACTATCACACAACTAGAAAAAGGGTACTACGCCCCCCCTCCCCCCCCCAAAAAAGAAAGAAAATATAGGGTCACTATTTTCTACAAACTACATTTTTATAATGAGCTACTCACTACATACGTATTTAAAAATGTTGAACGCTACGCTAGAACTACCGGAAAATTAACGACTATTGCAGTTCACTTCTTCCGACTACTGCTTACTATTAATTACTTCCGTAAAATTAACCCTTTATGGGCGGTTGGATATATTTTATCCCACCTACGATTAATGAAGATTTGCACCAGAAAAATTTAACTAAATTTTAGTTTTATAACTTTGGTGTTAGTCGTATAATTGCTTTTCTTTATTTTGCAAAAAATCTTTTTGTAGATTCCGGTATGAATTCGACATTTCGGAAACACAATTACTTGTCCCTCAAAGGCTTAAAATAAATTTTATACCAATGATTTCGTTTTTTTCATTCCCATTTGAATTGTAAGAGTTACTCGCTGACAATCTCCTTGTTTTGTTAATTTGCTCCTTCGTAACAACAGTACAACCTATTTTGCATGGGCGCCGGCAGAACGAAAGGTAGAGAGGAGCAAGATTTTGTAACACATATGCCTATAGTCCACTGACAAAACCATTTTTTTGAAATGAAGAATACAAATAATAAATAGGATAGGAATAAATAGGATAATAGGAAGAATAAAATAAGTAAGTAAGAACTAAGAATTTTTGTCCGAACACTGCAGTGTAAGACAATTTTGAAACATATCTTTATAAAAAGTATTGCAAAAAAGCAACGAATAAGATACATTAAAAATTTAAATTTTAAGCGTCTATCGTCTTTTTTCAAAATGGAGCATTCAAATGTTTGTTTACTTTTTAATCAGGAAGGCAGAGCAACTCCGAATCCTCCGTTTAAAATAAATTTGAAACACATAAACCTAAACAAGTAATATAAAAATTTTGTTTTTAAAGTCAATTCCTACTTAGGTCATCAAAGAAAAATTTAATATAATCCCTTAAGCTAATATTAGTTTTTATTGCATTAAAATATCTCAATTTGTTGGTTTTCTATAAGCAAGTAGGTTTACAATGGAAGTCTATGGAAATTTGGCGAAATATTAGAGATATCGCCAAGTTGGCGACAAACTTGGCGGTAGTTTTCGACAGAACAGGGTCCCCCCTATGGTAACCCCCCTTATAGATATGGAGATGCATTAAATGCTTCAATAACCAATGGCCGGCCATTTTGTCTCCCATGTAAAACTAAAATTAATTAATTAAAATTTAATTAATGAATTAATATTTGAAGAAACTGTATTAACATCAAATGTCATCCAGTACAAGTTTTAAAAAATTTATTTCAACTTGATAGGATGAATAATAAGTATTTTATTAACGATTGAAAATTTGAACAAGATATATAAATATATATATATATATATAGGGAGAGTGTGAAGTAATAGTAGGAATTGAAAAAAAAAAAAGTACAAAAATTGTCTTTGACGGGGGCGTGGGGTTCAGGGGGAAAGGCAATTCAAGAGAAACGTTCTAAGTTCCTTTTACTTTAATGTTTAATTATTGTGAGTTACTTGAGAAGAATAAATTTTATCTTTATTTTTTTCTCATGATCGTCAATAAAAAAGATAAATTTAATTCTTTCATATATAGCAACCTAATACGAGATTGTATTGGAAAGCAACCCTCGACGAACCGTGCAAATGTTATTTTCATTCGTGTATCATATTTAAACCTCGTGCAAAGCTCAATAGCGTTTCTGAAACACAACAATAGATAGTAGAGCCATTTTCGTTTGGAGTATCCGGTTAGAAAATGCGTTTTTAATAATTCTTTTTTCTAAATTTCAGAGAGAAGATTCTCTCAAAGAATTTCTGTTCATGAATCGAAGCAAAAACATAACCAAAATCGTTGTTATTTTTTAATTTTTAGTTTAGGCGATAGAAGTTTAAATTTTCACAAAAAACTATTTACCGTAAATTCGCGCGTAATCGCGGCACCTCAAGTAACTCGATTTCCTACCAGAATTTATTTTAAATAAAATGAGACTTACTTCTGCTTAGCACTCATTTGGCTTCTTTTTTCAATAAAATTTCCGGTTTGAAAAAGACCTAACTAAACTGCGGCGGATACGCAGGAAATTACGGTAATAACTGTAAAATGTTATTTCTTTAATGGCTGTAAACGTTATAGCTAGTTCGTTTTGCAATTTTGCAATAGCTGTAGGATTTTTTAAAAATTACACATAATTTATTTTCAAAAATCCATATTAAATTTCTTTTAAATGCAAAATATGTTTTCCATCCACTTAAAAATAAGTTTATCAGATGTTTAAGTAACCTATTTGTTGAGAATGGCAGAATTTCATGCTAAAATATAGTTTTAGGATTCGTACCACTATAAAAGCGTCATTTACCTTATTTAAACCTCCGAGTACCAACTTTTAATTTTTTCTGAGTATTCTTAATTTTACATGAGTTGAACCAGAAATTTAATTTTATTATATGTAAGATCAGTGGGCTACTTTTTTTTAATTCAGATTTCTTGATTGGCACCACTTTTTTGAAATAGTGCAATTCGCTTTATTTAATGACATATTAAGTAAGGCGCAATTTACCGTTTCAGAAAAGTGGTGCCAATCAAGAAATCTGAATTTTAAAAAAGTAGCCCACTGGCAACACTGTGTAAGATCTTCCAAGCAGGTGTCAATTTAATTTCATATATTTAGTATAAATTACTCAATTTTTCTGGCTTGAAACAATAAAATTTCAAAACTGAAAATAACTGGTGTCACATAAGACACCAATGATACTTCGAGGGTTCATGACAGAAATTTGGATTAACTAAGGAGAAGATTGATATTTTAAAAATAGTGGGGTTCAAAAGTTAAAATTTTGTTTTCTGAACATGTGTACATAAAAGGTAAATGTACCAGATAATCATCTTGAAACTTATTTATAGCTGGATTCGTATGGGTACCATTATTTGCAAGGCCAAATATCAGCACTTTTTTTTTTTTTTTTGTAGAAAAATAAATCTAGTTTAAACTAACGAAATTTCGCCTTATTTAAGGAGCGATTTTCCATAACAAAATACTGGTGCCAAAGAATTTTTTAGTCCGGAAATTCAAGGACCCATACGAACCATGTATAATGCTCAAGTATTATATTTAACATTCTTAATTTTTTGCATTAACTCTAGTTTCTATTCTTGTTACCTCATGAACTTTCTCGTCATTTGAATGTGCTGTTTTGAAATAAAAACTGTCCCTACCAGGCAAATTAAAAGAAAAGAAAAGAAAAACAGTAATTCAAGAATAAATACCAAATATTGGGAACTAAAACGGCCTATAGAGACGCTGCTCGTAGCCTTCGGTACAAGAAAATTGTCCCTTTAATTTCCCTTTAACTAATGCTAAAGTGTCATTGAAATAAGTCTTTATTGTAAATGCATTTGACAGTTTTATATATTCAAGTTCAGATAATTTTTACTCTGTCATTTAAGACAGAACACAAATGTCACAGGAAATCTGAAACTGTGCAAAAGAATAATCATTCTGAACAAATTTAAAATACATGTAATGCAATGCGCTATCACTGCACCATCCTGAAGCGAGAAGTTACATCTTTTCTCCACCAGATGGCGAATTCGAGCGCTTGAATTGCCAATATTCTCAGGCTTTAATGATGCAAAGGAAATAGCTGTACGATCTCGTTTACTTAAAATGCTAAAATTCTTAAAACATAATTATCGAAACAAATATGGGTAAAATTTGAATGCCGGCGCCAATGCAATTTCGTAAAACTACAGAAGTTACTCTAGAATTTAGATGTAATTTTCTGCAAGATTAACAATGTCCTCTTTGCTTTAATATGTGTGTAGATGTAGACTTGTGTATTGCTAAGTGAAATAGCAATATGTTTTTCAAACTATACATGTTGATTAACTGCAGGAGAGTGGTCTTATGCTGATAAGAAGGCTGTCATTAGCAGATGTTATACCAGATTGGCCTACATTGCAGAAAGTAGACTTTTTCGCTTTGGATGAGGTTTGACCATTAACTTCATTCGTTCTTTATGCGCAAACGCATTTCCCACATGCAAAACTAGGAAATCACTTTTTGCCCTCTTTGCTGCTATATTTTTGTATCACTGCTTTCTATTTGTGCTCTTTTTTTCAGCCAAGCAGCTTCAACTAGTTCAATGTTATATGTGGTGTGCTTTATGTTTGTTTGTCTTATGTGTTTGTCAATTTTGTGTCTTTGTGTTGCTTATATCCCTTATCTTATCTTTTTGGGTTTTTTAAGATGGAGTATTTTCATTTTTTGATGAATCAAGAAGATTTTTATTTTAGAAGAATATTTTGTTTTTTTATCAGCAGCTTTATATGATCAATTATGAATCAATTTTTAGTTTTGAACGAGAAAAGAGAAAAAAAATTACTCTTCCTGTAAAATAAAAAAAGAAAGAGCATGGGAGAAAATAATAGTAACCTTAAGCAATATAACAATAGACTGTGGCAATCCGTGGCAGTACTTTTGCCTATATCAAAAGCGCTTTAATATTTGTCGTGTTTCTCATCTACACCTGACGATTAGACGAATGCTCTAAGCTCGATAATGATAGACGATGTTCTCTCGACCAGTCAAAATTTTTTAATACGACCACTTTTGTACCACAGATTTCTGAATACTAAGTCTACGCGCTAACACAATAGTAGCGGTTGTCGTAAGCATATGTTTTCAGCTTTTGAACGTACCCTTGGATTTAAATGCCAGCATTTTCTAAAAGCATTTAATATTTTTAAATATCAGAAAAATAAGGCTCAGATTACTTTTAGAAATTACTCGCATTCAAATTCAAAGGACCGCACAAACACTGAAAAAAATCCACTTACGACAACCGCCATTTTTCTGTCAGCAAATAGGCCAAGTGCTGAGGCTGGACACCGCCCTCTGAATCTAAGGCCTACGCTCTGACACACAAATATGGCGGCTGTCGTAGGTGGGATTTTTTTCAGCGTTTATATGGTCTCTAGAATTAAATATAAAGTGTGGAAAACTTTTCGAATTTAGTTACATTAAAACTCAAAGGGCCGTACAATAGCTGAAAAAGGCAGCCTACGACAGTCGCCATTTTTATGTCAGCGCGTAGGCCTGGTTTATGTTGAGAGCAAGAACTTTGCCCAAATGCATGGTTTATTACAATATGATAGCTGCCAACCTCAAACTAATCTTCCGTAATACTTGCGTTAATTTGACCCTGGTTTAATACCTTTCAAACCAGATTTTTTTTTTAAGAAATGAAAATAAATATGTTCCACGTAGAAACCTGGAATTAAATAAATAAGCATTCATGAAATAAATTTTCTGGTTCGAAATGTGGTTAACCTGGGTTAAATTAATCCAGACATTACGGAAGATTAGTGGAAGGTTGGCAGCTATGCAATATGGCCTAAGATAATAATCTTTCACTGAGCTCAGTGACTGAAACTGTTAATATGACAGCAATGTTGGCTTGTTTCCGTGGAAAAGTACAACTTTAATCCTTTTTGGCACAGTGGCCACACGTCGGGACCATCTAATATTACTTCCAATCTTACAAACGGCACCAAGAATATTTTAATAAAATTTTGCTTTTACAATGAAAGTTTAAAGTAGCATGTTTTTAATTTCTAAAAAAGCCGTTTGTAAATTCCGGTCTCAGTCAATCATTCCATCATTTTAGGAACAGTATTTTTCTGTGCCGGAAAAGGTTAAGGATATCTTTCAAACCTTCAGGGTTAAATGATAGGGATGTTTCGATATATTTGAAACGGTACTGATCAATCAAAAGCCTGTATTTTGCAAAATTTTTCAAAAATACAAACCTCTGGTTGGTCAATATCGTTTCGAAAACAGCGAAACATTTATTGGGAGATGATCACGAATCTCTATTCATGCTCAGTATAAGTTACCATTATTTTCCACCATGTCCTTTTAATTATAAATTCCATACGATATTTTTTTTCAGGTGTCTATATTTTTTAAGTTGTCCTGAATTTTTGTTTTCTTTTTTGCGAAATATATGGAAAGACTGAGAAATTTGCACTTTTTAAAAACTTTTTAAGTTATTTTGAGAACTATTTTTGAAAGTTTTGAGTGTCCCCCAAAAGACTACTAATGCTTGCATGCTCTATATTTTGTATTACTGTAAAAATTGTAAAAGAAGAAGAATTTTCCACAATTCAAACATTTTATAATCATTCAGTAAATTAAATTGATTTTTTTTTCTCACTGTCCGTGTATTTAAAAATTTAACGAAAAATGTTAAAGTAATCTTTTTGTTTGAGATAATTTAAAATATTGATATTTTAAAGGTTTTTTTTTTTTTAAAGTAATACTTTTACCATTACCAGATTATATATAATCAGAATAACTTTTAAAGCGAAATCTGTGTTACTCACACATAAATATGGAAACTTCTTCTATCGAATTCATCTACTACTTCACATATTTCAATTAATGACTGTTTGTTATAGATTTTTTTAAAACATCATGTAATTACTTTTAATCAGTGCATTAGTATATAATAATATATTATCTAACATCTTGATTTTCTAAATGAGCATATTAATTTAGTTTCGTTGTAAGTTTTTATTTCATTTGTTGTAAATGTTAGGGGGTTTTACTTTCAGAAAATTTGAATTCCGTAGGAAAAATATTCCAATTAATGCTCCAAAAAATTATTATATAAAAATGTTATAGTAATTAAATTCGATGCATAAAAATGTATTTCTAACCATTATTATTTTATGGTGCATAGGCTAGTTGCCTGTGTAAACTTTGAAAACTATTATTAGAAGGAAATATGAGCGTGAAAGAGAGAAAATGAGAAGATATTCGGTCGTTCGGAAAGTCGTGTCCGTTTGGAAAAATCAATTCGTACCGGAAAATTCTGCCCGGTAATTATTATAAATTAGATATCGGAATCTATGTCTAATAACACAGGCGTGCGATGAAAAAAATACAAGGTATTGACGGCTGAACTTTATGTATTTTTTGGTGCTAATTAAAAAACAAATAATGAAAAAAGTCCATCACGTCACATTTTCTTGAAAAATATTGGGTCGATTGGAAAGTCGTGTCGTGTTGGAAAAATCAATTCGTACCGGTAAATTCTGCCAGGTAATTATTAGAAATTAGATATCGGAATCAATATCTAATAATTAAATGATAGAATTTTCCGATACGAATTGATTTTCCTAACACGACACAACATTCCGATAGACCCAGTTGTTTTAAACAATTTAAACCTATAACAAAATAATACATTTTAATTTACATTTTAATTTACAAAATAATACATAAATTTTACATAGATTTACATGGATAAAATCACTGTTGCCAGATAGTACATGCAAAATTCTCCGAGAGAATTCATTTTCAAATAGGATTTTAGCAAAAATATCGATATCGATGTTACAAAAATTTTTGATGTGATGGGGGAAAATGGAGGTCATTTTCGAAATCAGCCCACCAAATAACATAAAAATCAGCGAAAACTTCTCTTGTATTTTTCAAAAACTTCAATTTCGCAGGCCTGTGTAATCAAATGATTCCGGTACAAATTGATTTTCCCAAATGAACGCGACTTTCCGAACGACCCAATATTTCTTAAATGTACACCTATCTTTGTCAGTAAACGAATTACAACGGAAAAAGTAGTTTTGTGCTAGTTCTGTATTTAGTCAGCATTTATTTCCAGGTAGCCTCCTCATATATGTATTGTAACCTTCTAATATAAACAGTACCTTCATATATGTAATAATATGTTATAATACCTTCTAATACAAATATCAACATTTCCTTTGTTTTAATATTCTAATATGTTATTTAGTAAGTGACTAACTTAGTGTATTAATATTCAAGTGAAAATGGTGTGATAATATAGTAACAATATTTAATTTGTGTGTGACTGTGTATCCCCCTTAACAATGTGTTGTATTGTAGAATGGTGAACGAAGGGGATCACGAGATAGCCGTCGTCCTTCTTTAGCTGAACTGATTCCTGATTGGCCGACTCTTCAGAAAGTCGTCAGAGACTCTGAGGTTTGGAGGATGGATATGAAAAAAAAATAATAATCTTTGCGCTCAAAATATCTCTTTCCTCCTCATCTCCTTTCTCTGTCGCTTCTTCTTCAATGATTTTCTTTTTTCAACAGGTCTTTCAAATCTTGCGCTTTCATGCAGCTGTGTAACTTTATTGTGACATTCAAGCATATGTAAACAGTAATAGGATCTTTCAATCATTTATGCCCTGTCGGTACTTTACGGAAATTTGATGTAGAATTTATTTAATACGCATATTAAGGGGACTTGCTACCCTTTACTTCGCAAATATTGGCGAAAATATCAATTTTCCAGTTTTTTTGCATAAAATATCAATTTTTCAATTGTTTGCTTAAAATATCAATTTTCCAATATTTTCCTTAAAATATCCATTTTCAAATATTTTTTCTTACAATACATTTAGACATTAAGTATATTCTGGCGACGTTTAATACAGATTCGATTATTACAAATATGCAACGAAAAAAACCCAATTTTTTGCTTAAAATATCAACTTTACATTTTTTTTTTAAATATCAAGTTTCAATTTTTTTGCTTAAAATATCAATTTTTAAATATTTTGTTTAAAATATCAATTTTCAAATATTTTGCTTAAAATGCATTTAGACATTTAGTATATTCTGGCGAAGTTTATTAGAGATCCTGTCAGGCTAGCTGAGTTTCAAATCACACAGAAATTTCACATAATTTCAAGATAACAACTTCTCGGGGTATAACTTTTTAAATATTTTTTATTTAATCTTGATAAGACGGCACAACACAAATAGCACGACACATAACACATATATAATAATAAAAGCGCGAATAACTTCCTACATATTTTCACAACTCAAAACAGAACAGAACTACCTAACGAACTCACAGCATTTCTTATTCGGCAAAGCTCACGCAAGCTAGTCACGTGATTGCCGGTCGAGTCGATTTTTGAAACGGGTGGTGCGCGTTACAATCCTATTATTATAAATATGCTGCTAAAAACACAATTTTTTGTTTAAAATAGCAATTTTCCAATTTTTTGTTTAAAATATCAATTTCCAAATGCTTTGCTTAAAATATCAATTTTCCAATATTTTGCTTAAAATGCATTTTAAGCCAGTGTACTGGGTTACATATCTAGTAAACTTTGTCAAAGGTTAATAAGGATTCGATTATTATAAATATGCGACGAAAAGTATAATTTTTTGCTTAAAATAACAATTTTCCAGTTTTTTGTTCAAAATATCAAATTTCAAATGCTTTCCTTAGAATATTAATTTTCCAATATTTTGCTTAAAATATCAATTTTCAAACATTTTGCTTAAAAAGCAAGTGTACTCGGTTACATCCGTAGTACACTTTGACGAAGTTTAATAACGATTCCATAATATAAATATGCGACGAAAAATATAATTTTTTGCTTAAAATATCAAGTTTTTCTTTTTTAGCTTAACAAGCATTTAGACATCTCTAATATATTCTGGCAAAGATTCATAAAGATTCGATGATTATAAATATGTGACAAAAATAGCAATTTTTGCTTAAAATATCTAATTTCCAATTTTTTGCTTAAAATGCATTTAGACATATCGTCGGTACCATGTCAAACTATCCAATGAGAAAACAGTGGGCTACTTTTTTAAAATTAAGATTTCTTGATTGGCACCACTTTTTTGAAATAGTAAAATTCGTTTTATTCCATCTTATTTAATGACAAATTAATTAAGGCGAAAACAAAGGGAATTTTACCATTTTAGAAAGGTGGTGCCAATCAAGAAACCTGAATTTTAAAAAAGTAACCCATTTTTTTCACATTGGATAGTTTGACAAATGGAGTTATGAATAAAGAGGATGAGACATGTAGTGTACTGTCTACCAGTTGCGAGTGAAGTAACTGAGGAGGTTGTCACAAGATGGCGGCGGCTTTTTTAAAATAGGATCTCCAGTTTCTGATTACCACTAGGGCGAACATCCCACCAGTAAAATTGAATAGAAAATTTCGTCATATTTCTACGTCTTATTCATGGAAAGTTTTCTCAAAAATGTCGTAAAAAGTTTTATTTGTTTTTACTGGTATCAGTATGCCTTGTAAAACTGTCAGTTTGTTTCCCTGGTTGTCACAATATGGCGGAAACGCAGTACCTAACTATTGCCAAAGTAAACTCCTACCAGTAAAAATGAAAATCTGTTTCTACCGTTATTTATGACTGAAATTTTGTAATATTAAGGCGTTTAAATAAGTCGAAAATTTCTATATAAATCTACTGGTGGAAGATTCCACCGACAGTAAACAACGCCTGCGATATCGGTTACAGTTGATGCTTCACTATTTTAAGGATATGTCAGTTCCACTTTATTAATAGTTCCATGGTTTGACATGGTACCGACGATATCTCTAGTATATTCTGTTTTTTTTTTTATTATATCAGTATGATCAAAATGTTTAAAATTCAACATATGCTTTTCAATTAACTCGCTATTTTTTAGACGATACTTAAGGTGCAATTTCATAAAATTAAGTACTAGATTTTCAGTAATATGAGAAAAACATGCAAAAAAGAGCTACAAAACGTTCAAAATTTTAAGAGAAGTATGTTTTTGAATTTTATTTGGAAGGTGTTTTATTTAGTTAGTTTAGGTAGTATTTTATTTAACTCAAAATTTGGCACATAAAGTGCCAATAGAAAAAGTCCATTTGACCGTATTTCTCAGGTGCACTTAGACACATTGTTAAAGTCAAAGGTGGTGTTATGGTGTTATTTATGACGGCCGATTATCTATACGAGGGATATAGGCCTGCGTCAAAGTCTCAGAACACCCGCGTTTCTTAGAAATTTCAAATTATTTTACATAAAACAAAAACGTACCTACTACAAACTTCACACAAACTTAGATTTAAAATTATAATTAATAAAACATAAATAAGGCAAATATATTACGTTACATATATACAATACATATGTGCGATTATTAATACATTTACATATTTACACATGTGCGAATAAGAAGAAATGTAAGATTTGATAGGTGATATCCGCTATTCTACAAATACAAATGATAGTCATATACATACAGATGTAATGACATAAAAGACTCAATATGGGTATACAATGCACAATACATTTCCGTATAATATAGTGCACGAAACAGTAGATATATACAACGCGGTCAGATATACCGTAATATTTTTTTAATAAGCAAAGGATTAGCAACTGTCGAATCACGTTTCAAATTGTCGTTTTATGTGCGCATAATCCTTGGCTAGAGGAAATAGGAAACCTTAGGCAATAAATTGTTCTTTATTTGCTTGAATGTCATTTTAATGTTACAATCTTCAAATGCTTTGCTGCTTTGGAAATATTTAACTGTGTTTATCAAATATAAAAATTAAACAATTAGATCAATGCCTTAGTGTTTAGTTTTCGAACTGTTTTAATCTGCAGTCATGTATACAATACGGGGTATTTGTAAACTGCCTTTACAAAATAAGAGGGACGATAATATTCATTAAGAAGAAGAATCTATATATAGGAAACCAGGGTCACAAACCACTTATTCGGAGAAATATCTAGATTGTTTAACTCGATCAAATTCGGTTTTTATTCATAACTTTGCTAGTAATAAAGATGTTACACTGGCCTCCAAAAGTTAAGGAACAGGGACTGGATGCTATCGATTGTACACAGTTTGTCGGATATCGACCAAAATTATTGGCGAATTGTTCTTGAACTTCTGGGATCTAAAGAACATGCTTGATTTCAAATTTTTTTGTGAAGATTTAGTCGGGAGGGCAATTAGGTCGCTAATAATAAACTTAATAATAAAATAATATTTGCGATCACCTATGTAATAGAAAATGCTGAAACTGGCTTGATACTGTGTTAAATGACTATTTGGGTCCTGTTGAACGTTTGTGTGCATTTGTGTAAGCATAGCACTCACATTCGTGAAGATGTTATTGTGTCTGTGAAAAATTAAAAAAAAATTTGTTCACAGCATACAGAGTTTTCAACCAAAGGGCATAGCCGGATAAGCATTGGAAACATGCCTTTTAATCAAATTTCCTGATTTTCTTCCTAGACGTAGCTACATATCTGACAATATATTTCCCCTATTATCATCCTATAAATATTGATATTTAATGAGATAAAAATGGTTTTTCAATTTTTCAAAAAACGGATTTTCTCAAAAACTGCAGCACGGAATTTCATGCTATTAATTGAGGATATATAGATACAGAAGATGCATAACTGGTAATTTTTGTATAATTTTCTGTTTATAAAAACTGTGTGAAATAGCGAAATAAAATTTTAAAAATATTAAAATCATATCTTATGGTTATCCGAAAATTACCATTTTCTTGTAAAAAAATTCCCCATGTGTACCCGTATATTCTATATAAATGCCGAAAGTTTGCGTTGGGTACTACATATAAATATTTAAAAGAATGTATATCAAAATTATTAAAATTCATTTTAAGGCGTTATTTTGGGCGGAGCTACTCAACATCCACACCCAAAGAATTTTTGGAATAAACAGTTACAGAATTGCTGTATTTTAAATTTTAATGAACACATGAGCAACATTCTCAACACTGTCGATATCAAAATGAACATGGTGTTGAAACATGGCTTATATGCTAATAGAATCTAAAATACACCAGTTGACATATTGTCTGCTGACTTTGTTCTAAAAATTCTCCGGGCGTTGAAGTGAAGTAGCTCCGCCCCAAATAACGCCTTAAAATGAATTTCTATAATTTTGATATACATTTTTGTAAATATTTATATGTAGTACCCAACGCAAACTTTCGGCATTTACATAGAATATACGGGCACACATGGAGAATTTTTAACAAGAAAATGGTAATTTTCGGATAACCATAAGATATGATTTTTATATTTTTAAATTTTTATTTCGCTATTTCACACAGTTTTTATGAACAGAAAATTATAAAAAAATTACCAGTTATGCATCTTTATTATCTATATATCCTCAATTAATAGCATGAAATTCCGTGCAGTAGTTTTTGAAAAAATCTGTTTTCTTTAAAAATCGAAAAACCATTTTTTCTCATTAAATATCAATATTTATAGGGTGATATTAGGAGAAATATATTGTCAGATACGTAGCTACGTCTAGGAAAAAAATGAGAAAATTCGATTAAAAGGCATGTTTCCAATTCTTATCCGGCTATGCCCTTTAACACAACTTTCCGAAAACCTGACAAAGAACAGTAGCAACAGTATACTGTAATTAAAACATGAATATATTGAATATTTGATGAGATATGGTTATTTGTATGAAATATTTTTTAACTGCGCATGCGTGGAAGATTCTAAAATTTTTATTTTATAATTTGGTAGTCAGGTATTTAGGGCAACTTATATAAAAAGTCCAGTGAAATATCGCAAAAATTCACAAAGATAGGGGCGATATAGTGAATTGCTTTCTTAAAATAGCTTTATTATAAGGGATTTTCTACATCTTTTCAATCAGCTCACTATATCTTTCTGAGTTTTCATAATATTTGACTGGAAATTTTATTGAAGTTCCCAAAAATAGCTGACTATCAAATTATGAAATAAGAATTTTGAGATCTTCCACGCATGCGCAGTTGAAAATTATTTCATACAAATGTCCATATCTCATCAAATATTCAATATATTCATGTTTTAATTGCCGTATACTGTTGCTACCGTTCTTTGTCAGGTTTTCGGAAAGTTGTGTTAAATTTGGTTGAAAACTCTGTATGCTATAAACAAAAAAACTGTTGAATTTTTCTCAGACAGAATAACATCTACACGATTACGAGTGCTATGCTTACGCAAATGCACACAAACGTTTAACAGGACCCAAATAGTCATTTAACACAGTGTCAAACCAGTTTCAGAATTTTCTGTTGCATAGATGATTGCAAATATTATTATTATTAGCCCCTAATTGTCCTCCCGACTCAATATTCACCGAGAAATATAAAATGAAGCATGTTCTTTACATCCCAGAAGTTCAAGAATAATTCGCCAATAATTTTAGTAGCTATTCGACAACCTGTGTACAATCGAAAGCATCCAGTCCCTACTCCTTAATTTTTGGAGGCCTGTGTTTAATGATATTTTCAACAGATTTAATTTGCTTTTTCTAAAATGTGATGTAATGATAAGGTGTCATCCTAACAAGAGGAAACTGGACTCTCCATAGTTCAGAATACCTGACAGTACATACTGTGTCGATTATCCAATAACAGTGTACTTCTAGAACCTCTCATGTCATCATATTTCACGCGGCCTAAATGAGTTTGTTGAAAATTTCATTGAAATATACTCATTATTGTTAAATATATTAATGAAATTCCGGATTCAGTTTGGAAACATCTTCATTATTGCTAAAAGTATTACCGAAAATCCAGATTCTGTTTAGAAATATCTTCATTATTGTTAAAGGTATTAACGAAAATTCGGATTCAGCTGGGAATGAGCTATCCTGAAGTTTTGACTAAATACGTAGATTATGACACTGCTTTCCGATACATAAACTGTGCATCTTCATGTGTTCTGTCACTCTTCTTATTTTGCGAAGGCAGTTTAAGTTCTCTATGATACGAAAGATGTTTACACGAAGTAAAAATTTATTGAATAAATCTATATAGTATATAATTTTGGAAATTTTTGTAGAAAATTTCACACGCCTTGAATTTAGTAATTTTTAAATTTTAATTGCTTAAATGGCGTAGAGGCCACAGAGTGAAAAAGTGTCCAAGCCTGAAATTGAACCAGGGTTATTGACTATACGTGCCAATGCTTTGCCACTAAGCTACCTAGACAATTCCAAACCTAACATGTCTCACTCTTATCTGTTGGCAAGGCCCCTTTCGTTTCGTGTTTGCCCCAGGGTTGGTGGCTCATGAACATTATTCCCTCGTATGCTGCGGTTGCTGCCTTGCCAACAGAGAACCATTTTCATTTGACAAGTATGCATCAACAGTCAGGCTTTAAAAACTCCAGGCTATCCCAATTAGATCGGGCAGCGGTGGCCAAGTTGTCAAAACATTGTACTCGTAGCTATTGGTCGCAGGACCCAGGCTGACTGCCGGCTAAAATTCCGTCATGTACGCCTGGTGCATGTAAAATCCGTCGTGGGTGCAAAGTCTTCCAAGTTACCTGTGAATTATACCTCTAGAGGTACCTTGCCAGGTGAAGATCTCGTCATCTGATCAAGGTTCTAAATTACGATATCAACTTGAGTAGCAATGTGCAGGTGCCAAACAACAGGATATAACGTTAAATAACCGGTAAAACAAAGTATACACAAACGAGCAGAAGGAACTGCAGATAGGATGACGTTAGACGCAATGATGTCAGTTTTATTGCTGCTACGTGGCAATTAGGAGGTCACCCGCCCCGATACCATGTATCAAACCCGTTCAGCTGGGGCAACACGGCAGGTAGGGACCTGGTTATCGGTTAGAAAGAAAGAAATTGTGAGATGTTCTAGGCTTGGCATCGTCCAGGTAGCTTAGTGGAAAAGCATTGGCGACTGTAGTCATTGACCCTGGTTCGATTCCATGTTTGGATACTTTTTCACTTTGAAAATTAAAAACTTATTTTATCAACAAAATTTCTGTTGAACTGTGAACTATGCAGTGATAAAGCACGCGTTGATAAGCTCAGTTAAATTATCTAGCTTCTTCTGAATTTTCTCTTTCAGCTCAGCTGTTTTGGATTTGTTTGAAGTGAAGATTGCTTTGGAGCATCTTACTATTTGAAGAGTTTGATTTGAAATAAAAAATGTGTGATCATTTGATTGAAATTTAATTGCTTTTTTATGAATTTGTTCTTATGATTGTATATATACATATTTTATTTCCTGTGTGAAAATAAACGATTTTTCTTTCTACACTTATATATAATCTTCATGATTAACATTTAATTTACTAACCTATCAAATTAAAAACATTCCATTTTTAAGGACAAAATATATTTCTAGTCAATAGATTCCTAACATAGAAACTCATATTAGTTAGAAAGACTATAAATTTGTTTAATTAAAACAGCTAACATAATCATGGATACCCTTATCGTGACTAATGATGTTTTTAACTAAAAGAAGCATTTTCATGATGTGTTGATTTTATTTCAAACAGTGGTCTGGTCCTTTTCTTCTGGTCCTGATCTTTTAATAGATAAATGAAATAAAAGAAAGAATTTTCTAATTTCCCTCTTTGAATTAAAAAAAACCCAAATATTCTTGAAAATTATGCTGTTAATGTTCTCTAAATCATCGATTTAATTTTGGATTTAAAAAGAAACTTAAAAAAGAACTACTTTACACCTTTTTTGTGAAACTCAGGATTTAATTATGTGATCTTTAAAACTGGCAGAAAAATCTGCAGTAAATATTTTGCACAAAAATAAATAAATATATAAATAAATAAGTAAAATTTATTCTGCAATGCAATATATATTTGCACGGAAACTGCAGTTCTGATCATTGAAAATATTAAAAGGTAATTGGAGCTATCAATCATGAATTGAATAATTTAAAAGAGCTATCAATTAAATTATTTCATTTAAGAAAACTGTTCATGATCAAAATTATTAGAAAAATATCCTATCTTAATAGAATTTGAATGTATTTTTTCTTTGTAGATCGCATGATTGAAATGCATGTTATAGTTATAGTTTTGATGTTCCTAACATATAGAACTTTTTTGCATGACACTATTTTGTTTGATTTATGTTAAAAAATAAATCGTAGCACAATTCAGTAGAAGGATTTTGAATTGAATTACACTTTCAATAAAATAATGCAATCATGCTCAATACACCCCACTTCTTTCTGTCTTGGAAAACAATATTGCGAATTTAACGGATTTTATTTTATTAAAATACTATGAGAATTTCCGAATAGTAATCTCTTCTTCCTTTAATGACAGACCTTATGTGATTAAGTAAAGCGGAGATTATCGTTATTCAAAATGCTGGTCGATAGTTTGAATTAGAAAACGCTCTAAATTGGCAGCACTGATCACAAATCACCGAATTAATGCGATAGTTTGTCAGCATATTTCAATTAGTTAATTAACTTATTGGCAAGTTATTGGTTAAACGTAACGAATTAAATTTCTATTTTCCTTTTTTAATTATTTGATGTTTAAAAATTTACATATATCCAGCTATTTCTCGTCATATGGGACTCGCAAAATTTCCCCCACTCAAGCTATTGACGTCAGAAAACGTCGTAACACAGCTCTCAATATTCTTTATAACGTACAAGTTTATTTTCCACTGATGTTTCAAACAGTTTTGAAATGAAAAAATAAAAGTCATTTTAAATACATCCTAATTTTAAATTCTAGACAAAAACAAAACCTTTAGCAATGCTTCACGGTAATTTTAAAGAAGTAATTAGTGGTTACCAAAAAATAAACTCATTCTGTTTAAAAGTTTAAACGGTGAACATTAACCCCTTAATTCTCGCTCCCGTCATATTCTCGGGCTCTGTCTTTTACTCAAATTGTTTGATTCCCACCAGTCTTCTAAAATAGTGAAAATGGCTATATTTTAGTATCGTTTTTGCTGTCATTAAATTAAGTGAATATTTCTTTTTCATAAAAGTGGTGCCAATAAGCAATTTGAATTATTCAACCGTAATTTAATTCGAACGTTAAGGGGTTAAAGTCCTCCTAAAACTGAATTGCCGACATTATCAAAAAATAAAAGCAGTAATTTTCTGTACATGAAAAATATTTTGTTAAATGTACTATTTTAAAACTATTCTCTAGTCTTTACTCATTTAATTGAATGAAAAAGGAAAGTGTGGTGTTTTAAATCAACGTTTTTTATTATTTTGATATGCATGGGCACGTTATTTTTGTAAGTTTTATAGAATAGAAACCACAATATTACCCTTAGTAGCTAATTAACCTATTTTGAAAATCTCATTTAATATTAGATTTATAATCCAAGTAGTTATGCAATTGGAACATTCTTTAATGCAAAAGTAAAAATAATCGATTTTCTATGAAAATAAAAATATGTAATTTTTCAGTACAAAAGGATCATTGATTAGTTAATAATGCGTATAATTATGGCATGCATTTTATTTTCAGTTGGTCTTTCTGCATGTTTTTTTTCTCTTTCTGAATGAAATATATTTTTACCGATAGTTCTACTCTGCAGTTCCATATTTAATGTAGCAAAAAGGTTCCATTATTTTTATTTTAAATAATTTTCATTTGAACAAATTCAAATAACTTTAATTTTTAAAAAACTAAATTAAGCCTCTCTTAAAAACTTTCCTTATTATATTTAACCCTTTCAGGGGCGGTGGTATGTTTATGGAACCACTTAATTTCAATTCCCAAACGCCACACTGGCACCAGAATTTTAGTAAATTTTTTTCCATTTAATATGAAAACGAAATATAGTCTTTTTCTTATTTCGAATTAAATTTGTTAGTAAATTCCGGTGCCATTCATTTATTTCAACAGTTTAGCATTGAAAATGCTTTGCCCCTGAAAGGGTTAAAATATCTCGTATCCAACAAATCAAGATT
Source organism: Maratus speciosus (assembly GCA_963932465.1). Classification (NCBI taxonomy): domain Eukaryota; kingdom Metazoa; phylum Arthropoda; class Arachnida; order Araneae; family Salticidae; genus Maratus; species Maratus speciosus. Next base: position 231,448,885 of record OZ010794.1, on the reverse strand, counting down.
TTTTTTTTTTTTTTTTGCAATAGCAGAGTATGCCGTCTCCTAGGCCAACAATTGTTCCACTTATGTACCTCGGGTCATGCACAAGCCCGTGGTGAAGTTATTCTGCATTCAAAGATATTCACATAGAAGGCCTTAGGATCAGTGATAGTTACATAACACACTATGAAGGCTGAAGAATATCAAGAACACTATTGTCTTTCCTACCACAAAGGATATCTTCCAGCATTATAACACTCGCCCACAGTGATCAGTTTGGGGAACAAACTGATGAATTCAAGTTATTGTCGATGGCCTCCTGATTTATCGGAAATAAGTTCATTTGAGACCATCATAAAGCCCAGTTCGGGGTCTCCAATCACAACTTCGTGATCTACGGAAATTGCCATATTGGCCAAAAAAATTGAAACAATAATGTTTATACTTGCTATATCTAGGCCAATTTCATTTATATTTACATGAAATATATCTGTGTCAATTGAAATATATCCACTGTAAAGCCAACGTTTAACAAATATCGATATTTTATAAGAAGTATTTCCAATGAATTCAGTATTGTAACAGTATTGGACTCCAGTATGATCAATTTAGTCAGTATCGATTTACTACAAATTTACATGTCTAGTGCTTGCAAATTTGGTACCACTCCGGACATATATACCAAGGACTGTAGAATCAACGCAATGACTTCATGCAGCTGTAATGAGTGTCAAATTCGGTGGAACCAACAAGGGAATCACTTTTGGTGAAGCTTGCACCAAGCATTCAGACCTGGTACATTTTACAGTTAAAAAACTTAAAAAGCGATAAAATTTGTCTGCAAAAATTGTATTTATTGATTTTACAGCAGCATAACTTTTTAAAAATGCAATTTTTGAGATTGCTTAGTAGAATATTTTCTGGTAACGCTGGCCGAATTTCATAGTCGTTTACTGAGCTTGCGTAGTGGTTTGATGCATTGCATCATATCTGGCGACATAATCCGCTTTTGATGTAAAATTAGCAGTTAAACTTGATTATTTTAAAATTAAATGTGTACAAAAATATATATAATACGATTTTTGTAGACAAATTTTATCGGTTCTCAAACTTTGGCATGTAGGTCTATAAAATGCACAAGGTCTCAATGAGTGTACGAGCTTCACAAAAAGTGGTTCCCTTGTAAGTATAAGGAAAGACAATATAATATTCTGGTGTGTATTTGTTGTGTACTGGTACACACACCGTTGTTGGTATATATATTGATATATTTGGTACAGTGTGCACTTCCTAAATTTTGTTTGTAGTGGTGTTCTTTACCTGCTTCGCAAACGGATAGGTGAAGCTGTGAAATTTGTTGATGCTACTATGACACAACGTATACAGATAGAACTCAACTATTCTCTGGGTATCTGATAAATGTTATTTAAATGCAACCTTCAGAGACAAAATATATTTTTCAAAAATCTATTCTGCAGAAGATAGCAGCTATTTGTATATCACAATAGCTTACAACACTTTCTTTCTAAGGACATAAGAAGTGCAAAGAAAGGGTCCAAATATTTCCTTAATATAAGGCATAAGTAAACATTAACAAAAGAAAAAGCGGAATTTTCACTTGTTTCCGCTCTTATAAAGTTACAAAACATTATAAAAGTGAAAAACAAATTCAGGGTAGTTTTTTTTTTTGTTGCTATCATCACTTGTGAAAAAAAAAAAAAAAAGAATATTTTTCTTCTGATCTAAATTTCAAAAATATTTTAAATTAACGGTTACTTGCAAAATCACACCAGCTATAATTTTTTATATTAATAATACAAATATAATCACATTAAAAAAAACTTTTATGTATCATCATTTAACAATTTAAAAGCATTCTTTATATTGCTTATCTCGTTTTATTGCAATGATTTGAATTTTTATTTAACGAATGCATAAGCATGGATAAAATACGTTTTTGGCATATTTGAATAGCAACTTGTTTTATCAAAGCAAAAAATTCCTATTATCGCTTATTCTTCATTGAGCTCTCTTCAAATACTTTAGCATTTCCCATATCATTGTTTATGCTTCTTTCTCTTGCAGGTCTTTGCTTATTCCTATGCGCACTGTTATTGAAATGTTTACTTTTATTATGTATTTTATGATATGTAAATAATTATAAGATATAAAAGGAAGTTTTATTGATTTTTAAATGTTTATGTCGTACTCAGCACCAGAACTTTGATAAGCTGAAATTTAAATTTCCAGGAAGTTATCTAAAATTCATTAAACGCTTTATTACATAAATAAAATGCATAAAACAATTATTATCAAACTGGTTTTAGTCATAGATAATTTTTAGTCATTGTTATACAAGGCGTCCGGTTCATCCTTTCACATTTTAAAAATTCATAAAAATTAAAAAAATTGTCTTACCGGAGCATACATGCCAAACTCCAAATATTCTTTTTTAACATGTTAAACTTGACCCAGGTTAAAGAAATTACAAACCCGAAAATTTGTTTAACGTATTTTTATTTAATTATTACAGGTTTTAAGTATAATGTATTTCATTTCGTTTCTTTAAAAGATTTTCTTGCTTAAAATGTGCTTAACCTGAATTTATTTAAATCACATTTTATAAAAGATTATTGGGAAGTTGGCAGATAAAGTAAAACCAAAGTGTCTGTCAAAAAATGGAGTTTTTAATGGCAAAAGAAAAAAAAATTGTTCAAGGATCCCATAAATTTATTTCGAGATTCGAAAACACATAAAAAAAATAACAAATTGCGGTTCGCACTGTAAGACTTAGCAAATGGTCAATGATTTTGTAGCAAAAGATATTTTAAAGAAAACTTGAACTTTTTTTTTTCTGTTTTGAAACGAAAACTCCGACATTTTAACAAATCTTTTGTTGGGCTCATTATTATTAATTGCATCAATTCTTTAGGATTTTTTTAAATGCGGACACATTTATGGAATATAATTTTAAAATAGAAGTTAACATTTTCATTTATAAAAATTACATTTACAATAATTACATAAAAATGACATTTTTTTTAAAATCTAGTTTATGCTGATTCATATTCGAATAAGCTTTAAATCTCTCTTATATCGAAAGCGACGTCAACAGAAATTTATGTTTTAACTCCAAACACATAATGAAGGTACTACATGATTTTAACGCACAAATAATACACACACACACACACACACAAACATACAAATATATATATATATATATATTTATTTATTTATTTAAACACGAAAAATTTGCATTATCTACTCAAAACGACGTCAATTTTGTATGCAAAAATATAGCGAGTGTGCCTGAAATTTTATTGGTTTATTAAAACAAAGTACATATTTTTCAAATAATTAATCACAAGTTTAACATTAGAATTAAATAACCACATATTTAAATATTATATTAATTATTACATTGTTTTAATTTTTTAATTCTCTTTTTCTTAATTTTAAAACGGTACAAAAAATCGTTAAGAATCATCAGAAAATAATAAAAATACATTTATATAAATATAAACTGTGCTAAGGGGTTGGAAACAGTAATAAGGGATGATCTAGAAATTTTCTAAAGCAGCCAGTATTTTTCGCCTTGTATAAAATATTCATTTATATCTCGCTTCGTGCAAATTTGTAAAAAAATGCGAATTGTTTAAGGAACACAAACACAAAACTTTCACTTATATATACAGATATATACATAGGTTTACAATTTGCATTAATTAACAATTATGAAGTCACAAATTTGAAATTAATTTCAAAGTCATTTCTTCCTCCATAATAGAAAATGCGATTGCCTATCAAAGTTCAACTGCATATAACAACAAATTATTACTTTTTATTGTTTTAACTAACCATAATATTTAGTTTTGTAAATATTTTAATATATAAGTATAGTATAACTAGAATATATTTTAAAAAAGTGATATAAATAACATTTGAAAGATTTTAAAGAATTGTGGGGGGGGGGGGGGAATGTTTTTATTAAAAATCTTAATATATGTGTCTGATTAATCTGTTGTGTTTCACTAGAAAAAAGATGAGTTCGTAAAGTTGCTTGTTGACACCCGAGCTAAAGAAGCTAAAGATAAGAAAGTAAGACTGGAAGCTGTGTTCTCGAAACTGAACGTCAAAGGAAAATGGTACAAGGGAAAAGAAGAGCTTTTCCTGGGCAAAAAATACCATATTCAAAGCGAAGGAGATTTACATGTTTTAATTATCAATAATCCAACAGTAGAGGACTCGGGAAGATATAAACTTGAATGTATGGGCATAAGTACGCATTGTATTGTTGAAGTTGATGGTAAGATTACATTTTCTCTTTTAACCCTCTAATTCCCATGGTAGAATGCGTTCTAGAAATTCCGTAATTAAGAGAATCTGAATGCACACCAGAATATTTCAATAATAAGTTTCGCCTTATTTAATCCTCTCGCTGCGTATTTTTTTTTTTTTTTTTTTTTATCAAAATAGGTTCAAAAATTGCACACATTACATTTAAATCAGGCTAAATCAGGGCTGTCACTGGAGACTATTTTTATATTGTCGCACCACTATTTTAAGAAAATAAATTTCGCAGTATATCTCTCTTGCAGATGTTGTTAAAGTCTATATGGAATTTTTTGTATTTAGTCCCTTGGGGACGAGCGACACGTATACGTGCCGCATGAAGCGCTCAGAATCCTTGTTTTCCCTCACCAGTAAAATTTTATTGTAAAATTTGCTCTATTTAATCAGCTCAGTTTCTCGATTCAAGAAAACACATATTTCTGTTTTTAAAAAACGGTGACAAAAGATTAAAAATTTCGTAAGAGTCTCCCGTCCCGAAGGGGTTAAAAAGGGGTCCGAGCTGAATTAAAAAAATAATTGCCAGTGAAAAAAAATGAATCCCCGAGGCGATCTCGTGTTGTGCAAATTTTGCTACTTTTACGATTGCCCGAGGAAATATCGAGTTGCGCAGCGAGAGGGTTAATGGCTAATTATCTGTTATAAAATAAAGGAAATATTTCTATTTTAAATTTCTGGTATGAATTAGGAATATCTGAATTAAAAAATCCATTAAATTGGGAACATTGTTGGTAGCATATATGCTACCATGGGCATTAGGAAAATCTCTAACTCTATTTTCTTCTATAAATATGTCATGTAAAAAGTTTCTGTTTACGAATTACAGCAATTATTTATACTTTTTCTCGTCTTAAGATTTTAGTAAATTATTTTTAGATTTTGGTAAAATTCTTTAAAGTTTGACTTATTCCATATAACTTGTATTTGTATCCATTTTAATAGTTACAGACTTTCATTTAATATTAATTCGATCCTACTTTTTTTTTTCAGAGCCTGATCCAGTTTATAAATTTGTGAGACCGTTGCAAGAAACAACTGAAGCATACACAACAAAAGATGTTGTTCTTGAATGTCAAGTAAATGATTATAAAGCTATTGTTACATGGTCTAAAGACGGAATGAAAATTGAAGTAAGTTTATTTGGAACAATAGTGTTTTTCTCTTACTTTCTGTTGTTATCGCACTTTTAATTTTTTTCAAAATTAGAGGCATCAGTGATTGTAACAAGAAAAGTTTCATTTCAAATACCAGAAAGAAACATATATACATTTTAACATGAAAATATCTGAATAATCCAACCAGGTTACGTTTAGATACTTCTAACCCATTTATGCCTAGCGTCCCATATTTGGGACGTTTCGAATTTTAATAATTTTTTATAATTTTTTTTTTCTTTGAAACATGAAAGTTTGATATTTATTTGCTTAATCGAAGACCTTTTCGGTGTTTATAGATTTTTTGTATTTTCAAGATTGCGAAATGTAAAAAGTAAGTTTATTTGTATTTTTTGTATCAAGGATCCAAATAAATAAGTCATAATCTTAGCTTGTAATCTTTCCTTGAAATACGTATTTTTTTAAATTGTGAAATTATATGTTCAAGCCTATCTTTTATGCATGTAACGTACAAAATATAGGGCGCTAGGCGAAAATGGGTACATATTTCTATTAGATATTTAGGGGGCAGTTTTTGATGTAAAGTCCTTTTCATGATTATATTAATTTATATAAATTTATATAAATTTTTTATGTATAAAACATATAATTACGCATTTTTTCACACATGGATTTTCGTATATTTAGTACGTTTACATTTTATCAAATAAATACAAAAATATTTTAGCGTAATCTTTTTTAGCATTTTTTCAGTTCATTTTGCAACATTTTAAAGTGATTTTACCACTAAATTTGAGGAAACAAAATTTCAGGCATAATTGGGTTAATGGTCATCGAGAAAACAGATTTATATCTTGTTATTAAATACTTTTTGAGAACAATACCATAAAAATCATACAGAATAAATAAATAAAGACTTTTATAGAATATTTGCGATAATGATTCAGAAGTGTCAATATATCGTCGCCTCAGAGCAACAGTAGGACATCTAGTAATACTTGAAAATGATGTGTCTGGCTTACTGCTATGGAAAACTGTGTCTGCATTTAGTAGAATAGTAGGGAATTTTTATAAAACACAATTTGAGATATACTATTAAACATAACTTTGTGCTTCAGAAGTTGCTCCACTAGATGCAAACACAGTTATTCATAGCAGCAAGTCAGACATCTCATTTTTTATTATTACTGATGTTCTACTGTTGCTTTGAGGCGACGATATTAGGTGTACCGGGAAAGTTCTGTCCGATAACGTTATTTCATCCCTCTTTTTTACAAATTCAGATTTCTTCGTTCGCACCACTTTTTTCTTAACAGGTAAAATTTCCATTGTTTTCACATTTCACGTTAACCCCTTGAGGGGTAAGCAAAAATGTCTCTTAATTTTGAATTCTCACCGGAGTAATCAAAAATTTTTATGTTTAAGTAAGGAAAAGCAATTTTTACAGATTTTCCTCCATAGGTAAAAATATATAATTACGTTAAAATTTTCAAGTGAGAATCTTGTTTAAATTAGGTGGGATCTATCTTATCCCACCGCCCCTCGAGGCGTTAAAAAGAAAACAATGGGAATTTTACCATTTCAAAAATGTGGTGCCAATGAAGAAATCTGAATTTAAAAAAGTGGGCGTGAAATAACATTATCGGGCAGAACTTTCCGGTAGAGATAATAATTGTTAGCTAACTCTTATTACCAGAAAAATATGAATAACGAAGTTATTATTATATGGCAAGAGGAAGTTTTATTTTAAATATATGAAGCAAGTAAACTCGTTTAACCCCTTGAGGGGCGGTGGAATATATTTTATCCCACCTACGATTAGTGAAGATTTGCGCCAGAAAAATTTAATTGAATTTTACTTTTCTAACTTTGGTGGAAAAAAGTCGTAAAATTGCTTTCCCTTATTTTTCAACAAATCTTTTTGCAGATTCCGGCGTGTATTCAACATTACAGAAACGCAATTACCTGCCCCTCAAGGGGTTAACACTTGAATGCCCGGAAGGAGTCAATCCGACTCCGACCACATGACTAAAGTCAACTGAAACCAGAAATTCTTTCATAAAATACGTTAAATTTAAACGTCGCAGATTTACGTTAAATAAATCAGTCAAATAATTTTAAATAAAAGTTCTGGTGTGAAATATTTTTATGAAACTTGAGTAAAATTTCCGAGCGTTCTAGTGTTAATATTTTTGTGATATTATTTGACATGAAGAATATGTAGCTATAACGACAATATTAAAAAATGTTCAACATTATTGCATTGCATTAACTTTTATAGAATTGCCTACCTTAAATATTTAAAGCAAATGAGCTCGTTTAGTATTTGGGTGATTCTGCCTGACAAAATGAATTGTCATACTCTAACGATATTATTCAAAAGTGTCCAAAATAATTGCATTAAATTCATTTTTATAGAATTACCTACCTTAAGTATTTAAAGCAAACAAACTCATTTAATAGTTAGATAATTTTTTCTGACAAGATGAATTGTCATACTCTAACGATAATATGTAAAAGTGCCCAAAATGATTGCATTAAATTCTCTTTTATAGAATTACCTACCTTAAGTATTTAAAGCAAACAAACTCATTTAATAGTTAGGTGATTTTGGCTGGCAGGATGAAGTGTCTAACACTAAGGATAATATTTTAAAAAGTCCGACATGAATGCACTGTGTTCAGTTTTAACCCTTTCCGCCAGTGTGCCCGGGTCGAGATACCAAATTTTAATTCCAAACTTGCGAACGGTACCAAGAATATTTTAGTACAATTTTGCTTTTAAAATGAATAGTTGAAATGATATGTTTTTAATTTCTAAAAAAGTCGTTTTAAAATTCCGGTGTCAGTCAATCATTTCATCATTTTACAACAAAAATTGCCCGTGTCGGAAAGTGTTAAAGAATTACCCTCCTAAAATAAATATTTACGGCAAATAATCTCATTTAACCCATTGAGGGGCAAGTGAAATTCCAAAAAAATGCAAGTTCCTGTAATGTTGAACTCATGCCAGAATCTTTGAAAAAATCTATTTCAAAATCAGTAAAAGCAATTTTACGGCTTTTTTCCACCAAAGTTAGAAAAGTAAAATTTAATAAAATTTTTCTGGAGTAAAACTTCATTAATCGTAGGTGGTATATAATATATACCGCCGCCCTGAAGGGGTTAACATTTAAATGATGTTAGAGGAAAAAGAAACTAAATTTAGTATTACATTTATTTCATTTTAAAGAAGTTTTAGCTTAGATACCTATAATGGAAAGCACTTTTTAATCTCTTGTGAATTTCAGAGAAAATATTCATAATTTTTCATATATTATAGGCAACTGATAAATACATTATTGAAGCTGATCCACTGGGAAGGAAAGTACTGAAAATAATGGATTTAAATTTGGCCGATAGTGGAGAATATACGTGCAAAATTAATGCCGAAGAAAAGACTGTAACAAAACTAGTTGTAACAGGTAAGGTTCTATATCAGTAATTAAATATCTTTAAATTCTCACTACACATTTATTTTAATTATTTGTTTACCTTTGCTTATAGAATTACTTTCTACATTGGGAGAGACAGGGAGGGTTGAATTTTCGTTTCAATTGGTATTCTGAATTTTGTTATTATGCATAAATATTATCTTACATACCAGAGAAGAGAAAGTTTTGACAATGATAATATTTGTCGCCAAATTAGTGAAAACAAATTGTTAAGTTACAAAAAATATATTAATTCGCATTTTGGTTTATGTGTGCAAGGATGTAGCATATAATTGTGTTTAAATCTACAAAAAATAGTCAATTTTTGCAATTAAACACAAATTTGTATGAATTTTCGTTTGAGAGTTGAGAGTTGAATTTTCGTTTCAATTAGTATTTTGTTATTATGCATAAATTTTCTTTTACAAACCGCGAAGCAACATTTTTGACAATAGTAATATTTGACGTAAAATTACTGAAAAAAAATTGTTAAGCTACAAAAAAATGTATAATTCGCATTTTAGTTTATGAGTGCAAGAAAGTAGCACATAATTATCTTTAAAGCTACTAAAATATTCAATTTTCGCAATTAAACACAAATTAACGAAATGCAAAAATTTATACAAAATCTTGACACGAAACGTCACGAAAAAATGCTAGTTAGAAACGAATATGTCATAAATTTAACTTATTTAAATTCACCTTGCAATAATTTCATTTATTCAAGATTCTGTAAGCTATGGAGATTCAATCCGGAGTGAAACGGAAATTGAAGCTGCTGTGCACTACGCAATACTTAGGCCACTATAGCAGCAATATTTCAAATTATGAAACATTCTCTTTTAAGGGGGTCTGGGACACATTTTCAAAAAAATTTTATTTATTGAGTTAAAATTTTTAAATTTTTTGTGATGGTTAACCATATCATTTGTAAACAAAATCGCATGATAAAACTTCTCATAATGTTTAAAAAAAAATTTAAGTTTAAATTTTGTTAAAAAAGCAGGGGTCGCATTCTATAGGAAAACTTTTATTGTTCTTACCACTATTTTGAAAATAATATCTTCATCGCACCTTTCTTTAGAATATTTTAAATAAAATGATCATAAAGGTAACTCATTGAGCGATCTGGTAAGAACAATAAAATTTTCCCTATATAATGCGACTTCTGAAAAAGTGGGGTAGTTTAAAATTGTTATAACTCCAAATATTATTTATAAAATTTCAATTTTTTTTCATTTAAATAAACAGAAATATATAAGTTTTAATTTAAATTCAGCATTTTAAAAAATGTTAATTAAAAAAAAAAATTAAAAATATTTAAAGTAAAACTTAGAAAAAAAATGATGTAACTGTTTAAAAAAAAATCATATTTTCAAAAGTAATATATATTTTTTAATTTGCTGAATCTAAATTAAAGTAAAGCTATTGAAAAAGACATGTTCCAAGTTTGAACCATTTATCTGTAACGGTTCTTGATTTATAACAGTTTAAATATGAGTAAAGGTGAAAAAACCCATCATGAAGGAAAACGCAACTTCACACGAAGTCGTTTCCTTGACAACCATAGCTTAAAAGGCAGATTTTGAAAACAAATCAAAACGAAAAAATTAATATTTCCTGTTCTAATTAACCCTAGATCTACCGGGAATTTTATTCAAGTTTTAATAAAACGTTCTACACCAGAATTTTTATTTAAAACTATTTAACTTATTTATATACCTTATTTTTGTCTGGTTTATATATTTAGTTTATTTTAAAGAAATTTCTGGTTTGAATGAATATTTTGTATGTACCTGTCGGGTCCAATGGACCCGTCTGGTAGAGGGAGGGTTAAGATAGAAACGTGATTTAAACGTCATTTTAAGCAGAAAACGGCAGAGAAATATTTTTATCCAATTTTTTTTTTTTTTTTAATTTGAAGATTTTTGTGTCCCGGACCGCCTTAAATGAGTTGTACATAATTCACATACAGTGTGACCCAAAATAGACTAAAGTTTTGGAAATCCAATAAAAAATAAACGGGGACAGCTATTGAAATCACTCTCTCAGCAGATTAACGTGTGAAGTCCGAAATTTCTTTACCATGCTTATTTCACTTAGTTACAAAATATAACCTATACATGACGCTGCGCTGTCTCAAACCGTTAGAACATTCAAGCTAATGTATAAAAATGGATCAAAGCTTACTGAGATTTTCGCCATCAATCTTTTTGCAGTTGAAACGAAAAATTATTGTGTTTTGTTAGGAAACTGCAAATGTATTTTGAGAAAAATTGCAGTTTCGAATCGTGCAGCGCCATCTATCGGTGATATATGTTACGAAAGCAGGGAAGCTAAGTAAAGAAAATTCTGATTACACATTACTCTCCATCAATATTAACTTCAGTAGCTATTGCCATTAACTTGTTATTGCGTTCTAAAACGATCAGTTTATTTTAGTGCCCCTGCACATAAACCGTTATAAATTGAATCGATTTTTTTTTTCACGAAACAAACATATCAGCTTTATTTTAATACAAACATTGCTTAAATAGTATACTCTAAGATGGACGATAAGATGCACAAAAAGATGGCATTAGTATTAGTGCTCGCGATTATACCTATCATACGTATAAAATGTATAATACAGATTCGGATTTTGGATAGGTATCATATGGTAAGAGCGGTTCTCTACGTATACGTTTTATACGTATAATCGCGAGCACTAATTAGTATGTTGTACTAGTCTGAGTTAGAAGTTCTAAAATTATAAAAAAACGAAGTACAGTTAGAGCGGACTTCCAATGAAAGCCATTTTTTATTCGCAGTAAGTTTTATACGAAGTGTGCTCTAAACGATGTAACCATTTGAAATATGTAAAATATTGACGCTCTAGAAACGTTATATCACATTTTAATTGGTAATATCGGCAAACAGCCGCTAACAGTTTTTGCGTATCTCACGTTTCTGGTAGTGAAAGTTTTCTTTCTCTTTATTATTGTCACTGCCAATTTCTTGATACCTCAATAACCAAAACTACATCAAAAGCTTATTTTGAAAAAATAATGTACAAAAACAGTTTCGATTTTGCTCGGTCAGTTTGCAAAAAAGAAATTGTCCGCATTATCCGATGAGAACTACGCTTAAAGAGATATATTTAACCCTGTGCAGCCAGCGTACTCTTCCCAGTCACAGGCATCTCTTAAACGAATTTATTCGGTTGGCAATATAAAAGAATACTTGCACTTTAACATCATGTGCTAGAGAAATTTACTAAAAAAAATATTTTTAACCCCTTCAAGGGCGGTGATTCATTTTTGGACCACTTAAATTTAATTCCTAAACGCCACATTGGCACCAGAAAATTGGAATGAAAATTTTCCTTTTATTAAGTATGTGAACAAAAGCCTTTTCCTTATTTTGAAATCAATTTTTCTGTAAATTCCGGTGTCATTCACTAATTTCGGCATTTTACGAATAGAAGTACCTTGCTCTTGAAAGGGTTAAAATATAGTTGTGCGATCTGGTGTTTTTTTTTATTCATAAATTTCGAGTTCACACCAGAAAATGTTTAATACGCATTTTTGTTTATTTTATTAAGGATATATATGTCAATATAATAACCAACTAAATATAACTATTTAAACTTTATGGTGAGAATTTAGAATTTCTTGACAATAGTTTTATAAATGACGCATAAATGCGTCAACGCACCTGTATAATGTTAACCGGAGGTACGTCTTAAGCAGAGACGCATTAACGGGAGTCCACTGTAAATCAAAAAGGCTCCCTGACTGAACCTACCCAGTTTACCTTACAATTCTTTTAAGATAATTATTTCAATTATCTTACTCGTGTGCATACATTTCTTTAAGGAGCCATATAAGCTTATACAATTTCAGAATTGTCACGTCTCCGGCTTTTTGCACACCACTGTTATTTTAGAGAAAATGTTCTTCCTTTATATCGCCCAATTGTTCTAATTAAATAAAACAACATTTTCTGTATTAAAATACTGGTATCCAAAAAGCCGGATACTTGTCAGCTCTGCAATTTACACAATAAAAAGTGCTCCTTAGACATAATCTTTCTTTTGTTTAATTAGCTTTCAATTTTTTTTTCAGATCAACTATTTAAATTTATCAAGCCACTCAAAAGTCTTAAAGTAGTTGAAAATGAAAATGTTGAACTGGAATGCGAGTTGGATGACTGGGAAGGAAAAGTTACATGGTGGAAAGCAGGAAAAGAAATTAAAAATGATACAGTGTAAGAACAATATTCTCATTTAGAACTTTGTTTTGATTTTGTGTTATTTAATACAAACTATTTTAAGTGAATTCTTTAATACAATGCCTAATTTCGTACATACATGAATAAGAAATTAATTAAAATTTACAAAAATATTTGATCAAAGGTAAATACAGTGAAACTTACATAACGGAAACCTTTATTTAGCGAACACTTGTGAAACCAAGGCTGTGGAGTCGGTGGGAAAAATGGACGACTCCGACTCCGGGAATTTTAACAGATCTGACTCCGACTCTTTCGCTCAAAAATGGGCCTGACTCCGATTCAGAGTTCGTAGCCCTGTTTGTAAAATGGACGACTCCGACTCCGCAGCCCTATCTGAAATCCCAATACTTATATATTTGCATGCTTTTACTTCAGAATAGATGACGGAACACCCACGAAAAGAAAATGAATTACGCGGTCTCGAGGTGACCGCTATTCAGAAGTTTTACTGTATATAATCAAAGGTTTAAAAATAATGAACTCCTTATTGACTTATTCATTAATTTTTCAAATAATTTCGAGGTTCGTTAGAATGTATGCTGTTAATAATAGAGGGTAATTCAGAATAACTGCTCCGTAATTTTCAAATAGATCAGGAAGACAAAACAAATTAATAATAACAGAGGAGTATATGGTCGCTAATGCAAAACAGAGAAGCGAGAGGGCGCTGTAAGTGAGCCGATGGGTTATAGAAGAAACATAGTTGGCAACCTCCCAATTTTTTTCATACCAATATTTTTATTCTAAAATACTTGCTTTATACAATCGCACAATTTATGCAATTAAATAAAGCGAACGTTTTTGTAAGATTTTACTGGTATCCAAAAAATCGGGAGGTTGGCAACTATGGAAGAAATAAGTCGAGCTTGTCATTTAAAACATATGATATATTTCTATATTTTGATATTGAAATAGTGCCACGAATTTTTACAGAAGCTTGATTTGTTAGTGATACATCAGATATGTTTGACCACATTGGGCGGTTGATTCGAATTGGGCGGTTGAAGGTCGCAACTTCAAACATTTACTATAAATATATTGTGAGCTAAAAGTTTGTTTGTAGTCTTCTGTATCCCCAATAAAGATATTTAAATCATTTATGCATCCATCTCTGTTTTTGTGATTGTGTAGTGCGTTTGTTTTGCTGTATGTTGCTAAATTCTTATTGCTTGGTTTTTCGTTCCTGACGTCTCTGCAAATTTATTCAGCAATTAATCTGAATCACTACCTATGTGTCCATATCTGTTTACCTATCTTTCTATCTACCTATCTATCTATCTACGTACCTATCTATCTATCTATCTATCTATCTATCTATCTCTATATATGTAATCTTCACGAAAAATCGATGCCGTTGAGAAAATCGGTTGTAGTGCGCACTACAACAAAGAATTTTTGTATTGTCAATCAGACTCCTAACACATTTTTTGAGCCAAAAATATAAGATATCTCACCCTAGTCTTGTCCTGCATTTTGATCAGGGTATTCAGGGATGACAGCGCTGCGCCACAAATGGATGATTTTCACCACTAAATTTTCACCCCTTATTTCTCGCTCCCGTGATATTCACGGGCTGTGTCTTTTACTCAGAGCGCTGCGCCACAAATGGATGATTTTCACCACTAAATTTTCACCCCTTATTTCTCGCTCCCGTGATATTCACGGGCTGTGTCTTTTACTCAGATTGTTTGATCCCACCAGTTTTATAAAATAGTATAATTGGATTTATTGTGGTATCACTTTACCTGTCATTAAATAAGCTGAATATTTCTTTTTCAAAAAAGTGGTGCCAATGAGCAGTTTGAATTTTAAACCGCAATTTAATGCGACCGTTATGGGGTAAATAGTATTCATCACCTTATTGAATCTCAAAAATTCTGTCATTAAATTAGGTGAGGAATACTATTAAAATTTAGTGGTAGCAATCGGTCATTTTTGGAGCAGCGTTTGAATCCCTGGGCTGTTTCACTCCAAACGAACACCATATCTTCGTTTATAATTGGCCAGTTCCGTGGGGTTCTGCACATAGCTGATAACTGCCATGCTTGTCGACCACCGTTATTTTTGAAAAGTTTGCTTGGCCATATTCAATTAATGATATATCTCCCATAAAATAAGTCACATTTTTCTGATCTAAATACTGGTAGCCAAAAAACGTAGCATGTGACTTACACTACAAGTAATCATGGAAATAGCCAATTGAAAGATTAATGAATTTATTGTTACAAATTTTAAACGGACTTATTTTGTTTTGTGTGAAATATGATTACACTTCAAGACGTGGGGAAAGTGCATTATAGTCAGTGTCATCATAGGTACTTTCAGCCACATTTTAATCCCTTAATTTTTTCTCCCGTGATATTCACGGGCTGTGACTTTTATTCAGATTGTTTGATTCCCACCAGTTTTATAAAATAGTGCCATTGGCTTTAATATGGTATCATTTTACCTGCCATTAAATAAGGTGAATATTCCTTTTTCAAAAAAGTGGTACCAATAAGCAGTTTGAATTTTTAAATCGTGATTTAATGCGACCGTTAAGGGGTTGAAATATAAAGCGTGTAGCTAAGTGCTGTTTTTACACATATTGCGTTCATTTACGGTGCTTGTTAAGATGCTAGTTCACTTTCAGACAAAGTAAAGCAAGTTTTTTTGTGAAGCTCGTTACCATATCTTCAACGGGTTAAAGTTATGAACGAAAATCTTGTTTTGGAAAGGAAGTCGAAGTACTATATTTAAGACTGAATATATAGTTTGTAATCCTGGTTTCCCAAGAAAAAAAAGCTTGTCATGACATATACTATCTCCTTTTTTAGTTTGTCGATAAATTAACTGAACACCGTGTAATAACATCCTCTTGTAACATCTATAAGTATACAAGGTATCCTAATAGGAACTGGTGGTTTTTAAAATGGAATATCAAGCAATTAATAACAACTGTTAAAATCATTCTTGCAGAAAGTTAGTGTGTAAAGTCATGGATTTCTTCAGTGAGTTTCCTTGTTTACTAAAGTGTAGTATGCTTCTTTGTTTATGTTTTCATCTGTGCCAGAAGACACCGACCAATGACGCTCTCTTAAATTGTATGAATGCTTAAATTGTAATTTCAAATTTGAAATTACAATGTCTAAACGCAAACTTCTTTGCATTTCTACAACTAAGCAGAGTAAAAACTGAGCAGAAGAATTAAAATTGAATGAAATTTAATCCATCTTTATAATTTAGTTTCAGTATTATCATAGTTTGCGACAGTGCAACGCCGTCTGTTGGTGACATTTTATATTAAAACAAAGGAGCATACCAAAGAATTACCGCCTTCCCACTATAATTTTTTGTGAGTATAGTTTTAAGCGATGTCATTATTTTCTTGTTATTCCATTTTTAAAATCGTCATTCCAATTTAAAACATCCTGTATGATTTTTAGTTTATTTTAAACGAGTGTAAAATGTAAAAATTAATATGTAATACAATGTGATTTTTGAATTGATAAAATTTTAACCCTTCCAGTAACATTGGGGTCTTTCATGACCACTTTGTTTTTATTTGTTTGAAATTTCTCGAATTTTGAATCAGAAAAAATAATAAGTTAAACTTAATAAATGAAATTAAATAGACATACATTTATACTTCAAATAATGAAAACAAAGAAAACCCATCAAATATTAAAACCTGGTATTAAGAAGGTTAAATTGACACCTGCATTGCAGAAGTATTTTAATAGTAAAATATAATAATTTGTATGTATCATATAATACAACAAAATATGGTCATTTTAATAGTAAAATGATATAACATTCACATGTTGCGATCTGTAAATGTTACTTTGGCCATGACTGTTATAACATAGTTGTATTAGTTTCCGAATAACATTTATGAATAACTTTTTTGAACAGAATTGAACAAGTTGCTCAAGTGAGGCGGAGGAAGCTGGTATTCAAAGGTGTGCGACTGTCAGATGAAGGAAAATATACTTGCAAATCAAATGCAGATAGTACTGTTGCTGAACTGATAGTTGAACGTAAGTAATGCCAAAAAAATAAACTATTTAACTTGAAGTAGTTTATGTTTAAAAATTCCAAATTAAAGGGAAGAACATTGACGACGGGCAATTTTTATCAAATCTGAATTTTCAAAAAGTAGAAACTCCTCCCTGTTCTGAAAGTCTTTTGTAAATTGGTGTACTATCGGTTTCCCAAGTTTATGCATCGGTAAATATCTTTCAATGAGCGAATTTAATATAAAATGTCTATAAATGCATTTTCTGTAAGTTAAAAGCCACGCCCTTAGTCAATGATTTTTTTAAATAAAATCGAGAATTCTCGTTTCCCGTTGTGAATGCATTATTAACTCATTACCAGCTGGTGTTGCGTCAACGCAACGGTCAAAATAAATGCACATATTTAAATTATGTACATATCTACCACTATTTTGCAAATAAAAAAATGGCTTTACTTAAAGACACAAAATTTTAAGAGAAAATAATTTTTCAGAGTTTGTGGTGGCAAACAGCGTTTAGCTGAAAAGTAGAAAACCTCTACCTTATAGTTTTGGCGGTTAATAGGTTAAGAAGTGTTTCTGGTCTTATTCCATTATTCTATTATTTATTTATATACTACATGGTTGCCAATCTCCCAATTTTTTTTTTTTAACACCAGTAAATTCTTTCAAAAATGTTCGCTTTATCTAATTGCTGAATTTGTATAATTGTATAAAAGAAATATTTCTACATAAAAATATTTTTATTAAAAAAATCGGGAGGTTAGAAAGTATGATACGAGGGGGTATCGTAAAGTTTCAGTTACAAGCGACTAATTTTATATTCTATTCGTACCACTGTTTTTGAAAAATACATTTCGTAGTATATTTCCCTTGCAAATGTTCTCAAAGCGTATGCAAAAGATTTTTGTGTTGAAAAAGTTGTGCGAAGTAGCATTAAAAAATACTTGCCTGTAATTGAAACTGTACGATACACCCCTCGTACTAGATTGGGTTTGAAGAAAGTTGATTTTCAATCTAATGCAGTTTTTCCTATTGAATGCATGTTTCGATTAGTGTGGTAATATTATTAATTAACCGAGCTATTCGAGGGAAACCTAAAATTTTTCCAATGCTTTCTTTAACCCTTTAAGACCGCAATATTTTTGGTAGAAATGAAAAGTTTTGGTGGTTCCCTTTGGTGGTCGCCCTCGAGGGGCGGTCGGTGGGATATATTATATTATATTCCACCTAATTTTAATTAATATCTGCACCAGAAACTTTAAATTAAGATTCCCTTTTATAACTTTGGTGAAAAGGGCTTAAAAATTGCTTTTCCTTATTTTGAATTCTTTCTTCTTCTAAATTTCCGGTCGGAATTCAACATTATTGAAACGCGATTGATTGCAAGGTTATTAGGATCATATTTGATTTTTAAAAAAGTATCCGATGTCAGGCTATGTCAAGGGAGGATCCACGCAATTTTGTGGGTGCAGGCTCGACTTTAAATCGCACAAAAAGAGAAAAATGTTTTTATTTTCTTTTTCTTTAGGATTATCTACACAATTGTGTAGGCCAGGTCTTAAAGGATTGTCAAGATTATTGACATTTTAAACTGCAGTTAAAAACGTAAAAATGTGGTGTTATGATTGTAACAATATTATATCTGTATTTTATATATTCATTCTTATATCTTTCAGCTGCAAACAAAATCATCAAAAAGTTGAAAGACAACACTCAACTTGAAAGAGCAAAAGGTATTCTTGAAGTTGAAATGTTGGACAAGAAAGCTCCTGTTCAGTGGTTTAAAAATGGTGAACCTATTAAGCCAACTGACAGGTAAATAAATTTATTTTTCTGAATCATTTAGAAAAGTGAAACACTTCCAGATGTTGGTAATAACGCTGTGAAAAATTGAAAGGGACAAGGAACCTTAAAAACCTTAAAAACAAATTTTTTATTTTTTCTAAATTTCACTTTAAATATTATTCAAGGGTACATAATATGCATTATGGCATGCATTTATCGCAAAAAAAAAAATGAAAAAAACTTATTTTTGAGAAAAAAAATGGAATTCTACGCGTCGTCTTAGATATCTTCGAAATGCCCCCTGCGCGTTCCATATCAATGAAAATCCCCAATATTTTTTTTTTATAAATGTTTGGTTTATATATATAAATAATACTGTGCATCGAATTTTATATATTTAAATATAAAGGTTTAAAAAAATTCAAAATTTTTTGAAAATTTTTCGAAAAAATTTCAAATTTTTTCAGTTTTTTTTAACCTTTATATTCAAATGTATAAAATTAAATGCACAGTTTTATTTACATATATAAACCAAACTTTCATAAAAAATATTGGGGATTTTCATTGATATGGAACGTGCAGGGGGCATTTCGAAAATTTCTAAGAAAATATTAATTTAATATTAATACTAATTTCTAAGTAAAATTCCATTTTTTTCTCAAAAAAATTATACATTTTTTGTGATAAATGCATGTCATAATGCATATAATGAACACTTAAATAATATTTAAAGTAAAATTTACAATAAAAAATAAAAAATAAAAAAATAAATAATTTTGAAATTTTGAAATTTTTCGAAAAAAATTCAAAAAATTTTGGATTTTTTTAAAATTTTTATATTTAAATATATAAAATTCGATGTACAGTTTTATTTATATATATAAACCAAACTTTTATAAAAAATATTGGGGATTTTCATTGATATGGAACGCGCAGGCGGCATTTCGAAGATTTCTAAGACATAAAAATTACGTAAAAATGTAACTTTTTTTTGTGTGTGTGTGTGTGATAAATGCATGCCATAAAGGTTATAATGTACCCTTGAATAATATTTAAAGTGAAATTTACAAAAAATAAAAAAAATTGATTTTTAAGTTTTTTAAGGTCCCTTGTCCCCTTAAACCTCAATATTCGTGAACTTTAAATGTCATTTTAGGGACTGTAAAAAACGCGGAAGTATAAATTGTCATCAATGTTGGGTCGGTCGTTAATAAACAATAAATTACTGAAAATTTATCTAATTTATGTCAAAGAGAATTCAGCTCAGATACCAGAGTAATTTGTTTGTCATTAGTTTTGGTTTTGATGTTTTGTAACAGCAAATGCATGTCTAGTAATTTTATTATTTTATTATATTATTATATACATAGTATTATATTAATATATACATAGTATTATATAGTATATAATATTATAGTATATATTAGTATAATTAGTGAAAGAAACAACGGGCATTCTATTTCCAATTACACAGAAAAATTCGGTAGGTAACCATCACAGGGGTTTCAGTAAAACTGGGTGTTTGTTTTTGCTATTAATCACTAGGTATAGTAAAGTGGCTATGCGCTACTAGATGAGACCGCTTACAGCGTCACCTGGTGAAAAACGGCGGGGTAGGGTTCCTATCTCGAAAACGGCACGAGATATGGAAAACAAGTGAAGTGCAAAGTTGTGGAGCATTCTTGATTTAGTACGAAAAGACACCTTGTGAACATGAATACAAAAATTGGCAGAAAGGAGAAAGATTTTTCTGTGGGGATACCTGAAACAGCAGGTGTATGTGGCCCCTCCGCTAACATTGCAGGATCTCCAACGACGGATTACGGATGCTTGTGCCAACGTGTCACCCGCTATACTACAACGTATTGAATGCGAAGTTCAGACAAGGGTCCAGATATGCATTATAGCTGAGGGAGAGAAGTTTGAACATCGAAAATAAAGGGACCTTGTGATAACTAGTTGTTTTTACTTTCTAAGATCGTTTCGTCACGTCACAGTGTAGGAAATCGATAACAAACAAATGCGCGTTTAAAGCCTTCGGTTTCTAGCATTCATGTTCACATGCTGTCTTTTCGTACTAAATCGATGATGCTCTACAATTTTGTAATTCACTTTTTTCCCCATATCTCGTACCATTTTCGAGATATCAACGTTAACTCTGCCGTTTTGCACCAGGTGGCGATGTAAGTGGTCTCATCTAGTAGCGCATAGCCACTTTACTATACCTAAACATCACTTTTATTGCTATAACTGCAGTTCGGCAGTTAACAGGGTGGGAACGGACTTTATTGGACACCCTGTATATAAAGTATTTATGTACCGGGTGATTCAAAATAGTGATTGTAGCAATCCAATTACAAAATAAACGTCGATTCAAAAATCAAGAATAGCTTTTTAATGTGATATTATCTTTACAAAGGAATGTATATGTATTAAAGTACGAATTTAATTTTTTTTTATACGGCCTCTTTTCTTCTGATTTGTATTTAGAAAATGTTGCCTTGTAACCACAGGGCTACAGAATATTGGCTAAGAAGAAGAAAAGAAGATCATTAAAAAAGATGAATTTTTGTACTACCAAAACTTACGGATTTATTATAATTTGAATTTTATGAATTTTCGGTGTTTTCTAGTATTAAAAAAGGGAAAAACGTGTTTTTAGTGCTTGAAAATGCCAGAAATTTATAAAATCAAGCTATCATAAATCGGCAAGTTTTGGTCATAAAAAGAAAGGGGCTCTATTTTAATGTCCTTCTTAGATTCAGTGCAACGGTTTTTAACCCTTAACGGACGGTAGCTTTAAATACCTGTTTCTATTTTTATATTCTTCGCACCACTATATTTTAAAAGTAAATTTCTTAGTAAATTTCTCATGCAGAGGTTGTCAAAGCAGAAGTAAAAGTACTTCTTTAAATAAAGTTGTGCCAAGCGAATAAATTTAATTAAGAGTGCCAGTGCCGCTTATATGGCAGCACTGGTCCATTAATGGTTAAAAAGGTATAAAGAATAGGTACGTAAGTAAATTATTATTTAATAATTAATTGTAAAACAAATTCTCCACATTAAAGCTATTCTTGATTTCAAATTATACAGTTTGTAATTGAAGTTATGTTTCTATCATCAGCAATTAAAACATAAGCGCAGTAATTTCGATTTTGAATATTGTAATATGAGGCGAATAATTTATTATACCCAATATTTAAAGCAATTTGATAAAGTTTTTGAAATATTTTTTTCTCTCTTCAGAATAAGCATAAAAATGTACGATGATGGTAAACATCACCTGATTTTCTCCTCACTGGAGATGGAAGATGCTGGTGAATATACATGCCAGGCTAAAGATCTCAAGACTTCTTGCAAACTTACAGTTGAACAAGGTATTTAAATGAAAAATTTTGTACTTTAACTTTTGAATGTATAACGTAAAAAATTTTCAAGTCACTTTAGATTTTATTTAAAAGGCTTTTCGTATGTAAGTAACATGCCAAATTTAATAACCTAATACAATACTACTATACAGTGGTAGAATAATTCTCTAAACAGTTAGCTTTTCATCACTAAATATCCATTTATTAAATTAAATATCCATACAAATATACAAAATTTTCAATAAATAAACTCACTAACTTTAAAATTCAATAATTCATGAATTATAGGGCAGTTCATGATAACAAATATAAACATCAAATGAATGAAACGTTTATTAGGTAACTCTCGAGAGTTACCTAATATATTTAAATTATTGTATATAAAACTTAAGAGATCTCTTAAGTTTTATATACAACAATTCAAAAATTAGTTTAAAATTTCGTCAATAGGTGGCATTGCGTTGTCTCAACGTATTCACGCCGGATATTTAAATTATCTCAGACTCCTGTAATTACCGAGGCAGCTTCACAAATTCACTTAAGAGACTCACTCTGATTGGCTCTGGTGTTTCGCTTTAACCGATTGGTTGTTGAGGCTCGTCTTAATTTATACGCATGTGCACACTTCCCATTCGTTCAGATCTCAGACACATTGACGTTCAATCCACTGTTGCCAGTTCGTTAATTTAATTATCATCAGATTTCGAGATTTCCACCAGTTTATTGAAATGGTAAAATTCGACTTATTTAATGATAGATTAATTAAGGTAAAAACAAGGGGAGTTTTAGCATTTTAAAAAAGTGGTGCCGGTCAATCATTTTGAATTTTAAAAAAGTTGCCTACTGACAACACTGGTTCAGTGAGTTATCTTAGATTAGTTTGCGGTGTGAACAGGTATTCTTACTCCAGGGCGAACGACTTCCAAAACTGGGGGTCTGAGATATCTTAAGGCTGTTCTTAACTGCTCTGCTCAACAAGCTCAAAACGTTTGGACACATTTACAAATTCATTTTTTAATGGAAAGGTATAAAATTGGAAAGCCTGGCCATGGAGGCGATTTGGAATTTAACTGTTTTTTCCATTTTTTTATCAGTCAATTATCTATTGAGTTATAAGGAATTTTGATCACGTGACAAACCCGTTTTTCGCCCGCTCTTAAGTCTCTTTCTTCTTTCGCGCGGAAATTCGGTTCAAAACGGCCACTTTGGCATTATTTTCTGAAAGATCTGTTGCGTTTGCAAAAAAAATGGAAAGAACAGCTCAATTATATAGTTTCTGAACAACAACACCAGCTAGTTTCATGCATTTTCGAACAAAAATAAACTAAAACTTATGTCAGAAAGTTGTGCTTTTGAATTTGAGAACACCCTTAACTATCTGATGTGGACGTAGCATTGGAATACGAAGGTGTATACTCTGATTGGGATTTACAGGGAGTCTGGCACCACTATCTCAAATTAGAAAATTTGTATTTAAAATTTCAGTCACAGAGTTCGTAGTCACCATGTTTAATTGTGAAACTTGTATCATTTTCTACGAATAAATAAGGCGAAATATTCTATTAAAAATTTTTGGTATACCTCTATGCACTCTTGAATGCTGAAATTAACGTGTAAAACTGCGTCAAAGAATTTCGAGCCGTTTATTTTGTATTATATTTAACTAGTGACAAAGTTTGTGTTTTTGAATTTGGAAGTTAATTCGATAATTTTTACAGTACTGAGACAACGCCGCTCCAGCTATTGAGAAAAAATAAACTGACTTTTAAATTACTCAATTCAACCCTTTAGCTACTGATGGTACTTATAAGTACCATTAAAATAACTTGTTATAAAATTCATTTATACATCGATTAGTTGTAATACAATTTAGAATGAATTATAGATACATTACTTTATCTTGTTCCGAAAGCATTATTGGTTACACAAAACAAAAGTATTTTTAAAAGGATGATTTCTTTTGCCTTTGCATCTTTCTTGGCGTTGGGGGGGGGGGGGTGTCAATTCGGAAATTTTTCTATATTTCTATTGTAAGAACATTATATTTGTACATTTTCTAATTCTATAAAATAATAAAAAAAATATTTAAAATAAAAGATTTGAGTGGGGTTATAAATACTACACAAAATCCCTATAAATTCAAAATTAATTAATCCTTCTCAAATCCTTCTAAAATTTATTAAATGATTGTGTAAATCTTCTAATATAATTTAAACAATTCATGAAAAATGCTTTCGAAGATAAAATTTTCATGAATTCATAATTCAGTGCATATATGGTTAAACTTTATGAGTTAGTTACCTGATAAGCATGTCACTTGTTTCATATTTATATTTATTGATGTTAATAAGTTATTCAATATTAAAGTTAGGGAGTCCTTTAGAAACACCTTATATGTTGCCTATTATTAATTCAGTACATAAATAGTTAAGCTTTATGAGTTATTTACCTGATAAGCATATCACTTGTTTCATATTTATATTTATTGATGTTAATAAATTATTCAATTTTTAAGTTAGGGAGTCCTTTGCGATACACCTTATATGTTATCTATTATACGATTCCTTGAACTAGTCTGACGCTGATTTTTTTAAGGATTTTTTATGCTAAAGACATCCATTGGTTACTAACTGTTTTATTTACATGGAAAATTACCTCAAATACATTTCCTGTAAGCAAACTTCATAAGTTCAAATGCAGCAATGTTTTAGGGAGGTAGGCGGATATAATCTTTGTTGCTGTTTTTCAAACAGTATCAATGATTATTTAAAAACTCAGAATATTTAGAAAAAGTGATATGATAGACAGAAATTAATTCTTTTAATTTGTTAATCTCAACCTCTTTGGGTTAAACTGAATTTGATGCATTTTTGATGAAAATGAAACATTGAGGAGCCCATTCGCACCTTTATTTGAAAAAAAAAATCAACTAAATTGGTCTCTACACTAGCATTGGACTAGTTTTGCGGTGTGAGATGGTGCCCATGGTATTGATAACAATAGTAGTCATTCCCAAGCATTTTTCAACTCTAGGGTGTAAGATTTTCTTTCAAATGTCAGTTTTGTAATGCTCAGCCTTTTTTCTTTTTTACTTTTTCCCATAAAAACAAGAGAGAGTTTATCTCTCTTGTATAATGTCCCCAAAATCAGCGAAGGTGAGGCATTTTGGTATATGGGAACATAAAGTTGATCTTCAGGAATATTCTGTATTGATACTGCCCGTATTCAATCTTTTTGCGAGTTCAACGCAGTGTTGCCAGACTGGGGTCATTTTTAATTCAAATTATTTGACTGTCACCACTTTTTTAAAATAGTATAATTCGCCTTATTTTTCAGAATTTTTAATCTATTTCTAAATACGTCGAATATTTCTATTTAAAAAAACGGTGACAATCAACAATATGGGGACAAAAAAGTCCCCAATCTGGCAACACTGGTTCAACGGTTTCTCTAAAACGAGTAATTTTTCATCGGAAAAAATGAATTTTTTATCTGTGTGCCATTGAATAATATCCTTTACACCCTTTTTTCTCTTTTCTTTACAATTTAAAGAAATTCTAAGAATATGACATTTTGAAAGAAAGGAGTCTAATGCCGTATTTTAATATTTTTCTAACGGTTTTCCTCGAAATATGTTTAGTTCCTTGGCTAACTTTCTCGATGATCTTTGTCCACATCTCCTAATATTTTCTGTTACATTTCTAATGACCTTTGCCGTGAGATCAAAGCGTTTTCTGCCCGATCTTAGTCGATGATTTGTCGTGCCAGTTTCCTTATACCTTCTTATGATACGCTAACTAAAATCTCCTTTTATTCCTAGATGTTTAAAATTTTAAAATGTTTTAGAAGGCGTCAATCGCTTTACTAATAGTTGTTTTACAATCTCTCTAAAATACTCCATTTTTCCTGAAAACAATATATATATATATATATATGCTATTAAAAAACTTCATATAAATATACCATAAAGTAAAACGTTTTATGATACTTTAAAATAAGAATAAATTCCTATTCATTTTAAATTGAAAAGTTGTATGAGAATGACATTCAAGACTGCATTCAAAGAAATGAATGTTGAAACAGGAAAAAATTAACTGAAATATGCGACAAATAAAATCGATGTCTTGTGAATAAATACACCCTTTCCAGTTAGACAAATTGCCACATCAAAAATCTTTTGATAGATTATATTAGTCCAGGGAAAATGTATCGAAAAAAGGGGGTTACCTTGCAAAAGGTCGGGTAGAAGATTTTTTTTTCTGAATTTTTTATAATGATGCAAACATGGAAAAACCAAATTTTCTAACAAAATTTCTTAAGGCTAAATTTTCTGTGGCCAAAAAACAACAAAATTTTGGGACCTTTTTATATTTTTTTGAAATATCTCGAGACCCGTTGCCGTAGCATATTATTTCTCAATTACAATATTGAAGAGGATAAAATTTTCTACAACTTTTATGTTTACAACTTTTTTATACACCCAATAGCAAGTGCAGTACGCCATTTCAAAAATAGGACAATTTTTTCAATTTTCTTAAAAACCGTGAAAAACGTAGTTCTGCCCCGGTTATTCAAATGATTCCCACAGATTTAATCTTGTATGTCAACTTCTGTATATTGGTAGCAGTAAATTGCATGTTTCAGGGCCAAAACTAGCCTTTTTTTCACCCGTGGCAAACATGGATTTTGGCACCCCATCCCTTAAAAAACTAGTCGGATGTACCAATCCCAAAACTTTCTTCTATCTCATACATATTAATCCTTCAAAATCCGCTATCACACTACCAAAATTAAATGGCAATCTATGCATCTCATGAAGATTCTAACGATATGAAATTCCGTGCGTTAGTTCTTGAGATATGACTATCGCTGAAATCGTCTAAATTCAGAAAAATGCTGCCTAGCAGCGCCACCTATTGGGTGATTTATACCAAATCCTAATCAGCAACAATTTATGTCAACGTCAGACTGAATCTGAAGTTTGGAGAAAATCCGTACATTAGTTTTTGAGATAGAGCAATAACGAAAATCGTGAAAATTCCTGCATAGCAGCGCCACCTATTGGGTGATTAACACCAAAACCTAATTAACAACAACTTGTGTCAACATACAACTAAATCTGAAGTTAGATGAAAATTCGTCCATTAGTTCTATTGATAGAGCTATTGAGGCAATCGTGAAAAAGGCAGCAGAGAAGCGCCACCTGTTGGGCGATTTACACCAACACATAATCAGTAGCAAGTCATATCAAGGACTAACTGAATCTGAAGTTTGATGAAAATCCGTGCGTTAGTTCTTAAGATAGAGCTATTGGGGAAATCGTGTAAATCCTGCAAAATTCATCATAACATCGCCACCTGTTGGGCGATTTACACCAAAACGTAATCATCATCAATTCATATCAAGGACTAAACTCAATCTGAAGTTTGATCGAAATCCGTGCATTAGTTCTTGAGATAGAGCTATTGCGAAAATCGGGAAAAATGCAGCATAGCAGCGCCACCTGTTGAGCTATTTACACCAAAAACTAATCAGCATCAATTTGTATTAGGGACTAACTGAATATCAATTTTTATTAAATTCCGTGCATTAGTTCTTGAGATAGAGCGCCCACAAAATTTGTGTCACATACACACAGACAGACAGACAGACAGACAGACAGACAGACAGACTCACAGAGTCACAGACAGACATTTTGTAAAAACATGTTTTTTGGAATCTCTGACCCCTAAAACGTGTAAATCCGTCGAAAACCGGAATTCGAAAATTTTCATGAATCCAATACTTTCTTCTTGTAAAGATAGAAGAAAGTAAAAATTTACCACGGGAATTTGAATAAATCTCTAACAGCCGGATTTTGAAAATTTTAAGTGTGTAATCATTAAATGCGTAATGCTGAACTATATAATCAGCTAAACATCATATATTTGTAAAATATTGATTCCTTGAAACCTTGAAAACCGAACCGAAAAAACCCGAAATATATTCCGCTTTAAACAGGTTTCTATCTTAGCAGGTACAATTGTTCATATTATTTCTCTTGAAAATTATATATATATTTTTTTCTTTAAAGACCGCATTCCGTATATAGAGATTTCATTTTCAAAGATTTTAGGGTAGTTTTGTATTGAGACGTTTAAAGTCACAGTTATATGAATTATGAGACTAAATTTGTCAAGAACGCTTCCATAGGTTTAATATTACATTGCGAATGTCTTCGTGTGACTTATATCTCGCTTCCATTTTATTACTTTTAAATATTTTTTTTTTCGTGGGATACCTGAGATCAATATCTAATGTTGTACTTTTGTACTTTTTCAGATTTGATTGCATTCTTTTTTAATGTTCGGACACTTTCATTTTTGGATAACTGTTTGGAACCCGTTCTGAAATTTAAAGTATCTTCATTTAAAAAATGAAACCAAATTCGAAAAATTAAAAACGCACAACGTTAGGTATTGCGACCTCAGGTATCCTATGAAAAAATAAATAAATATTGAAATTCAAGCAAGAATTCTGAAAAGAATGCTCCCGTAGGTTTAACATTAGCGTGTAAAGGTTTTCGCGTGAGACTACACTAGTCACGCGAATAAGGTATAAGGAAGTGCAGGAAAATGCTGATAAATGGGAAGTATTAGACTTTATACCTCTAGATGATCCAGATATCTGTTTTATTCATGATAAGGATATTTCTTTGAAACGGGATGCTAATAATCCTACAGCAGTGCCATCAAAGAGAAAAAATATTGTTAAATAGCCTGTAGAAATTATTATTATTCAAACACATTTTTTTCATTTAGCTTATGCAGTCCTATTGCGTACCTTACTTTGTGTACGGAAAATGGAGTTGGATGAGTCAGGGGATCAATGCGAAAATAAAAATGTTTATATGGCCTACAATCATAAATAAATTGGTATTTCACTTGATAAATGGTAACACTAAGATCATTAAACAGATATAGTTTCAAAACAGTCATAAAACAGAAGATTAGAATATTTCACAAAGCATATTTTTCAACAACCAAAGTATGTTTTTCTGTTTGAGCTTTAAAGCAATTAATAGATAATATTAAAGTTTTATATATTTTTGCATGCAAAAATTATATAATCTCTTGTTATATTTATTGTTATAAGAGGAAAAAAATTGGCAATATTTTTTTTAACTAACCTTTTAGATATTTTTATGAAACTAGTGATCTCAAATATTTTATTGAAAGAATTTTTAAATTTTACAAGAGATAAATGCATAACATTAGTTAATGAAATAATCTGTTTTCATTTTTATTGTAGCTATAAGGTAAAAGTATTTCTTACATAAAATATATTCATTTTTTGCGTCCCCCCCCCCTTTATATGAACTACAATCCAATGTTTACTATCTTTAAAACAGTAAAACATTAAAACATATATTATCAATAATTAGTAAATAAAATATACCATTGTAGTGTGGAATAAAATATGTTTATCACAAATTTTCATACTTATCCAATTGATACCTGTAAAAATATGTATGCATTATAAATTATTAAAATTATAAAATTATTAAAATTAAACCAAAAATTCTTTCTTAATTGAAACTATCGTACCAATAACTTACTAAATATTGAATATTCTTTTAAACAATGCTTTGAAGTTAATATTGTATACACTTAAAGTTTCTGTCTAAATATGAAAATTGTCTCATTCATCTACACTCTGCCCTACTTTTAAAATTATATAAATTTATTGAATATAAAATGTCCGTTGAGATAAAAATAAAAACGCGAGTGTGCAAATAATAGATAATTTACTGCTACCTATTTTTAGAAGTCGAAATACTCGATTAAATCCGCGGGTAACATTTGAATAATCGGGGCAAAACTACGTTTTTCGCGATTTTTAAGAAATTGAAAAAAATTCCTTATTTTTTAAATAGCGTACTGCGCTTGCTATTGAGTGTATAGAAAAGTTGTAAATACGAAAGTTGTAGAGAATTTTATCCTCTTTAATATTGTAATTGACAAATAATATGCTACTGCAACGGGTCTTGAGATACTTATAAAAAATAAAAAAAAGTCCCAAAATTTTGTTGTTTTTTGGCCACAAAAAATTTAACCTTAAGAAATTTTGTTAGAAAACTTGGTTTTTTCATGTTGGCATCATTATAAACAATTCAGAAAAATGAAATCTTCTACCCGACCTTTTGCAAGGTAAAATGTACATTTCCCCTGTACTATATTTACATTTGGTTAATTACGGACGCTATGGTCATTTTTTGCACTAAAAGTCTAAACTGACCACACCATATATATATATATGCGTATAAAAAGTAACTAAATACGCCTAATATTAAAATTTTTAAATATTTTTCCGATAACTGAGTATTTTTATGTAATTATATTCGAATGCTAAAATGTCTATTCAATTTTTCAGCGGAAAGAGCACCTATAATAAAACTGGACAAGAATGCCTTTGAAGGAGATAGTGGAAAACCATACATAGTTGAAATTCCATATGAAAGTGAGTACACGTATGATATAAATTAATAATGTTATTAATAATTACCTTCTGTAATATGCTTTTAAAATGATAATTCTGATCGCATATTTTCTTGAAATAGTGTAACAATTAACAAAAATTCCCTGTCAAAATTTAAAAGAGCTTCTGAATTTCCTAAAGGAATTTTCGCATAATAGTCAAAGTTATTGTCAAGGTATCGATAAAGATTTTTTTTTTTTTTTTTTTTTTTTTTTTTTTTTTTTTTTTTTTTTTTTGCAACTTTAGCAAAATTATTTCTGATATTGTTATTGGATTTTATTCCTGTTAATTATAGAATATTTTTCTTTTCGAAAACTTCAAGGTATCTTTATTTACACGCTAAACCCGCCAGAGCTTCCCAAACTTTTAAACTTCGCGTACCCCTTTAAGAATTATATGTACTTGACGTATCCCTTATTCTTTTTACTTGTGAGATTCATGAATAGAAAACTAGAAACAAAAATAGTAGCGAATGGATACAAATAATAAATATACATTTTTTACATTTAACGTCTTCAGGGCCGATTTTTTGTGGGGAGAAAAAAAAATTACTTTTTATTTTCTTTACGATTTTTTCATTCCTTTTATATCAATAGGAATTCAAAAGGAGAAAAACAAACCAAGGGAAAAACAATAAAAATTCACACACACACAGAGTAACGTCCACATTTGCGGTCGCTGAGCGTTATTGATAATTTATGAGTGAAATGATTTCTTATAAACTAAAAAACTAACAGTAAATTTCTTTGTTACATTTCTACAAATTATTAAAGCTTAAAATATTTAATATATCTGATATTATTTTATCAGTTATTAAAATTATTAACGATTTGTTCAAATAATCGAACAACACTGAGTGCCGAAAAATTACTTCACGCCTTTTTTAGCTCACAGGCTATCAAAGCCTGTGAGGTAATGTGCCCGCAGGTTCTGTATGTATACGTACGTAACACAGTAACTCTTGATAGAAATATCTGATTTGCTTCAAATATTGAATATAAGTTCATTCTGATAAGGCGCTTCCCTGGTCAGTTTTGGGAGTTCATTGGTTAAGTGTAAAGGGGTAGGAGGAAAATGTTCTATAAAATTAAGTAAAAATACTCATAAAATTTCTGGTATCTAAAATTTAATATTGATTAAAAATAATTCAAAAGAAAAATTCGTGCAGTGTAGAGTCAAATTAAACTGTAATAAATTTGTTTTTTAATCGTAACAAAAATTTTAACTTTAAAAAATGAAAGAAAAAGCAAAAAAAACATTGTAGATAAATTTCCTATTTTCATGGAAAAATACGGTTTTAATAATAATAATAAACTGATACTTATATAATCTCTTTTTCTTAAAGAGAAAGTTTCAACAAAAATAATCTATACACATGGTTGGTTAGGAAAAAAAGAAGCGGGATTTTTAGAACAAGATTTTTGAGAACTTTTGGCATAAGACATTACGATGTTCAAGATATTAGAATACTTAATCTGTGTGATAATATGATGGAAGTAAAAGATATGAGGAAAGCTGAGAAAAGCTACGAAATATGAGATCTGTGGAAATATAAGTAAATCATATGCTATGAGGGAAACAAAACAAAAAATATGATTACAGTAAAACCTCCCTAAAGCGACCACGTTCCGTTCCAATAAAAATTGGTCGTTCCGAAAGGCGGTCTCTTAATGGAGGTCATCTTTAAATCTAGATTTTAATTGTTGAAAAAAGTAACAATTAATCTTACTAAAATTTATTTTTCGCATTAGGAAAAATATAAAAATTTAAGTGTCAAAACAAAAGTTAATTACATAAGTTAGCTACTGCAGAGTTTAAAAAATGAATACGTTGACGTTTGCTTTGATTTTATGGTTTTATCTTTTATAACCTTTATTTCCAAGTCCTTTCGAAGTTTAGTAAATAAATGCAATTTTTTTTTTTTGACGGGAACAAATAATGACGATTTCATTAATTTATTTATTTCTTTGAGACTTTCCAGACAGAAAAGGGTAGGGGAGTTTATTGATCATCATTCTTAATTTGTCATCAGAGTTAAATTCATTGCCTAAAATGGCACAAAGGGGTTTAAACACTTGAAAGATACCAGAATTTAAAAAAAATTATCTTAGTTTAGAAGTTTTATGAATAATGCGTTCTCCGGAATTATTTTTCTAATAAAACCTTCTTCAAGAGACCAGGAAAAAATAGAATTTGTTTCATGTTCTTCAAAGAAATGGGTCGCTCATGGAGGGGGTTCAACTGATGGTCTCTGAATAGAAGTAAAATTAGTATTGAGGCTATAGTAATAAATTCCGTTCCATGAAAAAATGATCGTTCAGGGAGGTGGTCACACAGGGAGGTTTCACTGTAAATTAGTTCTTATACTGAGTTTTTTTTCTTAACTCATTAAAGCCGGTTGTCAAGAAAACTTGCCGTTTAAGAATTACGAAATTTGAAATGTGAAAACCAGTATTTTAGTAAGGAAATTTTTATATTAACTAATCTGAAATTTGAGAGATTAAATGGGTTAAAATTACAATTATGGAAAAACTGGTGTCACATGGTGTCGAAGTATTGAAAGAAGTGTAAAGAAACTCGTCTTTAATGGGTTAATAAAAAATATATTTCCAATTGTTATCTTTAGTTTTATTTACTTCATTAGCCCTTTTATGTATAAATCAATTTGTATTGATTTTTAATATATTATTTTTTTAAACCTTTCTTTTCCAGTTATTGGCACAAGAACATCTAAAGCTGTTGCTAAATTAACACGCAATGGTCAGCCAGTGGGTCCAAAAGAAGTTGATATAGTTGTTAAAGAAGAAAAGGTTAATATTACATTTAGGAAAGCTCTTCGTGGACAAACAGGAAAATATGGTTTCTCTCTGTCAAATTCCCAGGGTGAAGCTACATGTGAAATTGATCTCAACATTCTAGGTAATATATTGAGTTTCTTTTCCTTCATTCCCATTCTTTTTATTGCTTTTTTTTCTCGAAAACAGATGTATTTTTTCTTCAACTTTATTAACCCTTAAATGCCGGGTGTTGCCTTTTGGCAACACACCCAATTTAGGCTTATAAATACTATTAGAATAATCTTGAAGTTATAATGCCTAATGTTGTCAATAAAATACATTCTAAAAATATTATTAAATCGATTTGCAACATTTAGATGGCAACACTTGTGCTGTTTAAGAATAAAGATAGATTTATTTTTTCAATTGTTGATACATGTTCTTTTTTTTTTTTTTTTTTTTTTTTTTTTTTTTGAAAGCTTGCGAAATACCCTATTTTGTTCTGCAGTGAGCAAGTAAAATTTATTTCTTATCATAGTTCGCAAAAGTCTTGTGTGTTTAATATTATAGAATTTTATGGAGAAAAATTATTTTTTCAAATAAACACCAGTATTGCCGATTAGTAACAAACGGTGTTTTTGGCCGTAAATCATACTTAAAACAAAATATGATTTTTTTAAGCATTTTTCCAATTATTTTTTTTTTTAAAGAAACCCGAAAAACATTTTTTAAATGATTTTTGAAAACTCAGGCATTTAAGGGTTAATATATTTAAGGGGGTAAATAGTAATAACATCCTAGCATAGCGTCCAACCTTCTGTTTTAATTTTTGGAAGAACTATTTTGAACCAGAAATTTTACTTAACAATTGAAATCAAGTAAATACCCCCAAAGAAACATTTATGGCACAGATGTCATATACGCACCATATTTACGGGATTTATTTCGGACGCCAATGTCATATACGCAGCGGGTACTTAACTAGCGCCAAAGTGTCGATATTTTGGTTGATATGGTAAGCCAGATATTGTTGTTTATGCTGTTCATGTTTTCGTCAAATTGGCGTCAGGAAAAAAAATCGCGCCAATATGGTGCGTATAAGATCTGTGCCACAATCATATTTTATTAAATGAATTTGCTGGTTCAAAATATCTTTATTTGACTTGATAAAAAAAACAAAAACGGATGGTTGGCAGCAATGCCATGCCTTGACAGTTAGGCGGGTTTTGTCTTAACCCTTACCGGCGCGGAGTAATTCTGTTTATAAACTGATGAAATAATGGACTGACACCGCAATTTATAAACGAATTTATTAGAAAATATGAAAATTATTATTTTCATGTACATTATAATAGGAAAATGCTAGTTAAATATTCTTGGTGCCGCTTGCCAGATTTGGAATTAAAATTAGGTGTCCATTTTTAACACTAGAACGCCCGGAAATTTTGCTCAAGTTTCATAAAAATACTTGACACCAGAATTTTTATTTAAAATTATTTAATTGATTTATTTAACGTATATCTGTGTGGTTAAAATTTAACTTATTTTATGAAAAAAATTCTGGTTCCAATTGACATTTAATCACATGGTCGGAGTCGAATCGACTCCGTCCGGGCGTTTTAGTGTTAAGGACGCCGCGCCGGAAAGGGTTAATCAGATGGCTACCCCAAACTTCGGATAGTAAAATTTATCTTTTTTTAATGACATATTAAATAAAGCGTATATTGCTATGATGAAAAAACGGATAACATTCTGGATAGAAAAAACAGCTCAACTGGCAAAACTCAGCTATGCCGTAGTTACTTCGTATTTTGAATTTGAATAATATTATTTCCAAAGAATCATTTTCGTCTAATTTAATCTCAGAAAATCATTACAATTTTTTCTATTATTGCAATTTTTAAAACAAGCAATAATATACGAAGTGCTCAGGTGACAAAAGTGATATGTGAGGAAAAAAAATTGAGTTAATCATAGGAATGAAAATAATTGATAGTCCCTACTATCTGTTAAATTACTATTTGATAAAACGAATATTAACAGAGATAGTAACACTAAAAAGACCGTGTGGCGTCATTTTGACCCCTACCATATGAGTATATTTCGGTTCGAACAAGAAATTTCTTTGTGAAATAAGTTTAAACCACACAAAGAAGAAAAATGTTAAACAAAAATGTTAAAGAGATTTAAATAAAAATTCCGGTGTAAAATATTTTTAACTAGCCTTTCAATGACAAACTCCCTCCCTATGAGACAGGATCATTCCATTTCTTTAGCATGTGGGGAAAGGAAAATCAGTCAATTGAAATGGTGGCTCCATCTATCAATTTCAAATTAAAATACAATATCAGAACATTGAAGATATCATTTTTGTTTTGTTTTGTTTATTATTTGGTTATTAAATAAAATAAGAGAAAATCATTTTTTTTATTATTGAAATCGGAGTTTTAAAATTCAAATCTCACTAATGTTATGCAGTGATAGCGTCTCCTTGCTAAATTATGTAACTACAGAAATGCAATTGGAGCAAGATTTAGCTAAATTTTGCTTTTTTGGCGAAAAATAAAAGTAAGTAAAGTATCTAAAGTAGATTACTAAAGTTTTTCGTATTCGATTTCATAATTCTTGAACTTTAAACTATCTTAAAATTGGTGAAAAATAAAAGTAAGTAACGTATCTAAAGCCATATTACTGAAATTTTTTTTGTTTTAGATTTCATAATTCTTTAACTTTAAACTATCTTAAAATTGTGTCATTTGTGCCTCCCCTCCCCCCTCAAAAAAAGTAGATAAATTAATAATCGGACAACTTTATTTACGAGCTTTCTAATTGCTTTGATTTTATTTTGTAAGCAGATACATCCTAAGTAATAATCATGTTGAAGTACTCCTTTATGGAAAAATTCAAAAGAAAAAAACCTATGCTCTCCACAACCTTCAGCATTAATCAAAAGGCTTAATCAAAATATCAAAATGACGCAAATACGAATCTTATCGGTTCCTACCACATTTATTCCCTTCGTACCGCGCGTCGCGATTACTCCTTACCTTTCCCCACCTGCTAAAAAAATGGAATGATCCTGCCTCATAGGGAGGGAGTTTGTCATTGAAGGGCTAGTATATTTTTATAAAACTTGAGTAAAACTTCCGGTCGTTTTAGTGTTAACACATTGAGAACGGGCCATTTTTCGAAAACGAGTACGAAATTTACGTTTACAAATGTCGATAGAAATTAAAAACTGCTCTCAACCAGTCAGAAGTAAGCATGCCTGGATTACACCTTCTTTTCTCATCCTTACAAAATTTCTGATACCACTAATATTTTCTTCCATCAATCCCCGAAAACGTCAATTCACGTGACCCGTCCTCAATGTGTTAATTGATAAAGGACGTATTTGACAGTAAACATAGAAAAAGATCTGGAACTTTACAGCTCATTTTCTCAAAATGATGATTGTGTCACTTACCACCTTTATCATCTGACCTCTTCATATATTAAGAAATTAATGTGTTAAAGTTTATTGACAGGCTTTTAATTTTGTATGCATTATCCTTTTCAGACGTTCCTACGATGCCTGAAGGTCCACTTGACGTATTTGATATATACAGAGATCGTTGTAAGTTGGCCTGGAAACCCTGCAAAGACACTGGTGGAATGCCATTGCTACACTATCTTGTTGAAAGGCAGGATCTTGGAGCCAGAGGTGGATGGGTTGAAGTAGCTACAACACAGGAGACGAAACTTGATGTCACCGATCTTATTCACAAGAAAGAATACAAATTCAGAGTTAGAGCAATTAATGAGAAGGGATCTTCTCCCCCTCTTGTTGCTCCGAAGAATACATTTGCTAAAGATCCTTATGGTTAGTTATAAAAAAAATGTTCTTTTTTTAAACTCTCCGTTCTAATTTTCAATTAAAATATTTACAGTACAGGCTTATAATATTAATAAAATATTAATAAATAAATAAGTCAGCGCCATTTTATAAGAATTTTGTAAACTCCCTTAAATTACGATATTTTCTCATTATATATAAAACTCAATAATAACACAATATTTTCGGAGGCCTGACTTCAAGACACCTTAACCCTTTCAGGGGCAAGTCATTTCTGCTAAAAAAATATTCAAATAATTAATTCGCACCGTAATTAATAAACAAATTTATTTGAAAATAATCAACAACTTTTTTTCCCGTAAATTATGAGATCGAAATTGTACTAAATTATTACTGGTGCCATTTGGCAAATTAGGCCTTAAAATTAACCTTTGATGACTGCAAACGGCGCCCGTCAAAGGGCTAACAGAATCCTTCGTCCGCCATCTTGTAGAATTCTCCTACAGCACTTGGCTCCATTCTCGCAATTAGTTCGCGCCACAGAACCCACTGAGGGCCAGTTAATTATGGCCACCTTGTCTATATAAAAATTAAATAGTATAGTCTCTAATTTTATGTGCGCGTAATAGGCCAATATATATTGTATTTGTAATTTTATCACTGTGTTCAATCATAAATTGAGTTGTAGGTTTTTATATGGGCCATTCTCACAATCTTTTGACTTTCGGGAATAAAAATCTGGTGAGTTAAACTTGGTGAACTTGGTGTTAAACTTGGTGAAAAACTCTGGCGAGTTTAATTTTCCTTACCATTTTAAAACTGTAACTTTCTATTTTCTTCTAAATTTTTAGTTACAATGAATTTGCATAGTACCCACACTACATTGAAATAAGAAATAATGACAATGTAGTATTTCTTAGTAAAAAATTTTGGTATAACATTGTCTTAAAGGGGTGTTAAAGAAGGGGCGGAAGGGAAAAAAGGGACGGTAATGGAAAAAAAGGGCATGGTAAGGATAGGACGGTAATGGAAAAAAAAGTCATGGTAAGGATAGGACGGTATGAAAAAATACCACTATTTTTAGGCAAATCATGTTAAGAATAAGTAATAACCACAATGTTCATTGATTTTTAGAAAAAGTTATTTACATTGGATTAAATTTAAGAAAAATTTAATTTACCTCGAAAAGTGCAGGAATAAACTGTGGGGATGGCAAGACTAGCAATAAAGCCACGATGCTTGAAATTGATATTTAAATGCCGATTTAAATTCTGCAGTAAATTTCCAGTCAAAGAATTTTAGACATTCTTTCTCCAGCATACTTCTGCATTAAAAAAAAAACTTGAAAAAAAATTCTGTAGCTGCATCTGAAGTGATTTTCTGTATAAGTTTAGCAAGAGGGATGGTAAGGAATCTAAAACCCAGGAACAGAGTTAAAAAAATAATATTAACCGTAAAAATGTATGCAGGTTAATTTTTTGCTGCATATTTATATAAAAAAAATGCGCCATTTTCGGAAAAAAATTACATCGAATTACTTTTATTGAAGCAATTTTATACAGACAGCTCCAAACATAAAAATCAGCATCAGGTACACGGGCATTACCGTCTTAATACTCAAGGCCTCCGGACT
Organism: Maratus speciosus; assembly: GCA_963932465.1. Lineage (NCBI taxonomy): Eukaryota > Metazoa > Arthropoda > Arachnida > Araneae > Salticidae > Maratus > Maratus speciosus. The sequence continues at coordinate 231,409,779 of OZ010794.1, read as the reverse complement.
GATTTCGTGACGTACCAAATGAAGATTAACCCTTGAAGGGGTTAATTGCAAAGCGATATAACTAAGCGTCCTATCTTAAATGGGGGAAGTAACCGCAAGATTAAAAGCGAGGTCACATCAATCAAGGTCATTCGCCACGTAGCGGATGGAGTGTGAACTACAGGTAGATACCTAACTGTTTTCTTACTGACACCACTAAAATTATAAAGTTTTTTTCACCTTGATTAATAACTGAAGTTATTGTGATAAGGCGAAGAGAACTTCGTAATGTCAAGTGCGTCTGGATGCCCCTCTCGCTACGCCTTTATTTTGCAATAATTGTGGCAAGCAAAATTCATTTCCATGAGCGACTGAAGATTTAGAAAGTACGCGCCACACTAAAAGCCCGCGTATGTGAATTATCACTCCGTCCACAAGGTGGCGCAACTGTGTTAATTTACCCCTGATTCCAGCATTAAGCTTGTTCGCTTGCTTATAACGCTTTGGGTTAATTGCGTTTGTGTAATGCTTAATTCTCACCTGAAATTTAGAAAAGTTTTATTTCAAAATAAGGAAAAGCAATTTTACGACTTTTCTCCACTAAAGTCAGAAAATTAAAATTTCCTAAAATTTTTCTGGTGCAAATCCCGATTAATCGATGGTAGTACATAATATATACCGCCGCTCCTTAACCTTTTGAGGGGCGGTGGGATATATTTTATACCACCTACGATTAATCAGGATTCGCACCAGAAAAATTTTAGGAAATTTTAGTTTTCTGACTTTAGTGAAGAAAAGTCGTAAAATTGCTTTTCTTTATTTTGAAACAAAATGTTTCTAAATTTCCGGTCGGAATTAAGCATTACACAAACGCAATTGCTTGCCCTTCAAGGGATTAATCTTCATTTGGTACGTCACGAAATCAGTCCGGAGGCCTTGAGTATTGAGACGGTATAGGAGTTTTCCTGGTATTTGGATCCTGAACATCGCCCAAAAATTATTTATCTCGTTAATATTGTTATGCAATCATGCAACGGGATGTTCTCCAGTATATGAAATAAAAAAAACACAAGATTATGTACTAAAATAAAAATTATTATTCAGGGACTTATTCATTGATTTTTAGAAAAAGTTATTTACATTGGATTAAATTTAAGAAAAATTTAATTTACCTCGAAATGTGCAGGAATAAACCTTGGGGACGGTAAGACTAAAGAAAAAAAAAAGTCAAAAGATTGTGAGAACATTCCTCTTAGAATGTTTATCGCAAAATGTTTGCAATCTTTAACAGCTTAGCCTTTCGTAGTTAAATGAACAGAGAAAATGTCACTTAAATATTCAAATTAAAAGTTTCTTGAAACTCCTATGAGTTTTTTTTGTGTACATTAAAACTGAAGAATAAAAAACAAATTGTCATTTATGCATATATAGTTAATAATTCAAAAAATTAAGATTTATGTTTTATTATTATATATTTTTCTTTATTCAAATTCCGTTGATATTTCTGGGATCTGAAATGCACTAGTGAATTCAAATTATTCATTTTTGAATTATTTTATACATTTGATCACAATAATTGTGCATATTTTGGAATTTTTATTAAAAATAATACCATTAATCTGATAAGTTTATAGCTGCCAACTTGTACGGATTTTTCCTACCACTAAAATTTAAAAGAAATTTCTGCCTTATTTAATTATCAAAATTCGCGGCAATTCGGCGATTGATTTAGGCAAAATTTTCTATTAAATTTTAGTGGTAGCAAAAATCCGTACAAGTTGGCAGCTATGTAAGTTATTAACTCATGCCCTATAAAACATATATAATAAACTGTACTTTACTGTTTTTATTTTCTGTATCTCCACTATAATGTAGTAACTGATGTCAAACTTTCAATTTGCAACTTGCTATTTTACAAGTTTCAAATCATTATATACTTTTGCTATCATTTGTACTCAACGAGATAAATGGAAAATATATTCACGTTTTTTCCATAGCAGACAGAGCTTCTTAAAGGAAAATTTTTCGTGTAATATGTATACAGATGAAAAGTACATGTGTTTTTTCCCATGGGGTACATTCCCATGGGATACATGGGGTACATGGGGTACATCCAGATTTTTGTATCTATCTTTTGTTATGTCAAATATATTTTATATCAAACATGGAATTTTAAAAATAAAATCTTAATAAATCAGTTATGTTTCACAGAAATTTGTAAACACCCTTAAATTATAACATTGTCTCACTGTACAAAAACTAAATAATAATTATATATTTTCAGATGAACCAAGCAAACCAGGCAATGTTGAAATTGTTGATTGGGATGCCGGAAGAGTGGACATCAAATGGACTCCTCCAGAGAGTGATGGTGGTGCTCCCATTACAAGTTACATAGTTGAATACAAAGATAAATTTTCTGGCGAATGGACAACTGGGCCTGTAAGTCGTTGTTAACCCTTAAATGTGCGATTTCTTATTTTGTTTCGAAAAAATTATCTATGATTCCATGAAAGATTTATTTACAGGAAAAATAATGAAAAAATTCAGAGATGCATTTTTCGTATAACCCCTTGATGGGCGGACTTTATATATTATATACCACCTACGATTAATGAAGTTTTACACCAGAAATATTTTATTAAATTTTACTTTTCTAACTTTGGTGGGGGAAAAAAAGGGCTGTAAAATTGCTTTTACTTATTTTGAAATAGAATTTTTCAAAGATCACCATTAGAGTCAGTGTTGCCAGATTGGGGATTTTGTCCCCATTTTGGGGAATTTTGAACCTCTGGGGGAATTTTTTGGGGACAAGTAGTTCGTGGGGAAATATTTGGGGATTACAAAAATTTTGGGGAAAAACTTGGGGATTTTTTTTTTTTTTTTTTTTGCTATTTTTTGTAAAGATTTCTTTTAGTCCTGTAGAAAAATTGGATCTGTCTTGAACCCAATTTTGTTTTGAAAAATGAAAATACAATCCAGAAATCGGAAATATCAGTCATTATTCTCTTGTATGTGGTCGTGTTCGTTGTTTACTACAGTACCGTTTACACGTATTACAGATGCATCAGGCTCTAAATAATAAACCTTAATGTGACTAATTAATCTGCAGGAGTTATACAAAATATTCTTTCGTCGTACTTAAAAAAAAATTTAAATATGTGAAAAGCAGATATTTTTCTCTTATGATATACAAAAGCATATTGATTGATACAGCGAAAATACCTTTACATTATGATTATGTACTTCAGTACAGGGATGACAAAACAATTAAAACAGCGTACCATCTCAGATTCATTCAAATTCCAACTGATAAGAGATTGTCTAAAGCTATGGAGCTAATGTAACAATAATCCAACATTGTTAGATAATACTTTTAAAAACAAGCGTAAAATAACTTGTCACTGCAAAATATATCTCTCATTCTCTTAATGTAGTTACAGAATATGCATTCAGCCCAGTTTAAAAGTTTGGTTTTTTGTAAATGGGGAATTTTTTCAAAAAAAGGGTTGATTTGGGGAAAAATTTTGAGTTTAAATTACTTAAATATTTTTCATAGTGGTAAATTGAAAATTTAAAAATTCCCTTTTTAATTAAAAACTGAGTTGGGGACTAAAGCAGAAAAAAAACACTGATTTGGGGAAATTTTCAGAAATTTTGGGGAAATTGACTTTTGACTATCTGGCAACACTGATAGAGTTCAACATTACGGGAACGCAATCGCTTGCTCCTCAAGGGGTTAATACGATAATCTTTTCTGCTGTTGCACATCTGCAATACAAGTAAAAACTTCTGTCGTGTAGCTGTTTTACGCTAAAATATTGCAAATTAGTAAATATTTTTAGAAATATGTCTCTAAATACCTTATTTTATATAATTATTCATTTTATAGAACGTAAACTTTAACCCTTTAATTCCCAGGATAGAATACGTTCTAGATATTGCGTAGTTCAGAGAATCTGATGTAACACCAGAAAGTTTCAATGGCTAATTTAGCTTTATTTAAATACGGAATGTCTGTTATTAATTAAAGCAAATATTGCTATTTTAATTTTCTGGTGTGAATTAAGTATATACGAATTAAAAAAATCTATTAAATTCAAAATACTGTTGTTTGCATATATGCAAAATGCGCACTAAAGGGTTAAATACGCTCATCTCTCTTTATTTTATTATTTATTATTTACTAGCCTCCCCTGGCTACCAGTTTGGTCATCCTTAAATGTATGCTAAGTATTGTATCATGTTACTTTTATTCATAATTTAATTTACTTGCTCAATCCTTCGCCAAATCAAAAGATTCTGAAATCAGGAACTCCGTATTTTTACATTAGCCCGGCGCAGGCGATACATCGTCAAACATTGTTGCCGTCGCATTTTTTCGTCTTTCATTAATTTTATTTAAAATATAAGGCTTTCACTCATTTTATTTAAAATACATAACTTTAATTTAAAACTGAAATATTTAAAATTTATGACTTTCACTTATTTTTTTTTTTAAAGAAAAGAAAAAGAAAAATAATAAATAATAAGTAATATCATAAACCAAGACATTTAATTTCAACATTAATACATCATTTTAATTTACAATGCAAAAAATAAAAGATGCTAATGGCGACTTTTAAAAAAAAATCTATTGGCGAGATTTTTACCCGGCTAACATAAAAGTACCAAGAATTCTTTGCGATCATGCAAATTTTATCATGGTTCGTGCGCCTCCTTGAATTTTGCAGACCAGAAAATTTTTCGGCACCAATATTTTCTTATACCGGGTGTCCTAAAAAGGACTGACTGATTTTAAAATTCAATAACTTGTAAACGATGACAGATATTTAAAAAATTCTTGCAGGAGGGTTATGCATAAGGTCAAAAGTTTTTTTTACAGTGATTTTCGATTTTAGTTCGAATTACAAACAGTAGATGGCGCTGCGATCAATAGAGGCTAAATTCAGGCTCGATTTTTGGTACTTCGTGGCCCGGATAATACATTTCCATCTCCTTTTTCTGCATGGAACAACAGAAAGGACCAAAAATCGAGCCTGTATTTAGCGACTATTGCTTACAGCGCCATCTATTGTTTGTAATTCGAACTAAAATCGAAAATCACTGTAAAAAAACTTTTGACTTTATGCATAACCCTCCTGCAAGAATTTTTTTAATATCTGTCACCGTTTGGAAGTTATTGATTTTTAAAATCAGTCAGTCCTTTTTGGGACACCCGGTATAATCTATCTTATGGAATTTATCTTACGACTTCTTAGCTGCCAACATCTTACGCTTTTTTGTACCACAGAAATTTTATAGTAAATTTTACTTTTTTAAATGGCCGTGATCTGCCGATTAAGTAATACAAAAATTTTTATGTTCTGAAAAAGCGGAAGAGTTGGCAGTTATGATTTCTTATAGAATTTATCTTATATTCTCTTCTTAACCCCTTAATTCTCGCATCACAGGCTGGGGTGTCGTTCGTTATTTCTCGTGCCTGTCATATTTCCGGGTTGGAATTTATTGCTGGAAAAAACTTGAAACCAGAAAAATTTAACTGGCATTTCTGTGTGAAGTCTTTGAATATTAATGCGTTTGGTTTTTGGCGCTGATTGTGATGTTAGATTTTGTATTGCTTGTTTCGAAATTTTTTCGAACACGCTCCAAAAAATTTTTAATAATCAAAATTTAAGCCATATTATGTTATTTAAAGTACTATTTGTAAAAATTTGTTTGATTATCATAAATGAAGATCTAAGTTGTGGAAAATAAAGGTGTTATTCGCATTAATCTGTATGATGTAAAACAAACATTAAAACACAGACTTCTCGCATGATGGCTTTTCCACAAATGTGAATTTGTTCTATAACATCTTTTTTTTTCGCGTAAAAAAAAAACTAATTGAATATTTTATATAGAAACCTCATAATTATTCAATTTCTGTAATAAAAAAAATAGGTACTTTTTTATGGTTTTTCCAAATATTAAGCGACCGTAAAGGGGTTAAAGGAAGACAAAATTTTAAGCGTTTAACGTAGATTTCTTTTTCTATAAAAAGATACTAGTAGATCTCCTGGATAAATAACGTACGAACGTGTTTATATAATATCCGTACGAACCATGTTTATGTAGTTTTATTCTAAAAACTAATTTAATTAAAAATGCATATGAAAAGCGAAGCGCTCAGCAGCTGCACAAACTGGCATAAAAAATATCGAGGATTTTAACTAATATGGAATGCTCATGGGTCATTTTGAAAAATTCTTTATAACGCTTAAAATATTTAGGAAAATTCCTTATTTTTCTTTAAAAAAATGTTTTTTTTTTTTTTTTTTTCTTTAAATTTTATGTGCGATAAATGTATGCCACAATTCATATTCCCTCGAATAGTACTTAAAGTGCAATTAAAAAAAATAAATAAAAAAATGAGTTTGGAGATTCCTTGTATCCCTAATGCAGAACAATAAAAGCTTAACACTTGTATTTTAATATGTTTTATTAAAAATTGAAATTTCTTTACAGGAAGTTGGTTCAAACGAATTAGCGTGTAGAGTTGATGGCTTAAAAGAAGGAGTACAATATCAATTCCGTGTCAAAGCTGTGAATAAAGCTGGTCCTGGTGAACCCAGTGATCCATCTAAACCGGTCATTGCTAAAGCTAGATACGGTACGTATTGTTATAATTTAAAGCTCTTTATTGTCCGTTTATTCTTTGAATATTTTTTTGTTAAAATATTAAGATAATTTTACACATGAAGGCTTTGGATGTAAAACATCATAACTGACATTTATTTTTTTTCTGATTTTAGTTCATTTTTTTTAACTGCATCATGGCAATCTCTTAAAGATATAAAGCTAATTTTTTACTCACTATATGCCATAAGAATTATAAATTTATATATAACTATTAATAACGAAGACTGTTTCACATAAATCATGTAAAATAAAATCAATCAGACAAAAATGTTGCATATAATTTAGCCTATTTTAGCCAGGGCCTAAATTAGAGGCTGTTATTTATGGTCCGGGGTCGTATACGACCCATGGCTGTGAATTTTTTTTCTTGTTGCATTGTTTTATTTGAGTTGTATGACGATGTCTGTTTGTTAACTGCATTTTAAGAAAAATAAGAAACATATCTTTATCAGCTTTACTACAGCACTCAATGTACAGGAATGCAAAAAATAATGTTTTTTTGCGGATTTACATAGGATGAAATTAAAAAAAATTAAATTTCGATAGCAAAACGTCGACCGCTAATATTCCTAATTCGACAGTGGTTATCAAAAAGTGCAATACAATATAGAATGATTCAAACAAAAGTCAGAATTTCATTAACCCCTTGGGGACGAGCGACCAGTATACGTGCCGCGTAAGGTGCTTAGAATCCGTGATTATTCTCACCAGTAAATTTTTATTGTAAATTTTTCTTATTTAATCCGATCATTTTCTCAATTCAATTAGACAAAAATTTCTGTTTTGAAAAACCGGTGATGAAAAATTATAAATTCTGTAAAAGACGCTCGACCCGAAGGGGTTAAGCTAGGAAATATATATCCGATCCTGTGGCCCAATCCCAATAATACTAACTATAATTCACGAAAAGCTTGATTATACTCATAAACGCATGCCAAATAAAGTAACACTATAAAAAAATAAAGTTTTTTAATTTTTCCTGATTTTGGCCTAAAATGAGTTAACTGAAAGCCCAGTAGCAATAAATCAGCTATTTTTGGAAAATAAGTCCTAATATTTTTTTTATAGTTAGTTAAAAAAAAAAAATAAAATAAGGCCGTGAATCTTCAGTGTCTTGAAACTTGCATTCTGTTAGTTACTTTGCTTTACACCTGAAGCCTTTATCTTTTAATATTTTTCATTGATAATTCACATTTTTAAGCATAAAACGTCATCGGTAATAATTTTTGTTTTGCAGTGAAGCCATTCATCATTGGTGACGAAGTGAAAGGAATGATTCTCAAGAAAGGACAAATGATAAAATATGAAATTACGTTTGGTGGTGAGCCCGCACCATCTGTAAAATGGTCTAAAGATCTGAATGAATTAATGCCATCTAAGAAGTATGTATATTATTATTATTATTATTATTAATGCGACTACCTACATTCGGAGCACCATTATGTAAGCGACTTCAAAGAAAGACGTTTCTGCTTTTTGGCCATTATGTATGTATGACAGCGATGACCACCTCGGGAACTCGGCTTTCGCTTTAGAGTGTTAGTGCAATCCCGAGTGGCCACTCCTCCCGACTCTCCACTCCTCCCGACTCTCAACCAGAGTCTGATGGAACTATTAATAAAGAGGAACTGACATATCCTTAGAATAGTGAAGCTTCAACTGTAACCGCTTTCGCAGGTGGTGATTACTGCCGGGGTAAACTTCTACCAGTAAATTTATCTAGAAAATTTCTCCTTATTTAAACGCCTTATTAATACAAAATTTCATTCCAAAATAATGGCAAAAACAGATATTCATTTTTACTGGTGGAAGTTTACTTCAACAGTAGTCAGGCTTTGCGTTTCCGCCATATTATGACAACCTAGACAACCACCTGTGAGTGGTAGTTGAAAAAGGTTATAAAACTTTAGCAAACTGACACCAGTAAAAACAAATAGAAGTTTTTTACCATAATTGTGACCCTAATTCTCCACGAATAGGGCAATTAAATAACACGAAATTTCCTATTCATGTTTACTGGTGGAACTTTTCCCTTTCCGGTAATAAGAAACTCTTGATCCGATTTAAAACAAACAGCCACCATCTTGTGACAACCTCCTCAGTTACTTCACTCGCAACTGGTAGACTAGGGGTGCACAACCTTTTTAAGAGAAGGGCCACTTACAAAAAAGTCTGGGTTGTTGAGAGCCACACCAGTAACAAAGAGAGGATTCTATTACGGGGAGGTGATCTGTGGCCTATAATCAGATAAAGACTAGGGCCGAAAAAAAATGGGAGCTTTATGAGCGAAGGGGGAGGGGGTGAGCCTATCAACGAAATTTGAGATTTTTCCGTGCCTGATCGGCAAAATTCGCAAAATTTCCACACCCGATCGACGAAATTTGCTATTTTTCCGCACCCGATTAAACACTTTTTCGATTTTTTCTCTCATGACCGTCAAAATTTGCAATTTTGTCGCGACTGACCGACGAAATTCGCGATTTTTTCGTTCTCAACCAACGAAATTCGCGATTTTTTGGAGCCCGATCGACAAAACTCTCAATTTTCCCTGCCAGATCAGCGAAATTACCAATTTTTTTCGAGCCTCATTAACGAAATTTGCAATTTTTCTGCATCCGATCGACGAAATTCGCGATTTTTTCTCGTAATAAACAGATAAAGCATGTGATTGTCTCGAAGCGGATCAACAAAATTTGAGATTTTCATGCTCCTAATTGACAAAATTCGCTATTTTTCTCGCCCGGTCGACGAAATTCGAGATTTTTTTTTCTCGCGACTGACGAAACTCACGATTTTCTCGCAACCGATCAAAAAAATTTGCAATTCTTCCGCGCATCATCAACAAAATTGACGATTTTTCCGTATCCGATCAACGAAATTTGCAATTTTTTTCGCGCCTGATCGACAAAATTCGTAATTTTTCCGTGCTCGACCAACGAAATTCGCAATTTTTCCGAACTCGATCGCCAAAACTCGCGATTTTCCCGAACCCGATCGACAAAATTTGTGATTTTTCCGTGTCCGATCAACGAAGTTTGGGATTTTTCCGCGCCCGATCGACAAAATTCGCGATTTTTTCGTGTCCAATAAGCGAAATTTGCGATTTTTTCCGCGTCTTATCGACAAAATTCGCGAATTATCCGTGTTCGATCAACGACATTTGTGATTTTTTCCTCGCCCGATGGACAAAATTCGCGATTCTTAACTGACTGACGAAATGTTCAAATTTTCCCGCGACAAATTGATGATATTCACAATTTTTTCCTGCGACCACATGGACAAAAATTGCAATTTTTTTCCAGTTATAAATTTACAAAGTTCGCGGGCCACCCGTTAACTCCGCGCTGGCCACTTTTGGCCCGCGGGACACAAGTTGTGCATCCCTACGGTAGGCAGTACACGATATGTCTCCTCCTCTTTATTCATAACACCATTTATGTATGTCCTCGAATTTTTCAACCACCAGAATTTTAATGTACACTTTTACACTACAACTGAAATTTAAAAGGGAAGATTTTAATCTAAAAATAGTATTCCTATCGTGTGCAGTATTTTTACGCGAACAAAATAATAATTTTAAATAGACATTGGCCGAGATATAGATAGATTTCTCGCTGTGAGCGAAACGAGATTGACCAATTAGAAACCTGCATTTTTGCGAACTTTTCGCTGTTTGCAAAAATGCAGGCTTCTGATTGGTTGGTCTCGTTTCGCTAACAGCGAAAAATCTATCTGGATCTCGGCCATTATCTACTATGTATATCAAACGTGAGTGATTCTGGCAATTAGATCATCTTTAGAAATAAGACAGTTGTGATATGGGACAAATAAAAGGGTTCTGCCTTTTTTCCTCGTGAAGGAAGGTGGCTCCAAGGATTTTCCCAGATTTTTCTGGATGTAACTTAAAATACGAGTGTTTTACGAAACACGGTTTTCTTATCACGTTTAGAATTATTTTATATTATGGAAACTATTTTATAGAAAACTACGTTATACCTTTTGCAGGAAACTGCGTTTTTAACATGACGTCGAATATTTAAATAGTTGCCGAATATCCCGGCAAATATGGCGGCGTTTCTATGGAGCCCACGTGTTTGTCGGATCACTCTCGTCACTTTTTTGTGGTTTTGATGTGTTATTTTTTGAAGACTTATGTATTCTCTGTGTATTTCGTGATTGAAAGCTGTATTATTTTCTCTTCGTGTGCTGTCAAGCTCGTCAGCGTGTCTTTAAATTATATCTATAACTCTGGTCCTTGGACCTGGATTTTCGTGACATAAGCTGTCCTCGATGACATAGCAAAAGTCACAGTATCAAGAAACCAAACCAAACCAAACAAATAAAAGTTAACTGGTCGAGAGGATTTTGTACAAAAACATTGCTGGTCTGTCGTTATCGCCAAGATAAAGTTTGTTGAATGGTCTCCCTCATTTAATCGAACTGCTACATGCGAGTATTGCTAAGTTTATAAGAATGTAGGTTACTTTGGACAAAACTTCCAGTCTGAGTATGCGCAATTTGTGAATTTGGCTATTTTTTCTTTTATAAAAGCACTCTATTGGTAATAATGTAGGCCATACTGAATGTGCGTAACAATAAAAGATTGTAAAATAATAATAATAATAATATAAATATTAATAGTAATAATAATAATACTCTCAGTTGTACTAAATTGTTCTCTCTAAAATACACCAACTGATATTCAAGTATAAAATAAAGGTAATGTTAAGAGTATAATAATTACTAGACAAAACAAATGTTGCTATCCAAAGTACACATTTATTCATAGATTAAAAGATGATATAAAATAAACACATGAAAAAAATAAATCTCAACGTTTCTGTTTAATCTTTAAAACCATCATTAGGGGTAATATTTTCTAAAATACAAATCGGCAACAAATAAACCATATGCTACATCTTAAAAAATTAAAATTTATTATTATTATTTAAAAAAATTAATTGGGTTCATTTGCCACGTTTGACGTACGATTTCCGATTTGTTCTTAATTCATTGTGCAGAAACTGGTCAGAGCCAGAACTACAGAAACGTAAAAGGAAAATGAAAGATATTTAATCCAATTAAGTGTACAAAGTTTTGCGTAAATACTAAGTTTTATGTAATATCTCTTTAATGTTATTTATACATATATTTAATTTGTGGAAAAGGATAATGAATTTTCACAATTTTTATATCAACTTTCTTTGACAAATTAATATACTTCATTGATAAATCATTTTTATATTGGTGCTTCGAACGTAGCCAGTATCCAGAAAACATTTAAAAAAAAATTCTCAGTGATAGTTTGTAAAAATTTTATTCCTCTTAACAACCCTATATTTTTATTTGTATTCATTTCAGAATTACAATTGACAACTCTTCAAAAGATACAACTATAATAGTTAAAAGTGTTGAAAGAAGTGACAGTGGAAAATACACTCTTACGCTGACAAACAATTCTGGCGCTATTTCATCATGGGGTGATGTACTTGTTTTAGGTATGCTGGCTTTTGTTTACATAAATAACATTCATAAGGTGGTCGGGACACAAAGTTTTACCCATTTACTTGATAACTATTATTGTGTACAAGATGCCCACAAAAGAATGAAACACACTTTATTTTTTTACCTGTTAAAAATACTTAGTGAATGTAAATTGGAAAAGTGTTCAAAGTAAGGCTCATAAGTCGACTTTTTTTTATTCACTTGGTCGTATTTTAATAGTTAAAAGAAAAGTTCTTGTTGTCCAAACTCTTTGATATTTTCATCGGTTATAAATATGACGATTATGAACCTCGTGAAAAAAAAAACATAAAAAAATATCGATATCCAGTTCAAAAATAAATGCATTTTCTTCGCGCTTTGTTTCTTGCTTTTGGCTTAGTACCGTTAGAATAACAAAGAAAAATAGTTCTTATCATCCAAATTCTCTGAAATTTTAATGGTTTATAAATATAACTGTATCCGAGCTTCTTTAAAATTTCGTGAAAAAACATGTATATTTATTAGCGAAAAGTTGAGCCGAAAGCAAGCGAAACCGTTCAGAAACAACCCGGTTTTTAGTGTTTTCATCGAAATTTTCTCTCATTTTATTTTGTAAAACTTCGCTGAAATGGCGTTTTCTTTCATCTAAATTCTCTGAAATTTTAATAGGTTATAAATATAATTGTATCCGAGCCTTCTTTAAAATTTCGTGAAAAAATATGCATATTTATTAGTGAAAACTTGAGTCGAAAGCGAGCGAAACTGTTCAGAAACCCCCCAGTTTTTAGTGTTTTCATCGAAATTTTCTCACATTTTATTTTGTAAAACTTCGCGGAAATGGCGACAGAATGCCAGTCGTTGGTGATCCCTACACACATTTGACACTTGATCGGCACGTTAACGGTAGCCCGATCACGGAAGATGTCTCAAGAAAAACTTAATATCTAAATTCAATAAGTTTAAAACACTCACCAGCGGGTAGAGTAGCTCAGGGGATGACCGTTGCGGCTTCGAGATCGGGTTCAGGTAGACGAATTTTTTTTTGCTGTATTAAGGCTGACGTTAAGCAAAATTTTCGGGTTCGGGTAGAGTATATGATTATTTTTTTAAATATGAGATTAAAATATCCAAGAAAACACTCAAAAATGAGCTTATTGTTATCTATTTTCAACAGTGTGCGGTCTTTGAAATTCTATCGACGTTTTACCCATTATACTGTAATTTATACTTAATAAAAAGCATGTTTTGTGATTAATTTATTTAATTATTTCATATATTTTTTTAAGTTTCTATTGTCTATTTCTAGACAAGCCAACAGCACCACGTGGACCATTGAATGCTGATGAAGTAAGAGCGGACCATGTGAAACTCTCGTGGAAAAGGCCAGAAGATACTGGTGGTCAAGAGCTCCAAGGCTACGTTATTGAAAAAATGGATGCCGACACTGGACGCTGGGTACCAGCTGGTGAAGTAGGACCCAATGAAAACACATTCACTGTAGATGGTTTGACACCTAAAAAGAAGTATAAATTCAGAGTGAAGGCGAAGAATAAAGATGGCGAATCACCACCTTTGGTGACTATGGAGGAAATCGAAGCCAGAAATCCATACGGTGATTATCCTTTAGTAATGCTCGTATTAATTTATCATTTTCTTGTTATACTCCATTTCCTTAAAATAGGCAACTGGAGGTTATATTTCGACCTATCATTAGTGATAGTAACTTTGGGAACGTTGCTCAGCGGAGCGAAACACCGGTTTTCCGGTAAAAATTTGAAAGTTATCCCATCTTTTAAGAGATTCGTTTTTGTGCATGTTTTAGAGAGGAATCCAATGAGATCTTCCGCAGGTCGATATAACCTAACGTTTACGAGTTATAAACATTTTCTCTGAACTTACAAATTCTTGATTTAATTTTAGAGCACTTAAATGTACTCTCTTACGAAATATTTTAGAATCTATATTTATGTAATTTTTTCCGCTGAATCGAATGGAACCACTCACAGATCAATACGAGCAATACTTATTGAGTTATAGCCCTTTTTCTGCACACATTTGACATTTTCAAGGATTTGTGACTAACATTAAACGAAGCGGGAATTCGGGCTATAAGCATATATTTATAGGGAAAAATCTGAATTTCGCCGCAAAACTTGTATAATCCATAATGTTATTCCCATTATGTCAAAAATTAGGCTGAAACCGATTTAAAAATACTACTTGATTAAAAATGAAAGAATATATTGAATAAATAAATAAATAAATGGGACACTAATTAGAAAGCTTAAGAAAGGTAAAACATTGTAAGGTTTATATTTGTTTGAAATGATTTTTACATATTGCCGTGTGAAGAATCAAGTAAGATTAGTCCCAAATTGATATGTCTATCATTTTCGAGATCATTATAGGCCTTTAATGAAATAATTTAATTTGTGTGCCTGTAATAAAGGATTGCGGAAGCCACAATTACAGGTAATTGCAGCGAAAATCAATTTAGCTGTTTCTTGAACGTATGTAGATGAAAAAAATTGCCAAGTCTTGTTGGAGGTTAATGAAGCTTTCTTTTTAAAGCTCCGACAATTAATTTTACTCACGGTCTTGAAATTTGAATATTGTACACCTTAATTCTCCATATAGTAATGCAATATTTCAATGAATTAACTTTGGTTTCTTGTGCTCTATGTAGGCAATAAATATCTTCAAAGTTTGAAAATTTTATCTCTGTAAAGAAAGATAAACGAACAAAATTCGGCTAAAATTGGCCAGTTTTCAAAACGCTAAAAAAGCCCACATTTATACTCGTCTATAGGAGCGCAAACGTTTTGCTTCTGAAAACATTAAGGGTCAATCCATTTCAAGTGGTGCAGCACTGGTTCCTCGACCATTTTTAAAAAATCTGAAATTTTTTGTACAACAACCCTAACATGATGGAATTTTAAAATGACTATTATTTTAATTTTATTATTTTTTGTTTGTGCATGGCGGCCATCTTTGTTTCATCGTCTGGAGCAATTTTCTCACGTGAAGGGTTTACGGAATTGTAAATAATTCATCGTTTATTTCTCCAATTCAAGTGCGGATTGAAGCAATTTGTACAGAATACATTGGGCTAAAAATTTGGTGATAGAGTAGTTTTCGAAAATAAATCCTTATTGGTGAAATGTAAGCATAAAGTTTCAGTTTTTTTCAAAAATTTGTCCGTTTACAAAAGGAAATTTTTCTAGCAAGGAAAACTGTGAACATGACATAATTTTTTTTACAAATAGGCTGAAAGTACTTGTACTCACACGCCAAGTTCCAGACCTAGGACTTGGCTTCTCTTCGCTAAAAAAAATCCCAAATTTTTCAAAAATGTCAAAAATCGCACTTTCTAGGGTTAGATATCTCTGGTAGGGCACGAGATAAAAATCTGAAGTTCTGGTTTCTGAGAGTATTGTATGGTAGTGCTATGCACAAGCTATTTCAGGATGGAGATTTGACTACAAGCTGAGTTATGGCAAGGGCAACATGTCAAAAGAATGCTGCCAACTATTGTTTTGCTGTAGTCACAGCTAAGTACTTATCTCAGAGTGTCATTTAAATTTATTGTTTTATTATCTTTAAATAATAGTAACAGAAAATAAAGCCTTTTGCAAAGTTTAGCAATTAATTTAAAAAATAATTATGCCTAAGGCCTACATTTTGAATGGTTTCAGTAATTTATTTTATTTTTTTTTTTTTGTAATTTTAGTAACCAAAAGAAACTTCAGCACTTTTATATAAAGAAAAGACAATATTTTTATACAAGACCTGAGACAAAAACAGAATAGGGAAAGAGAAAAGCTATTAATGTTGGCATACTTGTTGAAACATGATCAAATGTGTCAAAACACATTCCTGCTTGTTGGTTTAAAAACCACAATTTTAATGCTGCTTGCCAATCCCAGAAACTTGTTCCTACCATAAGTATATTCCTGTATATGAAACATTATACGATGTTACCATGCATTAGCCTCAAGTAATTTTTAGAAAGTAAAGATATCCAAATCCCTTTCTAAATTTATATTGCAGAAAATGACATTTTTGCATAAGAAGTAAGTTGGGAATTATTAATGAACTGAGACTTGCACATAGTGATTTCAAAGTTTATTTCTATGACCCAGCAGGGCCAAGATCTTCAATCAACTTATCAAGAAATGACAAGACTTGGTTCCTACAAATAAAATTTTGATAAAGACCAAAATTGTGGTTTTTAAACCAACAAGTAAAAATGTGTTTTGACACGTTTGATCATGTCTCAACAAGTATGACAACATTAAAAGCTTTTCTCTTTCCCTGTTCTGTTTCTGTTTCAGATCTTCTATAAAAATATTTTTCTTTCTTTATGTAAAAGTGCTGAGGTTTCTTTTAGTTACTAAAATTACTTACAACAAAAATTACTGAAACCATACAAAATGTATGGCCTTATGCATAATTATTTTTTAAATTAATTGCTAAGCTTTGCAAAGGGCTTTATTTTCTGTTACTATTATTTAAAGATAATCAAATACATAAATTTAAGTGACACTCTGAGATAAATACTTAGCTGTGACTACAACAAAACAATAGTTTGGCAGTATTCTTTTGACATGTTGCCCTTGCCATATCTCAGCTTGCAGTCAAATCTCCATCTTGAAATTTCTTGTGCATAGCACTACTATATAATACTCTCAGAAACCAGAATTTCAGATTTTTATCTCGTGCCCCACAAGAGATATCAAAGCCTAAAAAGTGCGATTTTTGACATTTTTGAAAAATTTGGGATTTTTTTTTGCGAAGAGAAACGAAATCCCGGGTCTGGAACTTAGCTTGTGAGTACAAGTACTTTCGGCCTATTTGTTAAAAAAATTATGTCTTGTTCACAGTTTTCCTTGCTAGAAAAATTTCCTTTTGTAAACGGACAATTTTTTTTTAAACTGAAACTTTATGCTTAAATTTCACCAATAAGAATTTATTTTCGGAAACTACTCTATTACCAAATTTTAGCCCAATGTATTCCGTACAAATTGCTTCAATCCGCACTTGAATTGGGTAAATTAACGATGAATTATTTACAATTCCGTAAACCCTTTTTCTGAGAAAATTGCTGCAGACGATGAAACAAAGATGGCCGCCATGCACAAAGAAAAATTAATAAAATTAAAATAATAGTCATTTTGAACTTCCATCATGTTAGGGTTGTTGTACAAAAAATTTCAGATTTTTTAAAAATGGTCGAGCAACGAATTAATGATTTTCTGGACCACTTGAAATGGATTGACCCTTAAGCAAGGATTTATTCTTTAACTATCAAAGCACAGAAAACCACTTAAATCGGCGTTCAAATGAAACAAATCAGTTTTCGGAATTTTTGTCACCTCGGCCTTACTGTGTGTCACACCACCTCTGATGTACAAAATTTTCTGAGAAAAACTCTGGAATTTCGGTGATTTAAGCGGTAAATTTGAGCATTTTTAAATTGATATGTAAAATGTTTATATTTACTTTCAAATTTAAAAAAAAGGCTTTTATATAATTTATTATATGAAAAACTATTTTATGTGTAATTGTGGTGTCATTATATGCTGTCATTACATGATGATACATCGTAATGTTAATCGATAAAAGCGATGAAATTTAAGAACTAATCATGATATATATTTACCACAATAATATTTGTATATATGTAGACGTGTATTTACATACCCATGCACACGCATACGAACATATGCCCAGTTGTTGACAAACTTGGCAGCGTTTGATAAAGTATCGCCAGATTTGGTACTAAAATAAGTCTCCAAACTTCACATTAACTGACCGGTTTGACAAAAATTTTATTAAAATTTGAAATTACACCAGGCCGCTTATTTATAAACACTTAATGTTAATTAAAATCCTATTAGATCTGACGAGCATTTGTCTGGTTAGTACAGTTCAAAATAACTCACAAATGAGTTTGCTAGATTTGGTACATAATAATCTAGAAAAAAAGTAAAACAGGACTCTTGAAGAGAAATAAACTAAAACTTTCCAACCACTATCGCAATATACATGATTAGTCAAAATTATACTGACACTTAAATAAGAACACATTTAATCAAAGCTATGTTATCATTTTTACTTATGGTTGTTCATATGTGTGTAAAGATAAGAATGGACAGCAGGTTGAGGTTTCACATAAAATACCTTCACTAAATGTTTTAATGTGTTCAATAAATGTGTCCTCGCATAAGTATTAACATAACATTGACTAAAATGCTTCACATTTAAGTGTTAAAATAATTTTGATTAAAGTTATATTATCGCTATGTGTATTTCAATCATAAATTTATCTTAATCATTCAATTATTTGCATGTCCTTTCATGCAAATACACTTAAATTACTGCTTAACAATTCGATTAAAATGATTATAATAAAGAATATTGTACATTTACTTTTATAAACAACATTGTACATTTAAGCTAATAAAGAATATTATATATTTTAGATGAACCTGGAAAACCACCTAAACCAGAAATCGTTGATTATGACAACACTAAAGTTGAGCTAAAATGGGTTCCACCAGATAATGACGGCGGTAGACCTATATTGCATTACATTATAGAAATGAAGGACAAATTTAGTGTAGCCTGGACTCAAGTTCTAAAGACAGAAGACAATAAATGCCGTGGAACTGTTGAAGGATTGAAGGAAAATTCCGTGGTACAGTTCCGAGTAAGAGCTGTTAATAAAGCTGGTATTGGTGAACCTAGTGATCCAACGGCAAATCATACAGTGAAACACAGACATTGTGAGTATTATTTTTATCTATTTTAGATTATATTTTTTGCTTTCATTAAAGTTAGTGTTGAATTAAAATTGTGTTGCCAGATTAGGGAAATGTTTATTCAAAATAATTACCATGTTTTTGACTAATAATGTTCACTTTATTTAAATATAGATTTCAGAGATTAAATAAATATTTAAAAAAAACGCTTTTTGAATAAAAAAAATTCTCTAATTTAGCAACATTGAATTAAGAGGATTGCAAAATAATCTGCATCGATTGAGGATGCTAATTCTTGTTATTCGGTAGTGAGCTTTAATCCTTTATCTACTGACGGTACTTATAAGTACCATTAAAATAACTTGTTATAAAATTCGTTTAATACATAGATTAGTAGTAATACAGTTTAGAATGAGTTATAGATGCATTACTTTATCTTGGTCCAAAAGCATTATTGGTTACACAAAACAAAAATATTTTTTAAAAGATGATTTATTTTGCCTTTGCATCTTTTCAGCTTTCTTGGCGTTGGGGGGGGGGGGGGGGGAATTTCAGTGGTGTAAAATTGGCGCAGAGGCGGAGCCTATTGACACCACTAAATTTTTATGGTATTATTCAGTTTAATTAAAACTCAGAAATTTGATCATTAGATAAGAGGCAAAATATTACTATAATTTAGTGATGTCAATAGGCTCCACCTCTGCGCCAATTTTCCACCACTGAGATTTTCCAATTCGGAAATATTTCTATTGTAAGAACGTTATATTTGTACATTTTCTAATCCTACAAAATAATAAGAAAAATATTTAAAATAAAATGTTTGAGCGGGGTTATTAATATTGCACAAAATCCCTATAAATTCAAATTTAATTAATCCTTCTAAAATTTATTAATTGATTATGTAAGTCTTCTAATGTAGTTTCAAAAATTCACGAAAAATGCTTTAGAAGATAAAATTTTCATGAATTCAGAATTCAGTACATAAAGGGTTAAACACTGAATTAATGCGGGACCCCTGTTATGTAACAGATTATAGTTTTCCAGGCAATGAAAAGGTGGTTTATAATGCAAGAAATGCGTAGCTTCACTATTTCTCTTTTAAATGTATTTTTCTGTATTCATAATACAGTAAACTACTGTTAGTGCGGACTTCCAAGGAAGGTCATTTTTTGCCCGAACTAACCGAAATCTGAATTAAACGAAACATTTGAAGAGTCTATAAAATAAACGCTTTGGTTGAAAAAAATTTAATTAAGTTTTTAATAGAGATTAAGTAATTTATCAGCTTAAGTCTAAAATAAACAAATTTTTCTTTAATTCTGTAATTTTGTTTAAAAAGCAAGTAAGTGACAACTAATTCATGTAAAATATAACATTACTGAGAAAAAAGAAAATATGCAAAGAAATTTTCGTACTTACATAATTGAAACTTTAATTAAAGTAATATCCTGATTTTCTTTGCGTTACTTGAACAGACGATTGTTTTACCACATCTTTTTACAGTCTTGCGACATACTCTAAAATGTGGTCCATTATAGACCGGGAGCTGGCAGCACAGACACATGGTTCGTACGGATACCGTTATTTCTCCAGGAAAACTACCAGTATATTTTATAAAAAATGAAATCTAGGTTAAACGCGCAAAATTTCGCCTTCTTTTAGAGAAGAGATTTTCTATAAGATAATACTGGTGACGAAAAATTTCTGTTCTGCAAAATTCAAGGAGGCGTACGAACACCACGAGACAACCACCTCATCGAGTTGGAGGCTGATATGCCAGAATTAGCTAAAACTCGATTCCCATATTAAAACGCTATCGGTTTACCAAGTAATATCTTGGTGGATAACACCTAAAATCCCGATTTTACCGGTTGACTTGTAGGTTTACCCTTGTGTTTTCCTGCGCCCAGTCAGCCATGTTTTCATACCTTTGGGTGCAGGAAAACGCGATGGTAAACCTACGAGTCGACCGCTAAAATCGGGTTTATAGGTGTTTTCTACCAAGATATGACTTGGCAGACCAATTGCATTTTAATATGGGAGTCGAGTTTTAGCTAATTCTGGAATTTCAGCCTCCATTTCTATGAGGTGGTTGTCTGTGTTCCGGCTCCCGGTCTATTAGGAGCTGTACATATATAACGTTATCCCTTTAGGTAGGAGGGAGGAGTCTAGCACTTTATATCGCAAGATATCTCTAGGGGGAGGGGGGATGTCTTTTGATATGTGTAATACGAGTATATCTAGCAACTATTTAACACTAGAACTGCCAGAAATTTTACTCAAGTGTTATAAAAATATTTTACACCAACATTTTTATTAAAAACTACATAACATATTTGTTTAACTCATTTCACCGTGGTACGTATTTAACTAATTTTAGAAAGAAATTTTTGGTTCGAATCGAAGTATTTTAATTTGGTACCGGTCAAAATGACCGCTATGGCGGTTCTAGTGTTAAACGTATTAACCGTAAAGTACATTTAGTATGGCGCAACATCGCACCTTTTTCTGAGCGCGCTTGTTGTTTTCCAAGCACACCATGCATTTTTTTTTCTGATCAAGGCCGCGCCATGCTCGGTTGAAGGTTTGTTCTTTATTTTTCGAATACATAATGCAAACATTTTTTTTAATAACATGTAAATAAATTTTATACAATATTTCAAATTTCTCATATTGTAAAACCGATTTCTTTAAACAAAATAATATGAACTTTTAACAGGATTCGTACACTTCAAGGGTCTTTCTCCAGAATTTTCCTAAAGAAATATTTGGCTTATCTAACGAAAAAAATTTCTATCTCCAGATATAGCGACCAGAAAGTTACGAAATTTCTGGTACTAAAACATCTAAAATCCCCTGAATCCCCTGATGCGTACGAACCTTGTATAATGATTGAATTTATTTTCAAGAAGAGATGAAAGCATATTAAGACCGTAGACAATGAGATATTTTTGTTTAATTTGAAACAAAATCTTCTTTCTAGTTCAACTAATGCAGTTTAAGTCTAGTTTTAAGGTAAAATCCTTTAACGATCCTTTAACCCATTGTGCATTAATCACGAGTGTGATTCGTATGAAATAAACCAGGAATCACAGCGTTCCTAAAATATTCTAGCTTTGCTACGACTATTTTAAAACGATAATCTTTATTGTAGACTTGAAGAAGTAAGTTTCAAAACTTGCCTTATCCAAAACTTTAAAAATCGTGTTTTCTCTATCAATCAATTCTACTGGTAAACCAGCACCGAAAAAAATACTACAATCTGGAAAAAAAAAAAAAAAATTATCCCGTATTTCTAGCATTGTAAAATCTTGGTTTACAATGAAAGCCAATGAACGCAGTTAGAGGTTTTTCGCGTTTTCCCAAAATCTGATTTTCTGGATAAGGCGAGTTTTGAAACTCACGTGCTCACTTCTATTGCAGATCTTAATGGAATCTGTTACGAATATTTTGGATTTGAAGTAGTGGTAGCGAATGTAGAAAAAATTAGGAACGCTTCGAGCCCTGAGTAAACTTTGTCTAGTGAATAAGTTGCAAGT
Organism: Maratus speciosus; assembly: GCA_963932465.1. Classification (NCBI taxonomy): domain Eukaryota; kingdom Metazoa; phylum Arthropoda; class Arachnida; order Araneae; family Salticidae; genus Maratus; species Maratus speciosus. The sequence continues at coordinate 231,387,332 of OZ010794.1, read as the reverse complement.
GTGACTCGTAGTAAGTAAGATATACCTTGTGAATCAATCACAAATGTGACTCGTAGTAAGTAATATATACTTTGTAAATCAATCACAAATGTGACTTGTAGTAAGTAAAATATACCTAGTGAATCAATCACAAATGTGACTCGAAGTAAATAGAATATACCTTGTGAATCAATCACAAATGTGACTCGTAGTAAGTATAATATACATTGTGAATAAATCACCAGTGTCACTCATAGTTAGTAAAATATACCTTCTTAATCAATCACAAGCGTGACCTTTGATTAATGCGCAAGAGAGGGATTAAATAATAACTCTAAGTAGATAACTAATTTAAATAAATAATACCACAAGAGGACAATATCCTGAAACATCATCTAGTTTAATAAGGGAATAGTAAAATCAAAAAACATACTTTGCCTAATTATTTTTTAACTGCTTAGTTACCTTTAATTAAATATAACTTTTTCTTTTAGTGAAACCATACATTGATCGTACCAACTTGAAAAACCAAATGATAAAAGTGGGAAGATCTGTAAAATTCGATGTTGATATCAGAGGTGAACCCCCTCCGGAAGTCGTGTGGTCTTTTGTTGATCATAAGGTTGTGCAAGATGAGCATGTTAAAATTGACAACAGGGATTATCATTCAGAATTCAACCTGCACAAAGCAAAGAGGAAACATTCTGGAAAGTACACAATTACTGCAACCAATGCATCTGGAAAAGACAGTGTGCATGTTGAGATTACTGTCTTAGGTAAGTAAAAACCACGATAAGATCTTAAATGCATGTTATAGTTTCCAAATTATATATTCAAGTGAAATATGGGAAGGGTCTGATTAATCTGCAATGTTAGAGGAACACGGTATCATTTCAGCGGCCTCTTTCATTCAGGGAAATTACTATAATTCTAGATTACGCAGGAACGTAGCCTTCAAGAAGCCAATGTGTCCACCTTACATACTTGCCAATCTTCACCTTAACTTCAGTAAAATGTCGATTAATTTTATTCTGGTTAAGGGGACGGGGGGCCTTAAAAATCATTTTTTTATTTTTGTAAATTTCACTTTAAATATTACTCAAAGATACATTATATGCATTATGGCATGCATTTATCACAAAAAAAATGTTATTTTTAAGAAAAAAGTGGAATTTTATTATTTGAATTTTTGTATATTTGAATATAAAGGTAAAATAAAAATTTGATAAATTTTGAAATTTTTTTGAAAAAATTTCATTTTTTTTTAATTTCCCTTTAAATATTATTCAAGGGTACATTATATGCATTATGGCATGCATTTATCACAAAAAAAAATATTTTTGAGAAAAAATTGGAATTTTACGCGTCGTCTTAGAAATCTTTGAAATGCCCCCTACGCATTCCATATCAATGAAAATCCCCAATATTTTTTTTTATAAAAGTTTGGTTTATATATATAAATAAAACTGTGTATCGAATTTTAAATATTTAAATTTAAAAAAAAAATGTTTTTTTTTTTAATACCTTTATATTCAAATATATAAAATTCGATGCACAGTTTTGTTTATATATATAAACCAAACTTTTATAAAAAATATTGGGGATTTTCCTTGATATGGAACGTGCAGGGAGCATTTCGAAGATTTCTAAGACAACGCGTAAAACTCCATTTTTTTCTCAAAAATAATTTTTTTTTTTTTTTTGTGATAAATGCATGCCATAATGCATATAATGTACCCTTGAATAATATTTAAAGTGAAATTTACAAAAAATAAAAAATTGATTTTTAAAGTTTTAAGGTCCCTCGTCCCCTTAAAGACGTTTCTAATGAGGAAATTTCTTTCTTGTAACATTATGCATTTAACCTCTTTGCTCCCTGGGTCCCCAAATGGGGACCTTCGTTTAGTCCCAATTTATTAATGGTACTAGAACATATTTACAATTACGGTATTAGAAGTATATGTTTCGAAATCTAAGTCTCGAACTAATGCTAATAAAATAAAAATCTTGCTCTAAAGTCAAACGGGAGAAGAAATAATCCAGTAATAATTAATAATACTGCAATAACACTCGGTAGTGAAGAGACTAATTTCATGTTCCCACGAGGAATCTATTTGATTTGATTTCTTAAAAAAATTCTGGTTAGAAATGTGTTTAACCTGGATCAAATTAACCTACATTTTACGGAAGTTAAGTTGAAGGTTGGCAAGTATAATCTTACCATTTTTTACGACCAGTAATATTTGCTTTGTTTAATCGCCGAAAATTTAAAAAAATCTGCGACTAAATAAGTCGAAGATTTCTGTTCAGGAAAAACGATGAGATTCACCCTCCCTCCCCCCCTAGCTTTGGCCTCTCCGTGGGTATGCTATTGACATGAAGTAAAATAGAATTTGAAGTTTAATCTGCATTTGTGTTTAATCTGTATTGATTAATATAACTGAATTTTCCTTGTTTTAGAAAGCAATGCTTATTTTAAGGATTTTTTTTTCAGTTTTGAAAAAAAAAAAATAGGATATATTATTGAAATTATGATACGCTAACTAAATGATCATATTACACTCATTTCAATTTTTAATAAGTGAACATTATCCTAAAAAAAAGAGGGTCAATCTCATCATCTTACTATAGATTCCAGCGACTCTAATTGGTAGTTGTATTTATAGTAGTTGCATGTGCAGATATGAGCCGTTTAAAAGCAGAGTGGTTTAAATCATGTTCATTTTAATGCTTAACAATAAGGATTTTTAAACACGATATAGATTTCCTATGAAGTAAAATAATCTTCGGGTGCTATGTACAGCAGTTTAGTGAAGCTATCAATTATAGCAATATATCTATCTATAGATTGATATCTGCAGATATTCTCCAAGCACTTAACTCATTTTTAAATACTGACATACTCTGACTTTAAACGCCTCATATATGGGCAGTTTCTAACGAAGACATCAAGATGCCTTATAACTTGGTTTACAGCCTATTCATTATGTTTATATTTTTCAGGCAAATAACAGAACTTTTACGTTGTAGTGCGGATTTTCTCTTAGGCAGGATTCTAAAAAACTTTTAAAATGGAAAGTAAAAAATATAAAAATGGTAATTAGAAGCCCCATTTATCAGTGATTTAAAACTCCCCTCTTATGTTTCAGAGGGGAAGCTCGTACCCTCCTTTCCTATTCGGTAAATAGGTGCTGTATGTAAGATGCATCATTCTGACGTAAGAAAATGATTTGAGAATAAATATGTGTTCGTATGTATATTGTGTACGTACGTGCGCGTGTAAGTGGGGAAAGAGGTGTTAAATGGAGTACATGTGAGATCATGTTCCAGATGTTTTTAGTTCTGAATATTTAATAAATACAGTTTAAAATTTTTATACCTTCAAGAACATTTTTTGAAAAAAGAAACAGTAACAAAAAATTATTTATTAGAGGTTAAAAAAAGTAATTAAAAAAGAAAACATTAAATTTTAGTTTGATTCTACTCTATTTTATAGCTTATTTTAAAATTATAATTTATAATTACAAAATATTTTGCTTGTTACAGGAAAACCGTCCAAACCAGAAGGTCCTCTTCAAGTAACAGACGTTCACAAAGAAGGCTGTAAATTAGAGTGGAATAAGCCTTCAGATGACGGTGGATCTCCTATCCAACAATACGAAGTCGAAAAGTTTGACAAAGAAACTGGTAGATGGACACGTGTTGGGAAGGTTTCTGGTGATAAGCCAGAGATGGAAGTGACTGGTCTCACACCAGGAAAAGAATACCTCTTCAGAGTCTCCGCTGTCAATGAAGAAGGCGAGTCTGAACCACTGGAAGCATTGAAACCAATCATAGCCAAGAATCCATTTGGTAAATAATTATTTTTCGGAAATAATTTTATTGAAAATCATTACGTATTAATTTTCCTTATTAAATTTTGATAGGGAAATTTTCATTGTTAAATTTGATAATGTTTCTTTATAAAATTTTGTGCATCTTAACCCTTTGCACTCGTATGTCCAGTATGCCTGGACATCATCTTTCTTTGCAAAATTTGTTTTTGGCACCACTAATAAAGGAAAATAAAATTTGGCTTATTTATTTAGAGCATTTTTGATATTGTGTACTTGAAGGAAACTTCTTTTAAAAAAGTGGTGTCAACCAAATAAAATTTGTGTAAGAGCCGCCCGAGTAGTAAGGGTTAACCCCTTCGCGACGGGAGCCTTTTACGAAATGTTCATTACTTTGCTACCGGTTTTAAAAAATAGATGTTTGTGCCTATTCAAATCGCGAAAATGTTCGGATTAAATAAGGTAAATTTTACTGGTGAGGATAAACGAGGATCCTTAGGCTTATTTCCGGCACGTATACGTGTCGCTCGTCCCCAAGGGGTTAAAGCCAAGGTTGCTAGTTTGACCTCCAATTTTAATCCAAAATTTGATATTCACACCAGGAATTTAACAAGAAGAATTTTTTCTTTAAGTAATAACTAATTTTCTCCCATTAAATAAAGCATAAAATACTATTCTTTATTTCTGGTTTGACTCGAAATTACGGAATAAAAATGGAGGCCAAACTGGCAAACCTGGTTAAAGCATTGGCGACGGCATTTTTTTGTAATATTTTGTTTTTAAAACAGTAGAAGCTCCGCCCTCTTCTGAAAGTCTTTCGTAAGTTGGTTTCCCAGATAGGTTTCTCAAGTTTATGCATCAGCCAATATATTTCTGTGTACGGATATAATATAAAATGTCTTAGAATCTAAAAAATATGGACAACATTATATAAATACATTTTCTGCAAGGTATAAGACACGCCTTTAGTCAATGATGTTTTTTTTAATAATAAAAACGATAATTGTCATTCCCCATCAGGAATCTGTTACGGGCAAACATAGCATCCCGATAAGTCTCGATAGTGCTGTCAATATAGCGGATTTTTATTCCAAAATCTGTTACTATTTTTGAATACTAATATCCCCCTTATTTAATCTGTAATTAAATAAAATGAATATTATTATTCGGAAATAGTAATAGATATCTGTTTAAAAAATTCACGAATGACCTACTATCATTAACCATCTTGCTGCGTAATTGTTTTATCAAAATAGGTTAAAAAATTACGCACATTACATTTAAATGAGGCTAGTCACTGGAGACTATTTTTATAGTCTCGCACCACTATTTTAACACGTTCACGCCGGCGCGGTGGGTCACACTCGACTGTCTCAGAGTTAAGTCTCCGGCTTTTTGCACACCACTATTATTTTATAGAAAATGTTGTTCCTTTAAATCGCCCAATTGTTCTAATTAAATAAAATAACATTTTCTCTATTAAAATACTGGCTTTCAAAAGCCGGAGACTTGGCAGCTCCGAGACAGTTGGGTGTGACCCATCGCGCCGTTGGAACGTATTAAGAAAGTAAATTTTGAAGTATATTTCTCTTGTAGATGTTGTTAAAGTCTATATGGAATTTTCTGTATTTAAAAAGTGATCAGAGTTGAATTAAAAAATAGCCGCCAGTGGAAAACATGAATTCCCGATGAAATACCAGGTTGCGCAACTTTTCAACTTTTACGTTGCCCGAGGAAATCTCGGGTTGCGCAGCGAGAGAGTTAATATCTTTGATTTGCAAACATCTGTTAATTAAAAGTGCCCACCGCTTATCTCCTTAACTCTTTGTCTAACAAAATAAAATGGTGAAATAAACTTATACAATAATGAATTTAATTAAATTTATGGGATAAAAGACGAATTCTGTCCGTAATCTAACGATACGAGTTAACTTGGCATACTTATATACTTGATAACTTCTTACTTAACTTAACTTCCGTAAAATGTGAGTTAATTTAAACCAGGTTAAACATGTTTCAAACAAGATTTTATAAAAAAGAAATAATATGAAACAAGTGCCACTTAGAAACTGGAAATTAAATAGCTAGTGAAAGATCTAAAATATTTTCCGGTTAAAAATCTGTCTAAGTTAAGTCGGAAATTCGCAAGTATGTAATACTTATTTTGTCGATCGGAAAGTCGTGTCATGTTGGGAAAATCAATTCGTAGCGGAAAATTCTGACCGATAATTTTTAGATATCGGAATCAATGTCTAATAATTAAATGACAGAATTTTCCGATACGAATTGATTTTCCCAACACGACATGACTTTTCGATCGACCCAATATTTTTATCAGAGTACGTGTATCGACTTAACTCGGGATAACTAAGTAAGGGGTTAAACTCTGCATTAACCCCTTGCGGCTCGGTGGTATGTCTATGAAACCACTTAATTTTAATTCCCAAAACCCTCACTGGCACCAGTATTTTCATAAATAAAATTTCGGTTTGTTAGCTGTTTGAAATATAGCTTTTTGGTATTTACAAAAAAGTTCGTTTTCAAATTCCGGTGTCAGTCATTAATTTCAGCACTTATGTAATGGAAATGCTCTGCGCCGCAAAGGGTTAACAGAGGTGCCAAGTTCGCACTAATCTTCCGTAATTCGTAGATTAATTTGACCCAGTTTAACAACGTTTCGAACCAGAAAAAATATTTGATGAATCTGTATTTATTTAATTCCAGTTTTCTACGTGGAACGTGTTTAATTTCATCTCTGAAAAAAAATTCTGGTGCGAAATGTATTAAACCAGGGTTAAATTAACCCACATATTACGGAGGATTAGTGGCAACTTGGCACCTATGCATTAATGTACGACTGTCATAGGAGATCTGGCATTAGAAATTTGTGTTTATTTAAAATTGTTTTCATTGTTTGCGATTTTTGTGAGTGTTTTTTTTTTCGGCTTTAGCGAGAAATACTTAATTTTCGTTCACTTGAATTTATCACAAAAATTTCATTTTTTTAATAATGTACCAAAACTTAATTTAAAATTCGAGAATTTTCATAAGACCTTGGATCCTTACGAATAACTGATTAGTTGCAGCTTGTTATGCGTCATAATCCTTAGAGAAATAATTGTAAAATGCATACAAGCATACATAAAGCAATATTATAAGATGTTTGCATATTTATTTATAACGATAACTGTTATTTTTTCAAAAAATTATATCTATTTAACTAAATATTATTATAGCAACCTTTTTTTTTTAAATTTCGATATGGCTCTTCATTATTTTTCTCTTCATCTCAAAATTTTTAGATGAACCTAGTAAACCTGGCACTCCAGAATTTGTTGACTGGGACAACATGAGTGTTGATCTGAAATGGGCAGCACCCGCTAGTGATGGTGGCTCACCCATAACCAAATACATCATCGAAAAGAAAGAAAAGTTCTGCATGAACTGGGAGAAGGCTACAGAAGTTCTTGGAGACAAAACTGAAGTGAAAGTCATGGACTTGAAAGAGAAATCGGAATATCAATTCAGAGTCATAGCAGTTAATGCCGCTGGTCCCAGTGAACCAAGTGACGCTACAAAACACCATCTTGTGAAACACAGAAAATGTAAGTGTACCTTATTTCACTTTTCTCAATTTTTACTTATTCAAAATTAAAATGCCTTGAAGTTTCCTGTTAAAAAGAATAAAATTTTTAATTAACAACAAACTTTATTTTAATATATATTTTATTATTTTTTCAGTAAAACCACACATTGACCGTACTAACTTAGAAGCATCTACAATAAGGAAAGGTCGATCTCTAAAATTGGATGTCAATGTCAAAGGCGAACCTGCACCAAAAGTTACTTGGTATTTGAAAGATCAGGTAAATAAATCCTGAATTTATTTTAATTTTAATTCATTTATTATGGATTATGTAGCTAGAAGTAAGAAGAAGTATAGAAGTTGATCATTGGTCTAACAACATGAAAGCGATTAATATTGATACTGTTGATCACTTGAAATTTTTGTTATGACAATGTTTTAAAATATTTCTTCGGTGAATCAATGGCAGAACATTTGTGCACGTTAACTAAAAAAGCAGCCATAATGCAGAAATTAACCATAACTATGATTTATTTAGAGCAATAATGAGAATGGGTAGAGCGTGCACTTTTAAACTAAGGATGATTGAAATTAAGGCCAAGACACTAAAGGAATGAGAGGGAGAATGCCCCAAAATTCACAAAATTCTAGCATTAACTCCGACTAAAGTGACTATGCTGATAATTCACAGGAACCTAAAGAAAGATAATTTCAGCTTACGATAAAAAATGTTACTATGAAGGCTGTAGTTAGCAATATTAAATGTCCCTGAAAACACTATTTATTTTAGTTCAAGTTATGAACGATATGTATGTCCTGATTATTATGCTCATACGGCGCACTAGTATGTTACGAGAAGATATCGGCTTTTTCCCGAAAATATTAAAGATCATTCAGATTATAGTGAAACACCCTGTATTTTTGAGTGAAAGAATAAATTATGGCCGTGGTTCCCTGTATAAAAATCGTTTGTTTTGGTGTGCAACATCGCGTATTAAAGTTTTTTAAATCTGTGTTCAGTCCCTTGTACGTAGCCTGCCTGATAGATATCGACATTTAGCAAAAACATACATATAAGTTACCTCACGGGATTGGGACACTAATCCCATTCAAAAAAGGCCCCTTGCCCGTCCACACACTTAAACCACCGGTCCTTCCACTGCCAAAAAACTTCTGGAAGACTTCTTTTTAAATGGTGTTCAACTCCGCCGTCGCGTTCTGCATATATCTTCTCTACTCTCAAAACGGGATCCTTTCAATGGCGCCTTCAATTTTGAAAACAACTAGAGGTCGCAAGGAGCCATGTCTAGAGAGTAGAGAGGTTGACGAATGACTGGAGTTCCATGTTTCGTGAAGAACGTCTTAATCAGGTGCGATTAATGAACTGGAGCATTGATGAATCTTATGACACCTGACGAATCTTACGAATTGTTTCTCTTTGACTATCACCAATCTTTCACATAATTTGATGCGATACTTTTTCTCAACTCGTTCAGTCATCTTAACCCCTTGGGGGGTGGGGGGGGGCAAGCAATTACGGTTATGTAATGTTGAATTCCCACCGGAAAATTAGAAAAATTTTATTTCAAAATAAGGAAAAAAAATTTACGACCTTTTTCCCACCAAAGTTAGAAAAGTAAAATTTCATAAAAATTTTCTGGTGTAAATCTTCATTAATCGTAGGTGGGATAAAATATATCCCACCGCACCTCAAGGTGTTATGAGAAATCGAAATCCGTCGCACATGTATGACAGCACCTCACTCGGCGGCCAGCAGGCAACGACTGGCTAACTGGAATGCATTACGGAAAAAATTCAAGCATGCGTAATGGGCTGTCTCCTTCAAATGTGGATAGTGGCGCCCCATTTGAATCACTGATGCGCGCGGGAAAAATCAAGATCGGATAGTTATCAGACCTCGCATACTGAATGGCATACAATACAACTGAGGAAAATATAGGGGGAATGTGCAGACGAGTTGTAGACAGAAAATGGATTTTTGTATTACGAAGAAAAGTACATTAATGTTTTAGTTCTACTGCTAAAAGTATTAATTAAATTTAAATTATATTAATGTTCAAATATATCCAATCTTTTTTAATTACCCTGTGTTTTAATCAATGGATCCTTTTCTCTCTAGATTGTTGAAAATTCAGAAGGAAGAGAGGTTGCGAATGTTGACTACAATACTAAACTTCTTATTCATTTTGCACAAAGAAAATATTCTGGAAAATATAAAATTGTTGCTGAAAATGAGCATGGTAAAGATGAAGCAGAGGTTGAAATTACTGTCCTTGGTAAGAACTTTCTTCAGACTTATAGATTAATTCAGTGGTTTTCAATAGGCAGCGGTGTCTCATAGGGAATCAGGTAATCGGGAGACTACTGTAATGCCAGATTTTAAGATTTTATTATTCTTTTGTTGCCTATCTTAATACTAATGATTTTAATTTTGTGATGTTTTCTCAAGCAAATTAAATTCTAGTGAATTTACTTTCATTTTTTTTTTTTTTAATTAGCTCCTCCTTCAAAACCGAAGGGACCTCTTCAAGTCAATGATGTGCATGCCAAAGGATGCAAACTCAAATGGGAACCTCCGGAAGACGATGGTGGCAAGCCTGTCAATTACTACCAAGTGGAAAAAATGGACACTGCTACAGGATCATGGGTGCCAGTTGGAAGGGCTGACGGTCCAGAAATGGATGTTCCTGGACTGATACCTGGCAAAGAATATCAATTCCGTGTAAAAGCCGTCAATGTTGAAGGAGAATCTGAACCACTCACTACTGACAGAGCAACTGTTGCTAAAAATCCATTTGGTAAGAAATAGTCGTTTAAGATATGTTTTGAAGCTGCAATTTTATTTAGAGCAGTAGTTCCCAACCTGGGCCGCACGCACCACCGGGGGGACATTTGATTCTTTAGGGGGGCAATTTTAAATTTGTAACTCACCCATTCGCTCTCCTTTTTTCTATTAAGTTTTTTTTGTTGAATTTTGAATAAGCTTAAAATCAAAATGTTAAAATGAAATCAATACCAGAATAATTATATGAACAATTTTTTTAATATTTTACCATCACCTTTCTCTCCTTTTATTATGTTTAAAAATGTCTATAACTTTTCTGGTTACTGTTATATTTTACAATTTTTCTCAATTATTTATCGAATAATCTATTTTGATCTATTCATTCTGCTGTATGTAACATAAAGGAACTTCTGCACTTGAAATTACTTAAGAGTATACCTAAATCTTATTGTCTTTAGCATATTTAACCTAAAAAATATTTGAAATAACTAAATATGGTACTAACAACATTATAAAGTTTCTAAATTTTTAATAGCATTAAATAAGGAAATGGATAAATTGTAAATAACTATGGCTGTAGTGCAGGCCTCCTATCTGGTAAATGAATGTATAACATGTAAATTTAAATTTCAAAATGCGATAGTACATGGCAGTTAATTAACGATAATTGGGGATGGAAAAAGATAAATGTGTTATGATGGGGAATAACGGCTACTGGGGAATAACGACTTGATAAAGGTCATAATCTTGAAATGCTTCTTGTGTACTTTGTTATCCATAGAAAGGAAATTTGGTCTCCAAAGATTTTCCAACAACTCTCAATAAGTTACTAAAATTCAATGTAAAATGTGTCATCATTTTCAATTTTAATACTAAATATGAGAGTCTCTTTAGTCATTTTGGGACAATAAAAATACAGGCATATAACACTTTTGTTAAACATGCAGGTAAGTTGGTAAGGACCAACAAATCTATTTTGTCATAAAAGTGAAGATTTATAGCCTTCGTTCCATTTATAAAATGATACTAAAAACACATTTGTGAAAGAAATTTCAGCTCTATAATAAGTTAAAAAATGTGAAATGAATAGTTATCATTAAAACTCTGTTCAGGTGAATACAATTCGATTTTCAAATAATAAGAGGTATATGTTACAGAAAATGTGTGTCAGGAGGGGGGGGGGGGGGATCGTGATTTTTCAGATGCTTTGGTGGGGCGTGGGCACTAAAAGCTTGGGAAACACTGATTTAGAGTTAATCCCTTATCTGTTGATAGTTCCGTCTTTTCCGAAGTATAATTATAATAAGAAAAAAATAATGATTTATATATTTAAATATCTATTCAAAATGAAAACGAATTTAATTCGGCCTTCAGATGAAAGGATAACATATTGCATTGATTTACAATTCGCTAATAATTTCTTGGATAGAGGAGAATTATGTACAGTGACACAGTGTACACAATGATGCAGAGACGTTTTTAAAGTTAAATTTATGTTTGTAACTCTAGGTGTTAGGCTGCAATGATTTTTTGGAGTATTCATCGACCACATTTCAAATTTGATTTTTTTTTTTTTGAAGTTGTGAAAAGAAAGTGATTGTACAAACTTGAATGTTACTCACTGAACATTATTATAGATCGCAGAACTTCAGTACAATTGTATGGTGTATGTCAATTCGAATATCATACATATGATACACCATTTCTCCACTTAATGTCAAACTTAACTCCAACGAAGCTGAAGTAAAAGTTACGAAACCATTTATTTTAAATGGTACACTGCGAGACTGAGAACGCTGGTACACAGTGCAAATGTGTATCATTATGGTTGTATTTAATTTGTGATAAATATAATGCATTATATGTTACTTTAATACGCTTTTATGTCTGTGAGCTATAAAGCATAGATAAGGAGCGCAGTTCTCATCTTAACATCACAGCAAAAAACACAATCCCTTTGGACACCTTAACCCCTTCCATGGCGGTGGTTCATTTTTGGACCACCTAATTTTTATTCCTAAATGGGACATTGACACCAGAATTTTAGTTTGAAAAATGTCGTTTTATTAATTGCGCGAAGAAAAGTTTTTACTTATTTTCGAATAAGTTTGTTTATAAATTCCGGTGTCATTCATTCATTTCAGTTGCCTTGACTCTGAAAGGGTTAAAGCATTCTACACAGGGGCATGGAGATTGTTGATACACGTATACTCATAAATCTAAGAGCAAAGCCATGCCATACACTATATTGCTTAATATGTCGGCGATGCACTTAAAAAATCAGCACTGTTTCACTATGTACTAGGTGTGATACACAGTGAGACGCGTGTTAATATTATTTCAAAAAGGGTTTCCACAGTTCCGTTTTTTTTAATACCAGTAATTTTGAAGAAAAGACTACATTATTACTACAAAAAACAGAAGAAGTAAGAGATTCCTGTGTATACTTAAATTCGATATGCAAGATGCTCTCAATAAGATCTATATATGCAATGACTGCAATTTCTATATTCGACTATATCTAGCTCTTAATTAATGTTTTAAAAGAATCTATTTCACTGTATACGATTATCTCCCATGCCATATTACATGTTATTACAAATGGCTATATTTCTATGAGTACTTGCAGTGTAAGTCACATGCTGCGATTTTCGGCTACCAGTATTTTAGAACGGAAAAATGTGACTTTCTTTATCGGAGATATCTCATTAATTGAAAAAAGCCAAGCAAACTTTACGAAAGTAATGGTGGCCAACAATCATAGCTGTTATCAGCTATGTGACTTACACTACAAAAACCCATGGAATTAGCCAAATAATATAATTTTTGAATTAATATGATATTACCAACTTATTAGTGATCAGAAAAAATATTAAATTACAATTAAAGTTAGTTATATATAAAAAACTGTAATTTTTTAAAAACGTTTTATGCTGAAATCTTATTAATTGAAAAAGGCCAAACAAACTTTACGAAAATAACGGCGGCATACAAGCATAGCTGTTATCAGCTATCTGACTTACACTACAAAAACCCATCGAATTAGTCAAATAATATATTTTTTCAATTAATATGATATCACCTACTTATTAGTGATCAGAAAAAATATTAAATTACAATAAAAGTTAGTTATATATAAAAAACTGTAATTTTTTAAAAACGTTTTATGCTGAAATCTTATTAATTGAAAAAGGCGAAACAAACTTTACGAAAATAACGGCGGCATACAAGCATAGCTGTTATCAGCTATCTAACTTACACTACAAAAACCCATCGAATGAGTCAAATAATATAATTTTTGAATTAATATGATATCACCTACTTATTAGTGATCAGAAAAAATATTAAATTATAATAAAAGTTAGTTATGTATGAAAAATTATGTCATTTTTTAAAAACGTTTTATGCTGAAATTTCACTTTTTCCCACCTTATTTATCTTGTATCTTTATTTTGCAGAGCCTGCCGGCCCACCAGGAATTCCTGACATTGTTGATTGGGATGAGACTATGGTAGACCTCAAATGGCAACCTCCTAAGAACAATGGGGGAGCTCCTATTACTGGTTATATCATTGAAAGAAAAGAACGCTTTGGAACAAACTGGGATCCAGCTGCAGAAATTCAAGGGGACAAACCTGAGGGCAAAGTTACTGGATTACTTAAGGGACATACGTATGAATTTAGAGTAAAAGCTATTAACAAAGCTGGAGAAGGTGAACCTAGTGAACCTACCAAACCACACATCGCAAAAGCTAGGAACTGTAAGTATTAACGCTGTTGTTTTAAACTTAACTTGGTTTATTATGTAAAAATGGAATTTTTTTTATAGGATTTCTTGCTCGCTTCTTGATATAATTAAACCATTCGCTCACCCGCAAGAAAAGTGACACATCTCGCAAAAATTCATTTTGCGTTTTATTGCACTAATAGGTCTGTCATACGTGCGTCTTGCTACACAAGAAGTTTCATAAATGTAGTTATACGGAAAATCACTTTATTACGCTATATGTCCATTCGTGACCACAGAAGAGGGGTGGATTGTGTGTGGAGGTAAAATTACCAAACTTTCCAAACCTCATCCTACCTCTTCATTTTTAAGTGTTTTACACTTTTATGCACGCTTTTATTCCTGCATGCAGAGCTAAAAGCTACAATTTCATGTCACTGTGAAATCATGCAAATCTTCCCTTTTGTCTGTCCTGTGAAATTTACTTTTGTCGAGATGCGTCACTTTTCTTGTGGGTGAGCGATATCGCTCACCGTCGTGTCAGTCGTCGTCACCGTACAGTCGTGGAAAATAAATTAATACCCCCTACTGATTCTGCAAGTATTTATAACAGAAAAAAGTTACTGATACCAAACGATTGGAAGTAAAGTCTACTTTTGAAAATTGTAAATAAGCCTTGTTTAGGGGCCATCTACAAATCAAAAGAAGGCCAAACATTGTTTTTTTTAATGGCAACACCCAATTTTAACATATTTTAAATCTATGGTTCAAACTATGCATAGAAACGAGATTTCAAGTCATTTGTATGATAACTTTTGAATTATAAACATTCAAAATTTAGAGCTTCTAATGTTAAATAACATTTTCATATTTCTGTTAATACCTCCTGAAATTATAATCCTAATGTGATAATTTTTTATGTGGGCATAATACAAAAAATTCAACCATAAATACATTGGATTTGTAATTTTAAAACGTTTATAATATGAATTATGAAATTAATATTTAAAAAAATACGAATTGCAACCTATAATTTTTTGATAAATTTATATTTATTATATATTCATTGTCCTGCTTTATGTGAATTCTCAATTTCAATTTTTTTTTTTCTAGTTAGTTTTCGAATTATGATTAAAATACGTCAAAATGATGGTTTAAGATGCGCACAAAAGTATAATTTAAAAAATATATATATTTTACTCCTTTTAATTGAAACATTTTGCTGGCAATAGTCGAAACATATTAAGCTAATGAAATGGTTATATTGGAAAGAAATAATACATGAACAGAAGTGACATAGTCATTCTGTAGCATTTCAACAATCGCGTACCGAACTTCAATTTGGACACAACCTCTAAAATAGGCTCTTTTTAAAATAATTAATTTATCTGAAACTAATCGTACTAATTTCATGAAAAATTTTAATTAGTCTAATTGAATGGCGTAAAATTGATTTATGGTCTCAAACTTGGGTATGTTATTGAAAAAAAAGTTCGGCTTCGTTTTGATATGTAGATGAGCCCTAAGCAAATTTTATATGCATCATATAAAAGTAGCCTTTATTTCTAGTCAATTGATACCAGTAATTTTCTTCTGCAATAATTTGTTGCAGAGTTAGTAAGGGATGTTTACCTTTTTTCGACGACTGTACGTAAGTATTTTTCTAATCACAATAATATATTTTATTATTTTTAGAACTTTCATATTTACATGGATAAATTAATAAAAAATAGCTTTTTTTTTTTCATTTTGACTTATATGTTTTTAAATTGATTTTTGTTATTGAAATTTTAAAATTTACATTTTTTTTTAAAAATTAGGTGGAGTTTTATTTAACTAATTTTCTTTTATTATATGTTTATAATGATTAGTTTCATGATAAATTCGGCTGATGGCTACAATAGTAATATGGTAAATCCATTCCTTTTGTCTGTCTTTTGTTAAATTTTTGATTTAATTTGCCATGTATTACCTTCCTTGTAACATGCATGTTCTTGTTTGACCCTTTGATCTCTGGTAGGTTAATTGCTTAAAAATACCCAAATGTCACATTGGCACCAGTATTTTGGCAAACAAAAATTAGGTTTATTATATACACGAAAAAATGCATTAATTTATTTTCAAATAAATTTGGTGGAATAATCCGGTGCCATTGTGACATTTGGAGATTAATATTATGTGGGAAGAAATTCAACCAGCAGAGCTCAAAGCGGACTATTTTGATCAAATGCCATTTTTTATAACAGAAAATTTCTGCTAATGTTTTGAAATTGATATTCTTTTGCTATTGATGATGTTACCTATGATTTTACTGCTACTGGTTATGAAAAATATATATCTTAGAAGAGATCAAATTTGATTTGATTTTTTTTGTTTTATTCTAAGTTTGGATATTCTTATCATTGAATGCATCTTCTAGTAACCATCGTATTAAAAAAATGCAAAGGTTTTTTTACTTTTTCAGAAATAATAATTTGTTTTCACAGTAATCTTAAAAATCTGGAAATTCTGTTTATATATTTAAATAAAGAGATTTAGCTATAGTTATACTCATCTAAACATATTTTTTCAGTGGCACCTAAAATCAACAGAGCTAATTTACAAGATATTACAATCAGAAGTGGACACACCATTAAGCTTGATGTGGAAGTTGAAGGTGAACCTCCTCCGACGATTACCTGGGCATTTGCAGAGAAACCTGTTGAACCAGATGATGTTGTACAATTCCACAATGAAGATTACAGCACACATATGAAGTTTACAAACATAACCCGTCAATACAGTGGAAAATACACTATACGAGCTGTGAATAAAAATGGTCGGGACGAAGCCACTGTAAACATCAATGTATTATGTAAGTATGAAAACTTTTTACATTTCAGTTGGACTATTCGAAGTAAAATCTACATTCCAAAATGCGTAGTGTTGTTTAATTTTATTGTTCAACTCTCCGTCGACGGCAACTCTCGGACTCCTGAGTTCGCGCGCAATGAGCCTGACAGGCACCTGTTAGAAAATCGTGATTTGCAATTAATTGACGCAGTTCTAACACTTTTAACCGTTTGAATTCAAATAATTGTTTTTTAATAATTTGTAAAAAAAATTAATATGTATATAAAGTAATAAGAGTCTTCAGAAAAGCATCTATGCCAGAGGTGTCAAACTGTGGCCCGCCGGTACCACTAAAATTTTATAATTATCATTGCTTTATCTAATCATCTAATCTCTGAGATTCATGAAGTTCCTTATTCTGCCCCTGTTACTTTAGTTATGAAACGCGATGAGGGTAAAAAAACTAGAATGTGTGTAGATTACCGCAAATTAAATTCTACAATGAAAAATGATGCTGAACCTCTACCACGTATAGATGGAATTCTTGATAAATTAAGTCGTGCTCAGTATTTTTCCACTTTGGACTTAGCCTCTGGATACTGGGACATCCCCATTTAACCAGCAGATACCGAATATGGCAACATATGAGGGTAAAAAAACTAGAATGTGTGTAGATTACCGCAAATTAAATGCTATAATGAAAAATGATGCTAAACCTCTACCACGTGTAGATGGAATTCTTGATAAATTAAGTCGTGCTCAGTATTTTTCCACTTTGGACTTAGCCTCTGGCTACTGGCACATCCCCATTCACCCAGCAGATACTGAATATGACAACATACGAGGGTAAAAAAACTAGAATGTGCGTAGATTACCAAAACTAAATGCTATAATGAAAAATGATGCCGAACCTCTACCACGTATAGATGGAATTCTTGATAAATTAAGTCGTTCTCAGTATTTTTCCACGTTGGACTTAGCCTATGGCTACTGGCACACCCCCATTCACCCAACAGATACTAAATATGATAACATATGCTAGTAAAAACAGTGATTAAATTATTTTCTTTTATTGACTTTCGTACATGGAGTGCCATCATTATCATTTGACAGGCACCTGTTAGAAAATCGTGATTAGCAATTAATTGACGGATTTCTAACACTTTTAACCTTTTGAGGGGTAAGTAATTGTGTTTCTGTAATGCCGAATTCACACCGAAATTTTCAAAAACATTTATTGCAAAATAAGGAAAAGCAATTTTACTACTTTGATTCCCCCAGGATTTGAACAGTAAAATTTTATAAAATTTTTCTGGTCCAAAACTTCATTAATCGTCAGTGAGATTTAATATATCCTACCGCCCCTCAAAGTGTTAAAGAGATCAGTGACCTTCATTATGATCTACAAAAAGAGAGTATTTAAAATTTGAGTGAAAAAAACTTCGTTTATGACACTCAACATAAGTAACCTTGCGGGCTCTAGTGGCAGAGAGGAGAACGGAAATAATTGTGCTGTGCCTGTCAGGCCTATTGCAATCGACGGAGAGTAAGTATTAGTTCAAAAACTATCGCTATGTATTATCGTATTTAATTTCAGGAATTCCCAAACTTTTATACAGTAATATCACTAAATCGAAATTTTAATGATGCCGTAAAACAAACTAATAAAGGTAAAGGCTAGAAGGGACTGATTTACAGTAGGTTAGCGGGTGTACGTGCCCCGCATTCCCTCTCCCAAGTGGGTCCCAAAATTCTAAAATAGATATTTAAAAATTTTAATATGTATATAAAGTGTTTTAAGAGTCTTCAGAAAAGCATCTATGCCAGGGGTGTCAAACTGTGGCCCGCCGGGTACCAGTAAAATTTTATAGTTATCATTGCTTTAGGGAAATTCCATTATAACAGACTAACAGACATAGAAGAAAAAGTAGATTTATCTTATTTAAAAAATAATAATCAAGTAATTAAAAGATGGCTACAATTAGCATATGGTATTATAAGATAAATTAATATAGTTATTATGAATAAATTATTTAATGTGAATAATTATGATTAAAAAAGTGGTATTGTAATTGACAAACAGGAATTACCACGATTTTCGGATACTTTAATGTTTATTTGTATTATTTATAAAAATAACATACAATTTATTGTAACAAATATGTATTTTCATTCAAAGGGAGTTCAGAAACATTCTTCTTTCACAAAATTTCACTGTTGCCACAATATAGTTATGAAAAATATGTAACCTTACCTGTAACAGACCAACATCAACTATGTAACAGACAAACAAATAAGCACATAAAAAGAAGCTGATTATAATGTATTTTATTGATTTTGAGTATTCAACCTTTTATAAAATACATTGCAAATATAAAAAAAATATAAGTTTAATATTATCAGAAAAATGTGTATACTACCTATTTATGTAAAAAATAAAATGCTCTTGGAATTGTCCTTTATCTAATCATTGAATCTCTGCGATTCAAGAAGTGGGCTATTTTTTTAATCCCCTGAGGGGCGGTGGGATAAAATATATCCCACCTAATTTAAACAAGGTTCTCACCAGAAAGTTTTAACTAAATTTTATATTTTTAACTTTGGAGGAAAATAATTGAAAAATTGCTTTTCCTTATTTAAAAATAAAAGTTTTCTATTAATCCGGTGAGAATTCGATATTTAGAGACATTTTTGCTTGCACCTCAAGGGGTTAAAAAATTAGTGGTATCTTACGGGCCACGCTTAAATTATTTTCTTTTACCGACATTCATGCGTGGACTATTATCATGATTATATATTATAAATATGCATAATATCATAAAAATTTGGAAGGGATGATCTTCAATAATGATTTGTTGGCATACAAAATTATCTTACGCTCATTATGCACTCACTTGTTAATCAAGTGGTCACTGAATGCTAAAGTTTAAAACAATTATATTACTAAAACAGTGATTAAATTATTTTCTTTTATTAACTTTCATACATGGAGTACCATCATTATGACATACCGGGTGTCCCAAAAATGACTGATGGATTTTAAAATTCAATAACTTGCAAACGGTGACAGATATTTTAAAAAAAATTGTCGGAGTGTTATGTACGATGTCAGGAGTTTTTATGCTGCAATTCTCAGTTTTAGTTGCAAATGGCGTCGATAGATGGCGCTGCAAGAAATAACCGCTAAATCCAGGCTCGATTTTTAGACCTCTATATTCTTCCATGCGAAAAAAGGAGATGAAAATGTATTGAATGGATCCTGAAGTACCAAAAATTGAATCCGGACTGAGCACCTATTGCTCTCAGCGACATCTATTGTTTGAAATTCGAACTAAAATCAAGAATCACAGTAAAAGATCTCCTGACATCATACATAATCCCTCTGTAGTGAAAGGGCTAGTTCCATGAGTTTTTGTAGTGTAAGTCACATTGCTGATAACTGCAATGCTTGTTGGACACCGTTATTTTCGAAACGTTTCCTTGGCCTTATTCAATTAATGAGAAATCTCGGATAAAATATATCCCATTTATCCGTTCTAAAATACTGGTAGCCAAAAATCGTAGCATGTGACTTAAACTACAAGTGTCCATGGAAATAGCCTGAGATGTTGGCAGCTATGCATACAATGTATAATATTTATAAAAATTTATAAGAGGGTGTTATTAGAAAAACTCCTGTCTTATTAACATGCATTTATATGTACAGTCGATGTCGAAAAAATTATGCTTCCCAAAAATTTAAGCGCGAAATTATCACAGAGGAAAATGAAAATTGTGATTCATTTAGGAATTATATCTTATATTTAACATTATAACGGCCGTAGTGGTCATTTTGACCGGTACCTAATAAAAATAATTCGATTCTCTATAAAATAGATGTGATGGTTTTTTTTTTTGATTGATTTTTATGTACTTTTTAGCGCTTAATCTGAAAATAACCTTCATTTTTAACCATCACGTCAGAATTTTTCGCAAATGGTAAATTTTAAAGTTAAAAAGTAAAAAAAATGACAAAAATTCTGACGTGATGGTAAAAAAATGAAGGCCATTTTTGGATTGAGCGCTACAAAATACGTAAGAATCATCAAAAGCTAAGCAATATGACACAACCCAAATTTTGCAAGCTTGTGAAATGGATGTTGCCATTCTAAAATTTTAACATGGGAAAATTAACGAATTTAAATTTTTAAAAAATCACGCTAAAGAACAGGGTTACTTTAATGATGACATTCACTCATAGCGTAGTGACATAGCGAACATAAAATTTGATTTATTTAGATGATTTCGGACAAAAGAATACTAAAAGTTTACATATCTAAATGCAGAATTATTAAATTAAACTATAAACAAACAGATATTTTTAAGATATTGTATTTGGGAATAAAATGTATGTATTTTAAATGTAATAATCGAATTTATTAAGGGGTACTAAATATCAGTGATAACGAAAAATTGTAAGGAACCTAATGCTCTTATTTAGTCAAAAAAAAAGAAAAAAAACGTAGACGGGCATAACAATAAAATGCATGTGAACATTAAATATAGGCTTGAAGTAAAAAAGACAAATATAAAAATTTGCAGTAATTTTAAATAACGAAAGAGCAAAAAAAATTAATAAAACATTAATAAAAACCCAAATAAAACATCGAATTAAAAAGACTTGATGACGTAACAAACACATGTTACATGTATAATGTCAAGTGAATATGACATTTACTATCATCTATTATTGGCATTTAATCTTACAGTTTGGCGACAGTTTTTTGGTCGACAGTTTTTTGGTCGTTTAATCAAGAAGTACCGTTATTAGCCCCCGATATGCTATTTTGTTCGGCCAGCAATTAAATTGTCGTCTCTAAAAAATAACGTTACGTTTTATAAGCAGCTGTAAAACAAAGCAGACGTATCATTGTACGGGATAATCTCTACTGCATTTTTTTTTATTTCTAAGCATCGCACATTTTCAATTTTTATACCGTCGTATCGGGAAAAAAGTACATTTAAATGCAATTTGTTTGAAAACTGCGTCTCAATTTGCTTTTGAGATTTTTTTTTTTTTTTTTTTTTTTTTGTAGTTTTTAACGAAATTTTTTTAATGTTGGCAATCGAAGTACTCCATTTCTGTAGAAAGTAAAGGAAAAATAGTTGGAAAGTAGTAGACTATTATAACTTTTTTTAGCCATTTTCCCATAATAACTGAAAAAAATGTAATTAAAGTACGTGCTATTTTGAAAAAATATAAATAAATGATTTCTGATAAGACATAGAGCTATTATAAACTATATTTAATTTTAAGTATCTATATTAATGTTACAAACAAATGAAGGCATATGAATCATTATGTAGCCGGTTTATTTTGTCGAGTTCTGGATTGTAAATGTGGAATTCTTCAGCGGATGAGAATGACATCATTTTATATAAAATAAAAGTGTGTGTTTTATGCCTTAAAACTCAAATATGTTTTGTATTATCTATATTTATTTACATACATTTTTTATTTCATTGGAGGTGACACTAAATTCTGAAAAGTAGAATTCCCGTTTTCTAGTTTCATATATTTAGCATAGCTGCGAACATCTTCGCTTTTTTGTACCACAAAAATTTTACCTTTTTAACACGTTCACGCCGGTATTTATGTTTTTCGCTGTGAGGCGGCACTCGAATTCATGTTTTGCTTCATAAGGCGGCGCGGTACTTTCGCTTATTCAGACACTGTATGTAAAGACACGCCCCTCTCATATTTATTAAATTGAACTCGAATATAACAAGCAGAGTTGATTGTGAATGTCTGAAAGTTCGTAAGGAGTAAGCAAATTACTTAGAGACATGATTTTACTGACTGCATTTGTACGAAATTAATGTAAAATGTCTTACAATCTAAAGAAATATGGACAGCATGATATAAATGCTTTTTTTGTAAGGTAGAAGCCACGCCCTTAGTCAATGATACCTTTAACACTAGAACGGCGGCGAGGGGTCATTTTGACCCTTGCCGAATGAATACATTTCGATTCGAACCAGAATTTTTTTTATAATGTAAGATTAATATATGCTGCACATAATTAACTTAAATAAATAAGTTAAATAATTCTAAATAAAAATTCTGATGTGATGTATTTTTATAAAACTTGAGCAATATTTCCCGCCGTTCTAGTGTTAAAATGAAAATAAGAATTCTCGTTTCCCGTAGTTAATGTATAAGGTATAACTGTATAATGTATGTATAATGTATGAATGTATAATGAATAATTGAATAGTTTTTACTACTGAATTTTCGAATATTCAAGTGTGACCAAGCTGTAGTGCACGCCGTCTATGGCGTAGTCGAGTGTGACCCACCGGTGATGCACGCCGACCGATGCGGCAGTCAAGCGTGACCCACTGGTGATGCACGCCGGCGTGAACGTGTTAAATCGCCGTAATCGGCCGATAAAACAAGGCAAAAATTTCTATTAAATTTTTGTGGTACAAAAAAGCGGAAGAGTTGGCAGCTATGTATTTAGTCATAAGTAAATTACGAAGGAGTTTATTACAATATTAATTATATTTTCAGCTAAACCATCAAGACCCGAAGGTCCACTTGAGGTTGTCGATGTAGATGCTAAAGGATGCAAATTACAATGGCAACCTCCCAAAGATAACGGTGGCATGCCTCTGGAAGGGTACCAAGTTGAAAAACAAGATGTTCTTACTGGCCGGTGGGTACCAGTGGGAAAAGTTGACAAAGACACAACTGAAATACCTGTTAAAGGATTGGAAGAAGGCAAGAAATATAATTTCAGAGTCAAAGCTATAAATAATGAAGGAGAATCCGAACCACTTGAGACGGATAGATCTATTCTTGCAAAGAATCCTTTTGGTATGTAAATGTTCTATTCATAAAGCATTTGATTTTTTGTATCTGTTTTTTAGCTCTCAGGCTATCAAAGCCCGAGAGCTAATGTGCCCGCAGGTTCTGTATGTACGTAACACGATAACTTTTGAAAGAAATAGTCGACTTTCTTCAAATTTTGTAAATAAGTTCATTCTGATAAGGCGCTTCCCTGTATCGGTGGTTCGTTGGTTAAGTATAAAGAAGCAAATGGAGCCTAATCACCCCCCCCCCCCCCCAATTTAGATAAATGTGTTTTTCATGCAGAATTATCATATTTGCTTCAAATTTGTTATACCGGTTCATTTTGATACGGTACTTACCTTACTAGTTTTAGGGGTTCGTTGGTTAAGTATAAAGGGGGGGGGGGATGGGGGAGCTAATTCCTCATCCTTAATTTAGCTTAACCCATTAACCGCTGGCGTTGCGTTCACGCAACAGTCAAAATAATTGCTCATGCAATGAATTAATTACATTCGCACCACTATTTTAGAATTTAAAAAAATGTCTTATTTATTGGCGGAAATTTTGCTATTTTAGTAAAGCGAAATTTACCTTACTGAATTTGTGGTGGGAAACTACTTTCAACAAGAAATTTGAATATTTCTATCGTAATAGTTTTGGCGGTTAATGGGTTAATGGGTTTTTTTTGTCGATTTCTTTATTTTTCGAGGCACATTATTCTTTGAAAAAAAGAGTATAATATACAATTAGTGTGAATAGCATGTGAGCTCAATTCCATGAGTTTACCTGGGCAC
Organism: Maratus speciosus; assembly: GCA_963932465.1. Lineage (NCBI taxonomy): Eukaryota > Metazoa > Arthropoda > Arachnida > Araneae > Salticidae > Maratus > Maratus speciosus. The sequence continues at coordinate 231,362,940 of OZ010794.1, read as the reverse complement.
TTTTATTTTTATTTTGTACATATGCCGTCTTTTTCCGTCCTTGAATCAGTTGTCTGACTTGAGGGTGTTTAATCTGAATGCATTGGTGAGCAATCCTCGTGTATAACTCGCATCACTATTTTTAAAGTAAATTTTGAAGGAATATAGGAACATTATTACTGTTTATTGTTCCTTGGGAGAATAGAGACCAAACTCAAAAGCAAAATCAAACTGAGATTGTTATTATTTGTTTTATTGTGAAGACCAATATAAAAGACGGATCAGATGGTTACCGTGCACATTGAACGCCTAATCACTCAGCTTTTGGTAAAGTTGATTGAATATACTGTGTATGATTTGTTTTGCTATTTTTTTCTACGATCTAATTCCGTTTTAAAAAGAGCGGTAAAGACTGTTTAGCATAAACAACAGTTAGCTAATATCTTTTAAAAAGTAAAAACAAATTGATATAAGAGTCTGCATTGAATATATTAACATAGTACTTATATCATATTTTACAATTTTTGAATTTTACTATTATTTTCATACGTAAATGAAAGACCACATACTTATTTCATGAAATTAATTAATTCAATCTTCATAAAATTTAAACAGCTTACAGGTAAAGGCATTGTAATCGTTCATAAAACGAATATTCTTGGCTTAATGACTTTATCTCTACTTCTCTTCCATTGTCGCATTTTCAAGAATGTTTATGCCATTATTATAGGATCCGAGCGTGTAATTCAGTCGAAAATAAGGCAGTACGTGAATTAATTATATATATATAACATTAAACACAAATATTTACAAGTAATATATACATTCCGTTAGATACACGACTTATACATTATTCAAAACTCTTCGTCGTTCATATGCGTCTTAAAAAGAACATCCTTCATCACTACTACGTTATACAGTTCTCCGCGCCAAAACATGACAGGTATTAGCTCCAACTTTTAAAAAAGATTGGGTGGGCTCGAAAATTTCCAAGTAAAATATCATAAGACAAATATATATTTATCTCTTAGTGTGTATATGTGGAGAACGAGGTGCGAGGAGCGAATGACTAAAGATGATAATTCAAAATTAAATTATGTTTTTTATAAGCAAATTTTGAAATTATTATAATTTTATAAATAATTTTATTAAATTATATCCTTATAAGTTCTTCCTTGTAAATACAGTAATATTTACTTTAAATAGCATTGAAATTTCTAACTATTGAAAGTGCAAAAAACTAAATGTCAATAAAAGGATACATTTTAGTCACCCAAGTGCTTTATCAATTCAAGACATCAAAACAGATGGCAAAATATGCAGGAAATTTGTTTTCGTGAGAAATTTAACTATGCATCCACTGAAGGGGGGGGAGGGTGTTCAGTGCTCCTGTAAGTCTAATGGATATCCTTACTGTTTTTCAAACAAAATTATTTTCAAAACGTTAATAAAACCAAATTTCATTTTCAGCGATTAAATAAATAAAAAATAAATTACAAATAAATTATTTGAAATTGGGAGGATGGAGAGATCAAATTATTGGGTGGGCTCGCGCCCCATGGGACCATATAATTTGGCGCCACTGATGACAGGTTTTTTTCTTTTCTTCTCACCTCACTTCACTCTTACTCTTTAGTCACGCCTCCAGGTATTCAGACGGTCTGTAGGGAGCTTCTATTTGTGAGGGACATCTGGCTGCCGGAAAGCTAGCTGCCCATGACCTAGTGGAAAGGAATTAGCCTCCCCATATTATTACAGTGGAACCCCGCTAATTCGGACCCCATTAATTCGGATCTCCGGATAATCCGGATCTGTCTGGTCGATTTTTTTTTCCAAGTTTGAGACGCGATCGGCAAATTTCCATAACATTCATTTATTTCCTCCATGTATTCTGAATAAAAAAGTCTTTTCTGAAATCTTTAGAAGAATACCTGAAGCATTCTTATTTAAACTTTTTGATGTTATCCTTCAAAGAAACAACAATGTATCACTTTTAGTTTGGCAATTTTATAGTTCCGGGTGTTACAAAACATTTAAAATCGTACAACTTACCCATCAAAGCTATCCTCCTAATTGATAATGCCCCGACACACCCCGAAGAAAGTCAACTGACAAAACGAAACATAACGGTAAAGTTTTTACCACCTAATATAGGGATGCACAACCTGTGGCCCGCGAATTTCATCAATTTAAAACTGGAAAAAATTGCAATTTTTGCGCATAGGTCGCAGAAAAAATCGTGAATTTCGTAAATTTCCAGCGGGAAAATTGAAAATTTCGCCAGTCAGTTAAGAATCGCGAATTTCGTTGATCGGGTACGGAAAAATCGCAAATTTCTTTGATCGGACACGGAAAATTCGTCCTTTTTGTTGATGATGGGCAGAAAAATTGCACATTTTTTGGATCGACTGCGGAAAAATGCCCTGTTTCGTCTGTTTATCGCGAGAAAAAAACGCGAATCCCGTTGATTCGGCACGGGAAACTCGAAAATTTCGCCGATTAACCGCGGAGAAATCACAAATTTCATCGATCAGCCGCTGAAAAATCGCAAATTTCGTCGATCGCGTACGGAAGACTCGCAAGTTTTTTCAATCGGGCTCCGAAAAATCGCGAATTTTGTTGGTCTGGCACGAAAAAATCACGAATTTTGTTGATTAGGCACGAAAAAAGCACGAATTTTATCGATCGGGCTCAGAAAAATCGCAAATTTCGTTCATCGGGCACAGAAAAATTGGATGGATGATGCGCGGAAAATTTGAAAATTTTGTTGATCGACTGCGGAACAATCGTGAGTTTCGTCAGTTTATCGCGAGAAAAAATCGCGAATTTCGTCAATGTGACGCGGGAAAAATTTGCAAATTTCGTCAGAGTGCGTTAAAAATTGCGAATTTCGTTAATAGGGCGCGGAAAAATCATCGGGCGTGGAAAAATCACTAATTTCGTCAATCAAGGGCGGAAAATTCGAAAATTTCGTCGATCGAACACGGAAAAATCGTTAATTTCTTTGATCAGTCGCGGAAAAATCTCAAATTTCGTTGATAGGCTCCTCTTCCTGTCTTCATTCATAAAGTTCACACATTTCTTTGGGACTAGCCACTTTCATGCTTATGTTTCTTAGCACTTTTAATAAAATAAAATTTACTCTCTCAAATAAAGTCAAGGAATATTATCACTTCTAGAAAATAATCCTTGCTATATCTGATATATATGCAAACGTAAACACTGTTGATGTATCCTTACCAACTGAATTGGATATGTTGACAGGGTATGGGAACCTAGAGGGTAAAACTCCCTCCCCTCTAAAATCATATTTTTGTTTTACCTGATTATAGGCCACAGATCACCTCCTCGAAATAGAATTCTCTCCGTGTTACTGATGTGGCCCTCGACAACCCAGATATTTTTGTAAGTGGCCCGTCTCTTAAAAAGTTTGTGCACCCCTAACCTAATGTAACAGCGCTGGTACAGCCAATGGATCAAGGTGTTCTTCAGAATATTAAGAAAGTTTATAAATGAGAAATGTTTAATGAACTTTTAGAAGATGATGGAGAACATGGAGTGGCAGAGATTCTCAAATCAATCAATATCAAGAAACTAATCTATATGATTGCTGAATCTTGGGATCAGGCTGCTGAGAGTACTCTCCGAAAGTCGTGGAAGAATTTATGGCCTTTAAATTGTGATTTCTCGAATAATAAGCTTGAAACAGAAGGAGGAATAAGCGAAAGTGAAAGAGAAATTACGCCTGAAGATTTTCTGAGCATGTTAAAAAAGAAATTGATGGTTGCTCAGATGTTAATATCAGCGACATTAGCAATTGGTTAGAAGCAGAAAATAATGAAGGTTACGCCTCACTTATAGATGACGAAATAATCGCTTTGTGCACAACTGAAGAAAATGAAAATGAAAATGAAGATGATACAGACGAAAGCACCATTATCAATGATGATCAACAAAAGTTATTAGCCATAATGAAGCAACGTCTCATTTAGAATAATTAATGGTTTCTTTTGAACGTCAGGTGGAGGCTACACCCAATGAACTACTTATGCTCAAGCGGATGCGTGACCGTGCGGCCCGCAAAAGGTATACAAAACTGGCACAGCAGAAGATTACAAACTTTATAATTACAAAGTAAACATTTTTTACTGTCTGTAAATATTCAATATGTTTAATATAAAGGTTATTTTCTGTAAGTATGTTTTATTTTATTTCATTTTTTCTCATTCTCCGGATAATCCGGATTTTCGATATTCCGGATTGGGCCTGGTCCCAATTAATCCGAATTATCGGGGTTTTACTGTATATATTATACACGCTTGTCAACCTTCCAGTTTTATAAATAAATTAAACATTTGTTGAGCTAAAAAAAATTTATTAATGAATGAAAGTAATAAGTACCAGATACAAACAAGACACATACTTAAATGAATTTTCTTTTTCATGTATGATTTTTTTCCCGATAAGAACGGTAGGCTTGTAAATATTATTACACATGTAACTAAAATTTAATTACTTACTATCCTTTATTAAAATTACTAAATATAAAAAAGCAAGAATGTAAAAATAAAAACTTGGTAACCCGTTTAAGAAAAATGATTCATTATTAATACCTTTTCAGATAAACCTGGATGTCCTGGCATCCCTGAAATTGTAGATTTCGACAAAGACTTTGTGAAATTGGAATGGGAACCACCTGCCAGAGATGGAAATACTCCTATTACTGGATATATCATTGAAAAGAAGGATAAAATATCTGGCGAATGGGTCAAAGCAGCAGATGTTAAAGGCAATGAAGGTAAAGTTGGTGGTCTTATTGAAGGAGAAAAGTACGAATTCAGAGTTAGAGCTGTAAATAGGGCTGGTCCCGGAGAACCTAGTGAAGCAACGCCACCTCATTTAGCCAAACCAAAATTCTGTAAGTAAAATAAATTTTCACTCTTATTATTATTTTTATGCTTTTAAAACTGAAAACTTTTATTCTGCCTAAATTTTACATACGATTGACACTTTAAGTATTTGTATAGTTTCCTAAAATGTATTAAACTAAAAAAATATGTAATACTGTTTTAATCACACTTGAATCCATAAAGTTTTGTACTTGTTCTTCTTTATTAATATTTAAAATATTTACATTAATATTTACATAGCTTCCAACTTGTACAGATTTTTGCTACCACTAAAATTTAATAGAAATTTTTGCCTAATTAAATCCCCGAATTGCAGTAAATGTTGATAATTAAATAAGACAGAAATTCCTGTAAAATTTTAGTGGTAGCAAAAATCCGTACAAATTGGCAGCTATGTATTTAGAAATAAAAATTTTAATAAAGTTTCTTTAAAAGTTATTACAACTAACAAAGCTGACATAAATCTGCTCTTATTTATCTAAAAATATTTTTTATATTATTTATAGTGCTTTGCAGTTAGTAATTTATGAATGCGTATAATTTAATCCTATTTTTAACCTTAATGAAAGTTAGCTTCTTCGGAAATCCTGTCCACTGATAACAATAAAGTTTTAACTGTATTGCTCTATAAAATTTGAAAGGATTTTAATGATATTAGACCATTTTTATGCATTCATATCTCGTCTCCTGATTCTATTGCTAATTAACATTTATATTTATACACAGATTTTACATTGTATATATTTTTTGTCATTTATTAACATTTTACTTTAATTTATAATATGCTTAAAAAAATCGTCTATTCTGTAATTTTTTACAAATTTTTTTGCCTGTGAAAGTAGGAAAATATTTTATTTTTATTTAATTTTGCATAACATTAAACTTTTATGCATTTTTTACAAGTAAATGCTATAAAAAAATCACAAAAAAAGTTTTTCTTATACTTCCGTAAACACACATAATTATTTACTATACATGTATTCATATTTAATTTTGCTTTGTAAGATCTTAAAAATTTTCAAACAAAAATGTAAAAAGTTAAAAGTTACTACAAATATCATTGATGTTTGAAATAATTTTTAAGTATCAAATATATAATTTTAATTTCTTTTCTTTTTCTCATTATCTTCTCTAACCCCCGTAAATTTTAAGAAGAGCGTTGTTAGCGTTAAGCTATTTTGTTCATCAATATCTCTTGAATTGGTACTGTTTGCTAATTGTACCTTATTAATATAGTGAATGAGAAATGTAACCTTGAGCATTTAAAATTTGAGAAAAATTATGTCAAACAAGAAACTGTGTTATGTTTGTTTCTAAAATATTATTTTATGCGCTATTACGCGTAAAATGAGCAGCACTATACCGTTAAGCACTAATACACGTTTAATTCATATTATAAGGCAGTATATTACGGTTTATTACTGTTAATTTTACTATTATAAACCGACACCTCAGCTTGTGGTATTATAACATAAAATCAACAGTTTTCTTTTATAATCCTTTGAGGAGCAAGCAATTGCGTTTGTGTAATAATGAATTCCCACCGGAAATTTAGAAAATTTTTATTTCAAAATAAGGAAAAACAATTTTTCACCTCTTTCCCCCTAAAGTTATAAAAAGGAAACCTAATTAAAATTTTCTGGTGCAAATCTTAATTAAACTTAGGTGGGAGATAATATATCCCACCGCCCCTCAAGGGGTTAACATTGTACTGAATTTATGAACTAATATACAGATTTTATGTTATCACTAATTATTGAATGTTTGTTCTAGTGAAACCTCGCATTGATAGAGCAAACTTGAAGAATATGGCCATCAAAATTGGCCAAACGGTCAGCTTGGACGTGAATGTGAAAGGTGAACCACCGCCAGAAATTGTGTGGCAGTTGAATGACGTGGAAGTAAAGCCATCTGAGACGATTCGAATCGACAATGCCGACTACAATACGAAATTTTACCTCCTCCGTGCTACAAGGAAAGAGAGTGGTATTTACACAATTATTGCCACTAATAAAGTGGGCAAAGATGAAGCTAAAGTTGAGATTTTCGTTATGGGTAAGGAATTGTTCATCAATGGGGTTATTCTTTTAAATACAGTAAATTCTGTCTAAGGCGGACTCTGTGCAAGCCAGGAATCTGTCTACCGTGGAAAATTTTTAAAGTCCCGGCGAACCCATAGAAAATAACATTAATTCTTGCTGCATAAGCCGGAATCTGCCTAACGCGGAAACGGAAAGAGTTTCAAGGTCCCACCGAAAACAAAATTTTGCATAAGGCGGAAAATAGGATATTTTAAAAAATGAAAGGCATTTCGTTTATGAAACTTTAAAACTGATATATATAAGTCAAATACTCAATGTCGAGCATAAAAAATAAATTCCGTAATACTTTAAAAAAGTTAATTCAAAGGAACAGAAACTGTTTAAATTTTAAGGAATTCTTGCTTATGCCATTTTTTCCTATATAAATATGCATTTAAAAGTTATTATTACTAGTTGAGTGCACATTTATGAAAATATATATTGTCTACAATATGTTATGCTTTAAGGTTGCACTCAAATACAAAGTGGTGGCTTTCTGTCTCATTCCCGAAGTTATTATTATTTTTGTGTGTGTGTGTGTGTAAACTTCAAATTTGTAGGTATTAATTAAAGCAATACTAAGAAATTGAATAACGTTTCTCATTTATTTATAAAGACAAAGGATCTTCCAGAATTTCCGTTTTCGACAGATTTTCGAGCCAGGACAATCAATGAAAGATCGAATGAAAGATCGAATGAAAGATCGAATGAAAGATCGCGAGCAATTCATTATAACTCAAGATCCAATCTTTCTATCGAAAGCATAAAACGCTATTCGACTGATGTATGCTTCATTCCAATAAATCCCGCTCTTTTCTATAAGTCGGAATATTGTCTACCACGGAAAATTTTCTCAGTCCCGACCGATTCCGCTTTTGACAGACTTTACTGTATATATTACATGTTATAAGTATTAAAGAAATTCACGTTAATCTTTGTTATTTGAGAGTTATCAGATAATTTTACACTACAGATTAAAAAAAATGGTGTAATAAAATAGTCGAAGTAATTTTTATTTCATACTTGAATTTATACTTTGTCTAAAAGTATAAAAGAAATATTTTCTTTAAAATAGAGGATTAAAATTATATTTTTTACGACTGTAAAATTTGTTTTATTTTAGAGCCTTTATTGTTTAAAATGCTTGTAAATCAGTATTTCGGCGATGTGCATTGGTCTTGTTATCTAATAACTTACTTATTTACTTATTTTATGAAATTAATTAGTTTGCTTTAATTTTATAATAGTCTTAATATTATAGTAGTTTCTCTAACGTTTTCCTTATTATAATGATTCTTCCCTCCGCTGCCCTACATCCTGTATCATTCTAAGTATTTTTTAAATGAAAAACCATTATTTTTTTCTTGATTTTTAAAACTCACTTTTTTATAAATATAAAAAAAAATAAGTTTAGCTCAGCACAACTTCGATTATCTTATATTTTATTCACGGAAACTTCGATGTGATTTATAGGAGAATAGCCGAATACTAGAAATCCCAACCTCCTCTTACCACAGCAAAAGCTAGTAATATATGAAGAATTAATTTTAGTACAGGACATTGTTGCATCGTATGGATGCAAATCAAGATAAAAATTTGAAATTGATTCTATTATAAAAGCCTCTTAGCTCTCAAACTTATACATCACATGCAGTAAAGAATATTATTGTATTTTTAAACTGTAAAACTAACGAAAAAGCCGTACCAGGATCGAAAGCCACCAAATCCGCAGTGGAATCAAAAGCGAAATCCAGCTTAAATGACAACGAATCCCATCGAGTAAAATTTAAAATGTAAAACGTAAATTAAAAATCCTACTAGCTAAAATATTATAACTATGTAATACATTTTGTTTTCATAGAGATTTAATTTTCAACATTAATTGAAAACAAGAAGATGAAAACTATATTTCAGGGTGATTACTCTGTCTTTGAACTAATAATTAACCTACCACGAAATCTTAGAGAGTGAAAAATGAGAACTCTTTTTATTTAAATGCATTTATTATTAGTATATTTATGTAAACAGAAGTTAATTTTCAATGTGGTTACCTTTTACTTTAGCCACACCTTGAAATGTTCAGGGAAGTTTTGGCAAATCTGATATAACTCATTCTTACTTGTATGTTCTTAAGCAGACTTAAGATTTTCCCTTAAATATTCCACATTTTTTGTGAGGTGTAAATCAAGTTTTTCTTTCTAATCTTATTCTAAAACACAAATCTAATATATTTTAATTCGGCGAAATTATGGGTCATTTTTGTGAGTCAATAAAACACGGCTGATTGGCCGTGTCAATCTTGGGTAGCCTTAACTTTATGGGCTTGTGCCAACTCTTGTTAGAAAGTCCAATACTTCTTTATTTAAATGTTTTCTAGTCCATGCACGTGAATATTCCTTTAGGTTTGAGATTTTTATAATATTTTGTGATCTTTTGATAATCTTCTTTCTTTTATTAAATTAACATTAAGTTTTGTCCAAGGACTTTTAAGTCATCCCGTATATTACATAACGATTGTATTTACATTAAACTTTTAAAAGTTTTTAATTTTCTCCATCTTAATTCACAATAGGGTTTGTTTTTGTACACTTACTACTTCTAGTGATTGGTTGGTAATAGAATCTGACGGTTAAAAGAGTAGCAGTTTATAAATAAAATTTTATGTTAATATAATATTGACATTTTTTCCCCCTTCTAGGCAAACCAAGCAAACCGAAAGGCCCACTGGATGTTTCCGACGTACATAAGGAAGGTTGCACCTTGAAGTGGGCTGAACCTGAAGATGACGGAGGTTGTCCGATCGAATATTACGAAATCGAAAAAATGGATGAAGAAACAGGCATTTGGGTTCCAGCTGGAAAATCCCAAACGCCACAAGCCGATCTCACTAATCTCACACCCGGAAAGAAATATAAATTCCGTGTGCGTGCAGTTAACAGAGAAGGAGATTCAGAGGAACTTGAAACTGAACAAGCTATCCTTGCAAAGAATCCATTTGGTAATTGTTTATATTTATGTAATGTTGAACTTTGCAATTGTAATTAAAAAGTTTGGTACGATTTTATTGTCAAAATTACATTTGGTTCAAAAGTTCGAAGGTTTCATAAGGCTATTTACCATAAAGACGAAATGAGGTTCCGTCAAAAGTGATGTTTTATTAGGTGGTCAAAAAGACGTTTTGTGATACTTTTTGGTATAATAAGGAGTCAAATTGAGAGATTAAATTCAATCTTGCTTCAAACTACTCACCGTATAATGCAGTATAATGCAGCATTACATTTCTATGTAAGTTAACCCTTAAGTGCGTGATTTTTTATTTTGTTTCGAAAAAATTATATATGATTCTCTGAAAGGGTATTACACAGGAAAATTAATGAAAAAAATCAGACATATATTTTTCATATAATACGTTAATCTTTTCAACTGTTGCACATCTGCAATACAAGTAAAAATTACTGTCGTGTGGTTGTTCTACGCTAAAATATTGCAAATTAGTAAATGTTTTAAGAAGTATGTCTCCAAATACCTTATTTTATATAATTATTTATTTAATAAAACTTAACTTTTAACCCTTTAATTCCCATGATATAATACGTTCTAGAAATTACGTTGTTCAGAGAATCTGACTTTACACCAAAAAGTTTCTATGGTTAATCTCACTTTATTTAAATATGGAATGTCTGTTATTAATTAAAGCAGATATTGCTCTTTTAATTTTCTAGTGTGAATTAGGTATATACGAATAAAAAAAAATCTATTAAATTCAAAATACTGTTGTTTGTATATATGCAAAACTGCGCACTAAAGGGTTAAGTAGTCGGCATGAACTTATTTAAAATGTTATAATAGGTTTTGATACTTCTTGTTCCATTTTAAAGAATCAAATTACAATATGCAAAACAGAATAAATAATTTAAAAGTATTAAACATTTTTCTTTAAAAAAAAAATACTAATTTATAAATTGCTTATTATATAAAACAACAACTGACAGAGATAAACACAAATTTCACTTCCATTTGATGTGTTGAATTGTTGTCTTTCATATGGGCTATGGCGAAGAGGGGAAGGGGAGGGCCATTTCCCCCTCCCTGCATTTTGAAATTTAAATAATTATTTCTTTTTCTGTTATGTTAAGAAGTAGTAAAACTTATTCTTTACTAAAAGCTAAGAAAGAATGGAACTTACTCGTTATTTATAAATTATATACCTCAAATATAGGGCTGCACAAAAGTATTCACGTACCGTTCTCCTTATTAAAAGAATTTGCTGAAGGTAAATTTTCAACTGAAGTATATGTATCTCTTAAGTGAACTAAATTTTAGCATGCATGTAGTTAATAGATTCAAATCTATATAGGGCTATCTATCAAATCTATATAGGCTAAAATATATAGGGCTCTGAAAAAATTCGCATAATTTTCCGATTGTGGATGGGAACAGCTTAAATTGGGCTTTGAAATGTATTATGTGTTTCCATATGGTTGAATTAGACGTAATATTTTAAGTTTTAAAACGGTGCAGTTTTGTTAAATTATTTTGAATATGTTGAAAAGTGTTTCATAATCTATGCTTAACACATAATTTTTCTTACTTGTTTATTTTCTATTCAGACGAACCAAGTAAACCTGGTAAACCAGAACCAACCGACTGGGATGTGGATCATGTTGATCTCCAATGGACAAAACCAGCAAGTGATGGTGGGTCTCCCATCACTAAATACATTGTTGAAAAGAAAAAGAAAGGTGCTCATAAGTGGGCAAAAGCGAAAGAAATACCAGGAGACACAACTTCCGCTACTGTTGGGGATCTAGAGGAAGGTGAAGAATACGAATTTAGAGTCATTGCTGTCAATAAGGGTGGACAAAGTGAACCTAGTGACTCATCAAGACCAGTTATAGCAAAACCAAGAAACTGTAAGTATCGCTGACATGATATTTTTAAATAAATGAAAATTAAAATTCTGGTGCTATATTCATCTTAAGATAAGGATATTTTTACTTTCAATAAAATTTTCATCATTGCAAAAAATAATTAATTTGTTTTGCAAATTTATATAGTACAATTATTTGGGAAAACTTCATTTATTTTCTAGTAGCGCTTTTTTTTCAAGTCAAATAAACAAATTTTCAACTTGAAAGTTCACTTAATACATGAAATAAGCACCAAATATAAGAAATACATATATTTATATATTTTTTAATTATGTTTTAAAATATGTTTATATGATTTTTAATAAATCAGAAGTTTGGTAATATAAAATGTATTTTGCTAGTAACCATCTCGCTGCGCAACCCGAGATTTCCTCAGGGATGCATTTTTTCGTCTATTTAACCCTCCTTGATTATTCCCACCAGTTATTTTTTTATTGTACATTTTGCCTTATTTAATCGGAGCATTCTCCCGATTAAATTATACAAAAATTTTTGATTTGAAAAACCGATGAGAAAAAAATAAAAATTCTTAAAAGACGCTCATCGCGAAGCTATTTTGATAAAAAAAAAATTACGTAGCGAGAGGGTTAATATGTAATTTTTATTACATAATATCTTAAATTAAACAATAGAATGTCATAATTTAAGTTCAACCTTTATTTTTTTTTAAAGTCTTGGTGGAAATTATCCATGTAACTCTACATCTACATACTCATTAATAATTGTATGCGGATTTTGTAATCACATTTTTTTACCATTTAATATTATTATGGTCTGCTGTTTATGAATATAGCTCAAAATTTATTATTTATGAAGTAATATTTGCAGAATACATTAAAATAAATAAAAGTTGATTTAACCTTTAACTGTTTTAATTTCTTTCAGTGGCACCGAAAATTGACCGAACTAACCTGAAAGCTTTAACTGTAAGAAGTGGGCATAACGTGCGTCTTGAAATTGATGTCAAAGGCGAACCTCAACCTACCATTAAATGGTCTGTTGATGGCAAGCCATTGCCAGAATCTGCAAGAATTAAACCACAAATTGAGCCGTATAAAACCATCTTCGTTATTACTAAAGCTCTTCGAAAGGACACTAATAAATACGTTATTACAGCTTCAAACAGCAATGGCACTGATGAAGCTACTTTAGAATTAACAGTTCTTGGTATGCATTGCTTCTTATTATAATAATGAATACAATTTATGAATTTGATTTTATTTGTTTGTAATAAATTGCATTTAATATTTTTTGCATCTTTCTTGCGCATGTAATAAATTTTAATACATTTACATTATTAGCGCGCATTTCAGGAATTTCTTTTTATTCGGAAATTCCTAATCCATGCTGGAAGTTCCGAAAGAAAAATTTTTACTTCTTTCTACCTTTATACAACAAGAAATTATTGGATTCATGAAAAATTTCGACTTCCAGTTTTCAATGGATTTACACGTTTTAGAAGGTCCTGAACACGATTTGATGATTTTTAGAATATGTCTGTCTGTGAGCTTGTCTGTCTGTATGTGACAAATATTTTTTGGGCGCTCTATCTCAAGAACTAATGCGCTGAATTTCACAAAACTTTAGATTCAATTACACCTTGATATAAACTGACGCTGATTAGATTTTGGTGTAAATAGCCATAAATGGCCATTTAATTTTGGCACTGTGCTAGTGAATTTTGAAGAATTAACATGCAGAAGATAGAAGAAAGTTTTAGGATTGGCACATCCGACTAGTTACTTTATGTAATCTTGAAACATCTGCCATTAAATAAAGGAAAAATTACTATTCAGAATTTCTGGTATGAATTTGGAATTTCTTAATAAAAAAGAAACTTCTGAATTGACCCATATGTACGCTAATGAGGCAAATCGTTTAAACATGCGTATTGAAAAGTTAGTATAGAAACAACAATGATTTTACATTAATAATTCATAGCAGTGGAAATGTTGATTATATCATGATATTTTGAATAATTCAGATCAATATGACACTGATGTAGCTACTTTAGACTTAAGTACTTGGTATGCATTATTTCTCATTTAATAATAAAAAAAAATCTGTAATTTACATTTATTTGTTTGTAATCAATTGCATTTTAATTTTTGTGTATCTTCATGTAATAACTTTTTAACCCATTTCCATCATTAGCGGACATTTCAGGAATTTCTTTTTTATTCAGAAATTCCAAAAGGAATTTTATTTATGTAATCAAGAAACGTTTGTCATTAAATAAAGCAACAATTATTATTCAGAATTTATCGCAGTTTCAGAATAAAAAGGAAAGTCCTGAATTGACACATATATTTGCTGATGAATCAAATGAGTTAAACATGCTAAACCCTCGGACTAGCAAAAAAAAAAAAAAAACCAGTGTACAAAAATTAAAATAATACATACAATAGCAGTTAAAATTCATTAGTTTTTTTATTTTTCGATATTCCTTTAAAAAGTTTCTAGATTTTTACGAATTTAGATCTAAAAATACGAGTTTACAAACCAATTCCTTTATTTTACCACATTCAGCTGGATTTTACTAAATTGAATGAATTCCGTTTTTCCTGTCGGTACCATTGGACCCGTCTGGTATGTGGAGGGTTAAAACTGAGTCTCGAAACAATGATTTTACAGTAATAATTTAAATCAGTGGAAATATTCAGGGGTCTGAGTACTCTTAAAATTGAAAAAAAGAGACCATTTTTAACATTTAATATCTTAATTTTGATTTTAAGTCACAACTTTAATTAAGATGAAAGATATAAGTATGTTCTTTCATTTCATGTATTTAAAAAATTGCAAGATGCAGAATTAGCATTTAAAGTGGGCTCCAAACAATCAGACATTTGACGAGCAGACAATCGGCATAACAGTTTACGCGCAGGATTGCAAAATACGTTTTGCAACTAGTAGAAACATTTTGGTGCTTACGCATATTTCAGATCACAATGATTACCCTGAACCTAAATAAATTTGTATTTAAAGCATTTTTATATTTTTAATACAAAGTTGTATTTAGCTAATGCCAAATTTAGAAAATTTCAACAATATAATCACTTATAAAAATATTTTTTTGAACAATTAAAAGGAAATTTTAGGTTCAGTTTATACAGACTAACATAAACATATGTTTTGAAAATTTCATGAAGAAATATTCAGATGTTTTTTGAGATATCGTGTGCGTTATGCCCAAAAACGTCATTTGGAGAAAAATGATTTCAAAGTTTCAAAAACACCACTTCAGCTATTGAGCGGGTATAATTCTAATAGCCATAACTTCTGTTCCACTGGAAATTTTAAGGAAACAATTATATCAAAATGTTCAGACAAAATGGTGGTTTAACATCTAAAAAAAAATTAAAATATCGAAAATTTTAAAGCTTTAAGAGTCCTCAGACCCATTAATTAGCATATTTTGAATTCGGATTAATATTAACCTATTTTTAGACAAAGAAGCTGATTCAATTATACTTTTCTCACTTAGGAAAACCAAGCAAACCGAAAGGTCCTCTCAAAGTGGCTGATGTTCACGCTGAAGGTTGCAAGCTAGAGTGGGAGCCTCCTGAGGACGATGGTGGTGAACCCATTCAGCAATATGTTGTGGAGAAAATGGATACTGAAACTGGTAGATGGGTACCAGTTTTGACTACGAAGGAGCCTGGGGCTGAAATTACCGGACTGGTACCAGGAAAAGACTATAAATTCAGAGTTAAAGCAGTAAATCCTGAAGGAGAATCAGAGCCACTTGAGACAGATAAAGCTACTACTGCAAAGAATCCATTTGGTACGTATCTAATCTGCTAGCTCAGGGATTAATAAATTCGGAGTTGCGACTAGTGTTGCCAGGTTCAGTGTCACAAAAAGCGGGACAGGGGGATAAAAGAGAGACAACGGCTTCTAAATTGGGACATAAAATACAATAAACCCTATAAAAACGGAGCCTGTCTATAATGGAATCCGGTCTTAAACGTTAAAATGTCATTTTCTGTACGGTAAGAATACGATAGATTTATATCTGCTGAGACAAAAGCCTGTTTAAGGGGGGGTCCGGGACACAATCAAAAATAATTTTTATTTATTGAGTTAAAATTCTGAATTTTTTTGTGATGGTTAACCTTATCATTTGTAAACAAAATCACATGATAAAACTTCTCAGAATTTTTTTTAAAAAATTTAAATTTAAAATATATTCAAAAAGTGGGGTAATTTAAAATCGTTATAACTCGAAATATTATTTATAGAATTTCAATTTTTTTTCATTTAAATAAACAGAAATATATGAGTTTTAATTTTAATTCAGCATTTTTAAAAATATTAATTTATAAAAAGAAATTGAAAATATTTAACGAAAAAATTTCATAAAAAGTGGTGCAACTTTAAAAAAAAATCATATTTTCAAAAGTAAATATTTTTTTCAAATATGCTGAATCAAAATTAAAGTAAAACAATTAAATAGACAAGTTCCTAGTTTGAACCCTGTATCTTTAACGGTTCTCGAGTTATAAGAATTTAAATATGAGAAAGGGTGAAAAAACCTATCATGAAGAAAAACGGATTTTTACAAGAAGTCGTTTCCATGACAGCCATTGCTTGAAAGCTAGATTTTGAAAACAAACCAAAACGAAAAAAAATATTTTTTGTTCTAATTCAGATAGAAACATGATTTAAATGGCATTATAAGCAGGAAAATACAGAGAAATTTTTTATGAAATAAAATGTTTTTGCAAAATTTGAAGATTTTTGTGTCTCGGACCCCCTTAAAACGATATTTTTATCCTGTGTCTTGCGATTACGTATTAAGAGATTTTATTATACTAAATAAATACAACAAACTTATATAGTAAAACCTCTGAAGACAGCGAAACAAAATTCTAACTTAGCAGGTATAATTGTATCGCCAGCCATTGAAACTAAATTCTAACTTAGCAGGTATAACTCTATAGTATTTTTATCATAGTTTTAGTGAAATGTTTACTTTTAACACAGAATTCCGTATAAACGATTTCCGTTTACACAGGCTTTAATGAACGAAGATCAGTAAACTTTGTGCAAACAGAATTCCAAGGAAACGCAAAGCATTCGGTTTCAGACAGGTTTTCGACTAGGCAGACATATTGGTATCCCTTTGAAAACACTATAAAATTTTCCCTTATAGCTAGGTTCTACCTTCACAGATTTTACCGTAATAAGCTCCAATGGAAACTAAAGAATAGCATGGTACTAAAAATTTTTTTAAAGAATTCATGCATCATGGTAAAAATCGGGACTTTTAGTGCGTGATTACGTGGAGCAGATCTTGGAGCCCTGAAATTTGGGACAACTAGCAACCTAGTTGCGACCCACCAGTAGATTGCGGAGAAGGTTTCAACTGGCTTTTGATTAATCTTAGCAATTCGGCTAATCATCCAATGAAAATCATACCCAAAGGAAAATACTGTTAGCACGAGATTCGTTGTGAAACAACGATTTTAAAATCACTCTTTAAACTCCCTTAAGTATTCTTTTTACCATTTCAATTTGTGTTTCAATTTTTCTCATTTCTTTTAGAGCAGCTGTTGATCTAAATTGAACTATTGGTTAAACAAACTAATAAAGCAAGTGAATATAGATCGATGTTTTGCAAAGCTGGGAAAATTTTTCGCTCTAGTTAATTAGTGTTAGGAAAATTACCAGTGATGTTTAATATTACCCTAAAATGTACTTTCTCTTTGTCTACTCTTAAGCCTTTTACATATCATTTATTTCTTTGAATTAAAATATTTAACACTTCGCTTACAGCTCCCGCGATAGCAAGTTAACCAAATTTATTCGCTTATACCTCTTATTTTTTTAAGAAGCAGTTTTCCTTGGACTTTGACAACAATGGAACAATTTAGATGTGTTCTGTATTGCCTAGTTGCTGTGACTGTACATCCAATGTGAAGGTGATTCGACTAGGTGAGGCATAGTAAACTTTGGCAATATGTAGAAGAGAAGTTATTTACTAAAAAATTTACTTTTAAAATATAGTTGTTCGAGTAGAATAAATTTAGTTAACTTGCTCGTGGAAGCCGTACGTGGAGGATTAAAAATTGTTTAAATATCTATGTATTTTCTATTAAATCTGCACCAGCATGAAAAAAGTAAGCTTGAAATTAAAATACAATCTTTTAAAGTTGTTATCTGGATATGTAACAGATGTCATATTAAATGAATTGCATTTGTTATCTTCAATAATTGAATACAAATAAATAAACTTGCCGTTGTGTATATAAGCTTTCTTTACCTTTTTTAATAAAATTTGAAAGGAAATTTTATCTTAATTTTTTAACTAACTTTGCTCTAACAGAAGTTGAGAAAATTGTCTTCAGAACCTGGATACTGTGCTTTAGGTTCTAAAGATGTGATAAACAAAGTCAAAATTACACCAGATTTCTTTGCTGTGAAATATTTTATTTTATTTATTTTTTTTTTTTTTTGGTGGGAGGGGGGGGGGGGCTCACATTTATCATTTATTCCACAAAAGGGACATGCAGCAAGAGAAGTTACATGAACATATTTATTAAACTGTTAAGACTGTTAATTGGGTTAAAGTAGATACAGATTATGTTACTTATAACGCTTAAAAATATATTCTATTTAATGTTGAGTCTATAATCATCAGGGCAAATTAATTTGCTAGAGAAAAAAAAATAGGTAGAATTCAGAAAAAAATAAATTTTGGGAAAAAAAACTTTCTTAAACTAAACAGTTATAACTTCTTCTAAGAGATTACAGGGAGGGGGGGGGGGTGTTATTTTATCTTATACAAAATGCAAAGGTGCGTATATTCATTGGATTTTCCAATGAATGTACCACTATTCAAAATTAGAAAAATTCTACTAACAATTTAAGACTCAAAATTTGTGATATTTTTTTACAAACATTTAAACAGAAAATTTTTATTAGCAGATTGCAGTTAAACTGTTACGCTTCCTAATAATTCAAAAATAAATAAAGTTTTGAACATAGAAGCTCAAGTAAAAACGATTTCACCTAAGGATCAGTATAATCTTAGTCCCTATACTTATTATGTTAAGATAAAATGATACCTTACAACATCGTTCTTTATTTTCCCTTTAGACGAGCCCGGGCAACCCGGAAAACCAACTGCGAAAGATTGGGACAAGCATCACGTGGATCTTCAATGGACTGCGCCACTCAGCGATGGTGGATCACCTATTACAAGCTATATCATCGAGAAGAAAGACAAGTACAGCAGCAAGTGGCAAAAAGCCTGTGAACTTATTGGTGACGCTTGTGAAGGAAGAGTGCCGGACTTGATCGAAGGCATGGAATACACTTTCAGAGTTAGAGCCGTTAACAAAGGTGGTCCTGGTGAAGCTAGCATTCCGAGTGATGTTATTGTTGCCAAAGTCCGATTCTGTAAGTTTCATGTTTAATCAATTCATTTTAGGAAACAGTTTTTTTTTTTTTTTTTTTTTTTTTTTTTTTTTTTTTTTTTTCAGGCATTCCTCACAGGGTCCTGTTTTTGTGAAAATTGTGACTTTTTTTTATTTATATATAAACCTAATCATAATTTTGTAAATAACTAATTAACGCTATTTTCAAGTCCCCGTTTAGACAATAGAATTTTAACAAAGTCGTATTATATAAAGATATTAAATTTAGATACATAAATTTACACACACATGTATATTAGGGTGGAACTAAAAAACGAAGTTTCGAATTTTATATTCTAATAGTGATTATTTTTTTCCTTTTTAACTCCATAAAAAGAAAATATTTTTCTTTTAATTTTAAAATGATATTTTCCGGTTCCTCAAAGCGCCTGATTTTCCCTAAAAAACGAAAAAAAGCCAATAATTGCATGAAAAATTTTTTAAGCTTATTGTTAAATTTATATTTTGCAAAATTAAATTAATTAAGTGTTAATGTCCTGTAATAAAGAGAATAATTTAGTTTGAGTGCGTTAGAAAAGTTAGCCCCACTTTATTTGACTTTTGTAGAAGCCAGCGTCGTGGGCGTCGGCTTTCATTGTCTCTGATTTATTTGGCTGCGACACATAACAAGTTAGTCCAATTTAACGTGTGTTAAGTTTCTTTAATTATTTTTTAATAAACATTCGGTGTCAAAAGTGACAAAGTCTGTTAACGTACCTAAATCTAGATAATTGTTGAAGTGTCCTGTATTTCATGAACCAAAACAATTAACATTAGACTGTCATCTTTGAAGAACATATGAAGATGCTATGAAACATTATTTTTGGGTTCAATTTAACTTAAAATCTGACAGCTGGAATCTGGTACACACTATTTCTAAAATATCTAAAGCTGTTGATGGTACAATTAAAAGTGTATTGCTGAGACTTTCAATTCCAACGGTTTCTGATACACAAATCATGAAAAATGATTAGAGACTAGCGCAAGAAATCTCAAAATTAGAAGAAAAATATTAAGATTAGAAAGAATAATCCCACATCCAATATAAAATTGCAAAATGTTAGGTAATTCTGCAAAAAACATTTCTTTGTGTAAAAGCAATAAATATTATCGTGTATCAGAACAAGAACATCACTTTCTCAAAGACCAAAGAGAGATGGGGTGATGGCAATAGGATCAATAGATATAAAAACTACAAAAAATGTGTAGCAAGACTGGAAAAGGAAATATCAAGGAAAAAAGTTATTTTAAAACAAAAAAATGATCTTTTGATTGAATCAAAAGTCAAGTGTGAAAAATAGTTCGGAAGGAAATAGTTCAATCGGTTGTTTTTCTAAACCTGAATTTGATAATCAACAAGGTGAAAGAACCAGAGTATTAGACAGAATTGCAAATATTATTGCAAATGGCACCTTTGAAGATATGAGTATTTCTGATGATAAAAAAGAAAAGGTAACTGAAAGAAGGACATGAAGACGACAAAGAGAAAAGAAAAGGAAGAATTTGGAAGAACAGGAAAGACGAAATGAGTTAATTTTAGAAGGTTAGTATTTTGATGGCAGAAAGGATAACACTATGATAACTGAAGCAGAGGGAAAAAGTGTAACTAAGAATCATTAAAGATGAACACCTGGTCCAGTTCAAAAACCAGGATAAAAATATATTGGTCATATTTAATTGACATTTTCTTCTTATATTAATAAAGCCACTGCAATTTTGGTGTATTTTCTAAATAATAATACAGACATTTCAAGTTTGAAAGTTATTGGGTGAAACAGAAACGCCTTTAATGCAGGATGCAAATCTGGAGTTGTTAAAACATCGGAAGCAATATCCTAAAAACTTTATAATGGATAATTTGATTATTACATGCAAATGAACTTTTTTCTTAGATACTTATTTCAACATCTTGCTGGAAAAACTACGGGTCAAAAGGATTTTCTGGACCAGTAGGAAAGCGACTTGAAAAAATGCGAACATATTGAAATTATAGACTATAAAAACATTGATCCTATCTTGACGGACTGATCGGATGAAGAACTTAAAATACGTACAAACAAGGGATACACCTGAATTTTAGATTTTCTTTGTCATACTCAAACAGTGGAAACGTGTGTCAAAATTGTCCCGCGAGCTGCGTCAACCGTCTTTAAATATTAAGCAAAAGATAGCTTAATCTTGGGAAAGTTGAATTCCCACAATGTAATGACAAAGTTTGCCTAAAAAGACAGTAGGTGGAATATCCAGCTGAATTAATCCATAACAAAGTGAGGTAACGAGGGTGGAAGTTGATATTTAACCACCTCCTCGTGGTGACTTCTGGATAGTATTTGCTAAATAAAAGTAGATATGAGCTAACAGCTACGTTGTTTACTTTAAGTTACTTTATACTGAAATTTCAAAACTTTGACCTCCTTGAGGAACCGGAAACCAACTTAATTAAAAAAAACCTTTTCAGCCAAAAGTTTAGACATCTTAACAGGAAAAAAGTTTTCACTATTACACATTAAAACAAAAAAGTTTTTTTTTACCCTATACTTAAGTTCCACCCTAGATAATGGAGTTATGAATAAAGAGGAGGAGACATATAGTGGGCTGTCTACGAGTTGCGAGTGAAGTAACTGAGGAGGTTGTCACAAGATGGCGGCTGCTTTTTTTAAATCGGATCTACAGTTTCTGAATAGCGTCGGGGCAAACTTCCCACCAGTAAAATTGAATAGAAATTCTGTTTTATTTAACCGCCTTATTCATGGAAATATTTTCTCACAAGTATGGTAAAAACTTCTGTTTATTTTTGCTGGTGTCAGTTTATCTGGTAAAACAGTCAATTTGTTTCACCGGTTGTCACAATATGGCGGAAACATAAGCCTTGACCACAGCAAAAGTAAACTCGCACCAGTAAAAATATAAACCTGTTTCTTTTATTATTTATGACTAAAAGTTTTGCATTTATAAGGTCTTTAAATACGCAAAAAATTTCTATATAAATTTACTGGTGGAAAGTTTCGCCTGAGGTAATCTGCCCTTGCGAAAGCGGTTATAGTTGAAGCTTCAGTATTTTAAGGATGTGTCAGTTCCTCTTTATTATTAGTGCCGTGGTATATATATATATATATATATATATATATATATATATATACCGGGTGTCCCAAAAAGGACTGACTGATTTTAAAATTCAATAACTTCCAAACGGTGACAGATATTAAAAAAATTCTTGCAGGAGGGTTATGCATAAGGTCAAAAGTTTTTTTACAGTGATTTTCGATTTTAGTTCGAATTACAAACAATAGATGGCGCTGCGATCAATAGAGGATAAATTCAGGCTCGATTTTTGGTACTTCGTGGCCCGGATAATACATTTCCATCTCCTTTTTCTGCATGGAACAACAGAAAGGACCAAAAATCGAGCCTGTATTTAGCGACTATTGCTTACAGCGCCATCTATTGTTTGTAAATCGAACTAAAATCGAAAATCACTGTAATAAAACTTTTGACTTTATGCATAACCTTCCTGCAAGAATTTTTTTAATATCTGTCACCGTTTGGAAGTTATTGAATTTTAAAATCAGTCAGTCCTTTTTGGGACACCCGGTATATATATATATATATATATATATATATATAACTATTATAAAATATTACAAATTATCACCTATTTTAAATATATATTATAAATTAAGTTTTAAGACAAGATACAAGCATTATATATATATGCATCTAAATATTTATATTTATAGTATGAATATAGCTAGATAACACGTTTTTTAGTTGTTATAGCAGTTTTGTGTCATGTTCGATTTTATTTTAAGATGATAACATAGATGAAAAGTCCACTGTCGATACGAAGCAGTTTTGTGAAGGGACATTTTTCTGACATAAAATTTCGTGAAGGACTTTTAAGATTTTTTAAAAGAAATATAGAGGGTCCTGTTTTCAAGTAAATAATTGAGACAGGTCCACTAAAACACCCTAATTATTCCTAAACAAATCCATGAATATACAGGTCGTTTCAAAAAAGATTCCCTAAACTAAGTTGTATAATTCATTAAATATAATAAATATAAACATCACATATCAGTAAGTGACATGTTTATCGGATATCGCATAAATTTTTCATATAATAATTTTATGAATTGTAAAATTTCCATCAATAGATGCCATTGCACTGACTCTAACTGAAACATATGCTCTAAAATTTCAAAATAGAACTCATTTTCTCATTTCAGTAATTAAATAACAGAAAAAAAACTGTGAATTCCTTCATGCAGTTTTACATGGTTATTTGAACAGTCTTGTAGGTTGGGACACAGCATAGTGCCAACTATTAATGAAAATTTAAACTGTATTTTAAATTGCTATATACAAAATTTATAAGCTAAACTGAAGATGTAGCTTATTTCAGTGTTATATCTATTAATGCTAATGAGTTATTGATTTTGGAGTAGATAGCCTTTTATGATGATAGCCTTATTAAAGTAGTTGTGCTTACTTTTAATTACAAATGAAATGGTTTTGAATTTCATATTTTCTCATCGTTCAATTATTAAATTTTCTTTTCTTTTTCTTTTTCATCTGATTTGTTTCTTTTTTTACAATATATATTAATTAGTCTATTACGTAAGTGGTTTCTTTTTCTAAAAATGTTTTTTTTTAACAATTTAAAGACGTAAAGTAGCTCTGCAACATAAAATTTATGAGCTTATTTTTTTCTTTATGTATAAGATGTCGCATCAACCTACGTAAAGAGAAAAACACTTCATCAGATATCTGATAGAAAAAATAATTGTTTTACTTCGGAATTTATGGATTTTTAAGAATAAATGCTTTCTTTCCTTTCCTTTTCTTAAAGAATGTTCATTTTAGTTTTATGGAGGAGGGGGTGCATTGTTTTTGCATACTTTACATTTAAATGTGCATTATTATCTATATATTTAAAATACAAGGCAGTTTTTTTTTCACCATCTCCCCGGAGATGACTAAACAAATTATTATTTACTAATAATTATAAACTAGTAATAATTTTTAAACTTATAGTTGTTTATTTCTAAATGAGTCTGCACTAGCTATTTTTAAAACTATTTATTTTTATATTTCATTTTTGATTTTAAAATTTTTTAATAAAATGTCTTCCAAATGGTGGGAATCGTGTTACAGGGCTCGCAGCGTTTCTAAAATTTTCGCACTTTGCTACCATTATTTTAAATAAGAATTCTTCGTGGTTGATTCCTTTAACATCTGTAATAGAATTATACAATAAAGATTATCGTTTTAAAATAGTGGTAGGAAAGTGCGAAAATTTTAGGAGCGCTGCGAGTTCTGGTGTTACTTCCATGGCTGCAGAGAAAAAAAATGTAATGATAATTTATTATGTCTTTATTTATGCTATTTTCTCATTATAAGTAAAAAAAAAAAATTAATAGAAAATAAAGTCACATTTAAGGGCTCTTGTAGCTTTTAAACTCGTCGAAAATCAACAAAAACATTAAAAGTTTGAAATAGTATCTTCATTAACTGTTTATGTATAATAATGAAATGTTATCTATTGATTGTGCTAATACCACTGGAAAGACTGTAAAATTTGCATAGTGTTGAAATTAATACAGTTCTTTTTTCTATTCTGTAAGTCATTGCGCGCATGACATCTTAAGAACGTATGTATGGATTGGTATAAAAATGGATATTTTTAATAAGCATATATGTGTTTTTTAAATGATCTATTCTTAGGTCAAAATTATTTCATTAACTAGGTAAAAAAGTATTTTTGCTAAAAAAATTCAAAATTTTACACTTTTTAACGAATAAAACTAATCGTAACTAAAAATCTTATCACTGTAAATATTTAAAAGTAGATCCATACGTACGTTTTCAAGATATACACGCCATGGCGAATTGTGTAAAAGCCTAATCAGTTTCTAACTGTAGCATATTATGTGCATTATTAAATAAAGCACAATCTGTTTAATTAATATTCAAATTGTCATGTTCATACATAAAAAGATTTTCAAAATACACTAATTCAAATTTTCAATTGCTTTGTTAATTTTCGTCGTGTTTAAAAGGTACAAGACCCCTTAAGGGAAAACAGGAATAAAGCTGTTACAATTGGATTTTGTTCAAGTACTGTTAGCCATTTATTGTTAACATGTAATAATAGGGAGAAATATGTAAAATATTGTATGCATCATGTAAAATGTATTTTTTTATTTTCACAGTGGCACCAAAGATTGACAGAAGCATGTTGAAAGATATGGTCATTCATGCTAGTCAGACAGTCAAGTTCGATGTTAAGATAATTGGTGAGCCTCCTCCAAAGAAAAGTTGGATGTTTGGCAACATAACACTGAAAGATGGTGGAAAAATTAACACTGAAAATGAGCCCTATCGCACAAAACTGTGTCTCATAAACTGTGATAAACGTGAAACTGGTATCTATAAAATCAAAGCAGAAAACAGTGTTGGAAGTGATGAAGCTACAGTTGAATTGATGGTTCTTGGTAAGACAAATTATTTTGATTTATTACAAAATATGCATTTTCTCTAATATTATATTTCATACAATGCTAAGCAAGCTGCGCTAGTTTAGTAATTAAAAAAAATGTCTCCTTCAAGTAATATAGCATTACAAAATCAATCAGTCCAGTTAATAAAACATCCCAAAACATCGAAAGTAAATTTATATATGTAAAAAAAATTGTGCTAGATGTTAAAAGCTTATCCTTCTATATAAGCATGATACAAATTGATTTTTGCATCCCCTTCCTTTATTTTTAAACTTTGTTAAATGTGAGGTAAACTTGGTTTTCTCTAACCCTTCTCTCGCGATATTTAAGTTAAGTGCCCCCCCCCCCCCCTGACCGCTCAAAGTTTCTCAGTGAGTTCAACAGTCTCACTTGGTGAGTAGAGACATTCTAGGGCTAGATATAGTTCGCTACCATTACCTCTCATTGACTGTTAAAGTTTGCTTTAGCTCATTGGCTGTTGGAGTTCGTTTTAACCCTTGTGGCACATACGCATACTCCCTATTTGATCAGATCTCAGACACAATGAGTTTAAATGAGTTAACTTAGATGGGTTTTGCAATGTTAACAGTCATTTCTAATTCTGTGCGTACTACCCTCAAATTTCGAGCGAAGTTAACTTAAATTTGTGCTGTGAACATAGTATAACGCCTGTTCTTATATTCGCTATCCATCTCAACTGCCGGTTAAACGCGAAGACCACACTCGAACGCTCATATGGTATATACGAACACATAGCTGCCAAACTCAAACTAATCTTCCGTAATTCTTGCCCTAATTTGACCCTGGTTTAATACGTTTCAAACCAGCAATTTTTTTAAGAAATAAAAATAAATATGCCCCACGTAGAAACCTGGAATTAAATAAATAAGCATTCATGAAATAAATTTTCTGGTTCGAAATGTGGTTAACCTGGGTTAAATTAATCCAGACATTACGGAAGATTAGTGGAAGGTTGGTAGCTATGCGAACAGTATTTACCATTAACTTAATTGGACATGATCGCGGCCGAAGTCCAACAAATTAATCGTGAATATAATTTGATATTTTGACTGAGGTTTTCACACTTAATCGGCAATTGAGGTATATGGTGAATGCGAGCGTAAGAGTTACCTGAAAAAAAATAGATATAAGCGCATAATTCCTTTGTAAAAAGAAGAAAAATGTTTAAATCAATGTTACTGCTTGATTTACTTATAGTTTAATTCTTAATTAGGATGTATTTAGATATTTAAAACAAAAATATATCATAACGCATATTCCGTTGTATAACGTGCTCCGGCATTACTGTCTCAATACTCAAGGCCTCCGGTCTGATTTCGTGACGTTCCAAATGAAGATTAACCCCTTGAAGGGCAAGCAATTGCGTTTGTGTAATGCTTAATTCCAGTGGAAATTTAGAAAAATTTTATTTCAAAATAAGGAAAACAATTTTACGACTTTTCTCCACTAAAGTCAGAAAACTAAAATTTCCTAAAATTTTTCTGGGGCAAATCCTGATTAATCGTAGGTGGTATATAATATATACCGTCGCCCCTTAACCCCTTGAAGGGCGGTGGGATATATTTTATCCCACCTACGATTAATGAAGATTTGCACCAGAAAAATTTTATGAAATTTTACTTTTCTAACTTTGGTTGGGGAAAAGGTCGTAAAATTGCTTTTCCTTATTTTGAAATAAAATTTTTCTAAATTTCCGGTGAGAATTAAGCATTACACAAACGCAATTGCTTGCCCTTCAAGGGGTTATTCTTCATTTGGTACGTCATGATATCAGTCCGGAGGCCTTGAGTATTGAGACGGTAATGGCTCCGGAGCATTAAACGCACCGAAGATTTGAGACTGTATTTTTCTGTTTTTAGTTATATTCACTGTATTACACGCATCTTCTTTTTTGGAAAGATACCTGCATGATATATGTAGCGTAAAAATACAATAAAGACGATTAAAAAGTATAATAACTATTAGGTCATTATAGTTTAAGTATAAAATGGTAATTAAGTGTGGTTATTTAAGTATGAAACGTCCGATTTGAAACTGCCAAATCTGGCGGTTGCTTTATTTAAAGATTTAATAACCAAAAATAGCCAAAAGATTTTTTGGGGTAGAATTTGGAATATTTGAATAAAAAAACCGTCAGTTAAATCGGACGTTTCATACGTAACGACCTAAGAGTAAAAACATATAGGAAATAAGTAAATGCGAAGGGGGATGTACCCTGCTGCCAAATCTATCGGATTGAATCTCCACAAACAGTTTAGAATCGTACTTTCGTTTGTTCGAATAAACAAATCGTCTATATATAGGGCGGAATATACATTAATAATTTTAGTATTAATCATAATTTTATTATTTAAAAGTTCACACATTTGCGAGCTGTCTACTTAGAAGAAAAGTAAAAACATGTTAATTTTATGTAGAAGCAAACACTGACAGGCATGCATATAGTACATGTACACCAGGGTTCGAAAAATCTATACATGATGCAGAACATGTGTAACCTTCTTGACGTGGAATTGTTAGGAATGTCTTAACATATCTTACATGCATATCGTCAAATTATTTGAGATAGTCTTTCAAATATCTAATTATGAATTAGTGTTATGAACTCATTTTTACGGTTTTATCAAGACTCGGTGAATAAATTATAATAAGCAGCAGAGAAACTTATTTACATTGAAATCAACTAACTGGATGAGCATAATTTTTTTAAATTAAGATCTGTTATTTATTTTCCTTTAAAATATATTAAAAAATGTCCTTAAAAATTTTACCGTATTATGACAAATGATGCCGAATACTTTGACTTTATATAGGGATTTATTTTTTCTTTTGGCTATTATTAGAATTTCTGTGTGCGTGATCACGCATTTTGTGTAAATATTGTACTTTTACTATATTTCGAATGAAAATCAAATTTCAAATTAATTGCTTAAAAGGCGCAAAGGCCAACATAGTAAAAAAGATTCCATGCCGGGACTCGAACCCGAGCCATCACTAAAGAGCACTGACATACTACCAACTTAAACCACGTGGAACGATACAAATCGACATGGGGTAAACACGAAACTTAAGTTTCGTGTTTACCCCATGTCGGTGGTTCACGGAAAAATATTCCATCTTGTGGTGCGTTTGTAGCCTTGCCAACATGTAATAGTGAGAAGTTCTAGGCTGGGTGTTCGTTCTATGTGGTTTAAGTCGGTAGTATGTCAGTGCGCTATACTGATGGCCCGGGTTCGAGTCCCGGCATGGAATTTTTTCACTAATTTGGCCTTTGCGCCTTTTAAGCAATTAATTTGAAATATTGTACGCAAGGCGATTGTTTCTCCCTGGAAAATTTTCCAAGTATTAATATTGTACTTTTACTTTTAATAATTACATTTTTTTAATTCTGTATTATGCAATACTTTTCTGGATTTTTTTCTGTAATTTACCATGTTTTTGTAATTTTTCACCGGTATACATAAACGAATTTTTTGTCAAGGACAAAACAGGAATATTTACTGGTAAAGATTTGAGCAAATTATTCTTAGGTAACTCATATAATATTTTTAAATTAAATTTTTAAGTATTAATATTTCAGTGGTAATAACATCCTTAAAAAAAGGTAAAAATTACTGTACTTTTTATAAAATATTATCGCTTATTTAACATAATGAAAATGCTTAAAATCTCAGAAGTACAATTTTTCCCGAAAAGAAAAACAAATCTCTTTTAATTATCTTTTTAGAAAAGGGATAAAAGCTTATTTATTTATTTTTTATTTCTTATTTATTAAATTTCTGTATTGCGTTTTATATTGATATGTCTTAAAATTGATTTGAAAGACAAAATAATCTCTGTTAGCGAATTTCATTTTTGTATTTGCCATTTTATAAAATACGTATCTAAGATAGTTATAAAAGTTATCACCATTTAGATAACGTAGGTTTCCCATATTTTTAGCTTAGCGATCGATTTCAGAAGCGTTTTCATGATTCGTATGCCCCCTTGAATTTTACAGACGAGAAAATTTTTCTGCCCCAGTATTTTCTTATAGAAAATCTCTTCTTAAAAGAAGGCGAAATTTTGCGCGTTTAACATAGATTTCTTTTTCTATAAAAAATATACTGGTAGTTTTCCTGGAGAAATAACGGTATCCATACGAACCATGGTTTTTGATTATAGAAAATCACCAAGTCCACGCTGCAGATCACAAGCACATGTGTTCAAAAATCTTGCCTCTCCCTTGACTTCGTTTCTTCCTGCGCCCATGCTTGAGGTTTTGTTTTTATTGAATTGTTTTTGCGTATTTATATCTCTCTTTTCTGTTATCAGATCGCCCTGGACCACCTAAAGGTCCTCTACAAATATCAGATGTACATGCTGAAGGCTGTAAATTGAAATGGAATCCGCCAGAAGAAGATGGTGGAGTACCCGTGGAACATTATGCTGTAGAAAAAATGGACGCTGCAACTGGTCGATGGGTTCCAGTTGGTAGAAGCTTGGGACCTGAAATTGAAGTTGGAAATTTGGAACCTGGTATGTGAAATATCTCGTATAAGTTCTTCTGACTAACTGATGTGAATTTAGTACTATAATATTTAATATGTCATATATTATATACATTATATGTATAATTTATTATATATATTTTATATACCATAATATTCATACATTAATATTTTTTTGTTTACTTCCTTTTTCTCTGTGGAAAAATCCCTGTCAAAATCTCTGGAGCAATTATATTTTTGCTTGTTAATGTTATAATTTTGATACAGAGGATTTTCCAAAATTTAATTTCGCGTAATAACATTTGTTCGAATATTTTAAATGAATAAATATCAGTTTTTGACTTTTAAAAAGGTTTATATTCAATGACATCGAAGTTTACTATTCTTTTTTTTTTCTTTAGACCTCTTTTATTCTTTACAAATTAAATGTATTATATTAATTTATCTAATTCCTAATAAATATTAATATAATTTAAGAAAATATAGTTGCATCCTTTATTAAAATTATAAAAATACATAAGTTTATCATTTATTTACATTTACATTTCTTCCATGCTGCTTGGATATTGCTGTACATTTTTTAAAAAACAGGGTCAGTATATATTTCTCTGAAATTTTAATGTCTTTTGAAATTTCATCTTTCTCTACGTACATATATCATGACTATTTGCGGGTATGGGAGTATCCAGATATTAAAACATAATTATTAAAATTTAACTTACATTTTTTTCTGCATGAATAAAAAACTTTTCGAAAACCTACGTTAATATATTTTTTAAATAATTAAAAAATTAAATAAGGCTCAATTTCAACATATACTGTTAAAATATAAGCCTCAAATTTGAAATAATATATATAAGTAAACTAAGATAATAAGATAATCTAATTACTTAAACATATATTATCTTATCTCTAGTAGAAATAACACTTTCACACTATGCCTTTCGATGCTATTTTCTGAAGTTTCAATTACTGCTACAGGCGCAGTTTACATTCTTTTGAAAGGAAAGTTGTGAAATTCAGGGATTTTTGAAATAAAATCAGTGTATTTTCCCATTCAAGCCTTAAACATCAAGTTTATAATCAATAAGATTCTTAGTATGTAAGTATGCTGGCCAACTCACTACAATCTACCATCAATTTAGAGATATACAGTCACTGAGCAACCTCATTAAGGTTAATTATACCCATGATTTAATGATGGATCATTTGAGCCAACACCATTAAGCGCCTTTAATTAAAAATGCTCGAATCCATATTTGGCCATTTATAAATTCTCTGTTCAGACATGAAGTTTTATTAATTGCGATTTTTTTAAGAAATTACAATTGAAAATATCACTTTCAATATATTTCATATGTATATTAATCCTTTCAGGGGCAAGCGATTGTGTATCTGTAATGTTGAATATGCACCGGAATTTTCGAGAAAAATCATTTCAAAATAAAGAAAAGAAAAATAATTTTACAACTTTTTCCAACCAAAGTTAAAAAGGTAAAATTTAATTAAAACTTTCTGGTGCAAATAATGATTAAAATTATGTGGGATATAATACATCCCACCGCCTGTCAAGGGGTTAATAGAAGTTTTACATAATCATTTAGAAAGAAAGTCATGAAACTCAGGAGTATCCAAATAGAAAGCCAGAATACTTCAACTTGCAACTTTAAACATCTTAGACATAATCAATAAGATTCATATTATAAAAAAATGCTGGCGAATCCACTACTAAATTCACTATCAGTTTAGAGATATTCAGTCACTCAGCAACCTCATTGAAATTAAGTATACATATGATTCAATGATTGATGGATCATTTGAGCCAACAACTTTAAGTGTCCTTAATTGAAAATGCTTGAAACCATTTTTGGTCATTTACAAATTCTCTGTTCAGATATGAAGTTTTATTGCAAATCATTTTTCTTTAAGGAAATTACAACTAAAAATATTCATTTTCAATATATTTCATGAGTTTATAATTACAGGTTTTGCACAATCTTGTTTATGCATTGTTTTTATTTAAAATAAAAGCATGTAGATGGCAGCACTAAAATTCAATGTAGAAAATCATGTAACATTTCATTCACATTTATATGAGTGTTCGGATAACTTTTTACTTTACGATATTAAGCGGGTTCAGAATGCAAGGCCGAAACTAGCCTTTTTTACGCCCAGGGCAAACATGGATTTTGGCGCCCCCCCCCTCCCCCCCTCACGCACAATAAAAGTTATCGACCTCAGGTAGCCTATGCAAAAAAAAAAAAATCATTAAAAGTAAAAATCATTTAATAATAATTAAAAATGCGAGCACTAAATATGTAAACAATGCTCTCATATGATTAACATTAGCTTGATCATTAAGAGCGTACAACTAGTCACGCGAAGAAATTGGAACACTAATATTAAACCTATGGGAACGTTCTTTTTAAAATTTCTCGCTAGTATATTAAGTTTTAAATATATATTTTTTTTCTTGCTTATAATAGCCGAGTTTGAATTCTAGCCGGGTTAAAGTTGTTTTCCCATTCAGTACCGGTTCGAAAACCTAAAAGTATAGCAACACTAAAGATCAATCTAAGCTATCCTAAGGGGAAAAAATCCTTTTAAAATATTAAAATGTAAGCGAGAAATTTGAAAAGAACGCTCCTATAGGTGTAACATTAGCTTACGAGTTTCTTTGAATTTCATATATATTTGCATTTTTGTATGAAACGACAAACAAAACATTCCTTTGGTGCCCCTTTCGTCTTCAGTTCTGGCGCCCGGTGCACATGCCCCTTCTGCACCCCTCCCCTCCCCCCAACTTTCGGCCCTTTCAGAATGTAACTGTTTTCGTTTACGGTATATGGGAATAAGGGATCGTTTGTGAAGTAAATGTTTTGATGTTACTTACCGCAAATCATTATTTACTGGAAGTTACATTTTATTTAATTAATTAACTAAGATACTACAGTTTGTTTTAACATACTTATCTTATTATTTATCCAATGAACTATTGTATATTTTTAAACTAAGAGTAATTAAAAAAAAATGTTTGTAATGTAAAAGTTGATTTCAACGAACTATTTTATGACATATCTATCAAGAACGCATTTTATACGGTATTTAAATTCAATAAATTTAATTTCAGGTCACGAATTCAAATTTAGAGTTAAAGCAGTCAATGCCGAAGGTGAATCTGACCCACTTGATGCATCCGAGTCCATTATCGCCAAAAATCCTTATGGTAAGAAATTTCTTTTAAAATGAACTTAGTCTGCTTATAGTAATTATATCTAATAATATCATATGAATCTTTTCGAACTACTCAAAAGAAATGTATGCCAGCATTTGATATGCTTTATTTTTTTATTCTTATTTATATATACATAAAAAAATTATTATTTTAGTTAAATTATCCCTCTACCACCTAAGTTATTTTACTTTTAAAAATGCTTATTGATATTGCATTGAGTATGTTTTGCATTAATATAAATATACTCGCAATTCTCATTTATTATTATTATTATTATTATTATCATTATCATTATAATCATCTATCATCATCATCATCATTATTATTATTATTATTATTATTATTATAATCATTATTATTATTATTAGATCCACCTAGTCAGCCTAATACACCGGACATCAAGGACTGGGACAAGGACCATGTTGAATTAACCTGGACTCCTCCAAAAGATGGTGGTGCACCAATTACTGACTACATCATAGAAAAGAAAAAGAAAGGATCGACAACTTGGACTAAAGGTGCACAAGTAGACGGTGATACAACAACAGCCAAAGTTAAAGGTCTTGAAACTGGAGAAACTTATCAATTTAGGCTAATTGCTCTGAACGCTGCTGGTCCAAGTGCACCAAGTGAGCCTACAAAGCCCGTGGTGGTCAAACCAAGAAGATGTAAGTCGTACCCTTCTACGTATTAATTTCATCTATGCTTTAGATTCGGGTATCATTGGTCAAAAATAGCCAGTTTTGTTATAACTGGCCGGTCGTCAGTTTATATTTTTGACTATTGATTCATAATATTTATTATCGCAGAACACATAGACCTCATTTTAGATCGAAAGCTGAAGGGAAAATTTTGAAATCAGTGCTATTTTCATAATTGAACACAAAAATTCAATTGTATCTATTAAAGACAATAAAATAATTTATAGATAAAAATAATATAGTTTCGAATCAATGGTCTTATGAAGTAATATAAAAAATATTTACTAATTGATTCTATTAAGATGCCAACGAAAAAAAAATCTAATTTCATATAAAAATAGTTTGTAATCACCGCGTGATCTAATTTACTTTTCCATTAAATAAATGACACAAAAATGTACATGAAATGGGTGTATATTTTTATGTTATGTGTAACATGAATTCTGTGCTAGATAGTCACTAAAACACTTGTACAATCGTGAAAAAAAAAAAAAAAAAAAAAACATATTAATTTTGCCTCAAATCGCAAATCATTCTATAAAAATGTGATGGATACCATTCGATTAATAATAATGTCTACCAACTAAAGCTATTCCTAAATTTTCCTTAGAGGTCGTCTTGATATGAAGAGGTAAGTTTCAAAACTTGCCTTATCCAGAAAATCATATTTTGGCAAATCGCGAAAAACCTCTAACTGCGTCAATTGGTTTTCGTTATAAACTAAGATTTTACGATGCCAGAAAGACAGGACAAAACTTGTTCTTTTGCAAATTGTAGTGCTTTTTCGGTGCAGGATTATTAGTAGAATAAATTGATAGAGCAAACACAACTTTTTAAATTTTTGATAAGGCGAGTACGTACTCAGTTGTATTAAACTTCAAAATTTTCAATGCTAGCGTCTAATTTTGCTACAATATTTGACTCCTTCAGACAATATTACTTTCGAATACGAAACGGGATCTCATTCGGTTAGATAATTTAGGAATTATGTAAGTTAGATCTTAATGTTAAATTCATTTTTTATCGTTGAAAAACAGATTGTAATGCAGGTAATTTTTTAAACGTAACTCAAAAACTACTTATAGAAATGAGGTTAATTTTGAATTTGTATATATAATGTTTTTATAAATCGAATTTTGCCATGAAAAATATTATTTTAATTTTTTAAATATGTATTGTTAGTTTTAAGGAAAAACAATGCATGTTTATATCTGTTTTTTAAGTAAATAAAGTAAAAAAAAGTCATAAATATTTGTATTGTTTATTTATGCAAAATATTTCATGTGTGCAATATGCAAATACTTTTTATGTCCATCGTAGGGGTGGTAGGGGTAATTAGGATCAGGGATGATTGGGATCAGAGGCACTTAAGGGGCAAGATTAAAAAAATTGACCATGCTAAATATAAAATCTGATTAATATTCTAGCATGTGCAATTTTTTCAAGTGAAAATATATATTCCTGTAGAAGTAATCACTGTTTTCCCAGAACACAAAGGAAAACGTCGTCCGTTAAGGGTGTTCTCAAATCCAAAGGGGCAACTTTCTGCCATAAGTTTTAATTTATTTTTGTTCGAAAATGCATGAAACTAGCTGGTATTGTTGTTCAGAAACTATGTAACTGAGATGTTTTTTCCATTTTTTTTTTTTTTTTTTTTTTTTTTTTTTTTTTGCAAACGCAATAGCTCTTCCAGAAAATAGAGTCAAAGTGGGCTTTTGAACCGAATTTTCTCGCGAAGGGAGAAGAGCACTCAAGAGCGGGAGAAAAACGTGTTTGTCACGTGATCGAATTCGCTTATAACTCAATAGGTAACTGATTGATCAAAAAATGGAAAAAACAGTTCAATTCCAAATCGCTTCCATGGCCAGGCTTTCCAATTTGATATCTTTCCGTTGAAAAATGAATTTGTAAATATGTCAAAACGTTTTGTGTTTGTTGGGCAGAGCAGTTAAGAACAGCCTTAAAGTGAGAATGTTTTAGTTAAAAAGATCCTGTGTAAAAAATTGCAGGAACATTGAAATGTAGCTATGGATTTAAATTTTTAAAAAGTTTGTTTTTAAGGGGAAATAGTTACGTTTTGCAACAGACCAAGAATAATGTTAATAACCTGCATGATCCTAATTACACCAGAAATAACATTTTATGGGTAAATAGGATCTTATAGTTTTTGGGTTAAGGATAAATTGGGATCGCAAGTTTTATTTTCTATTTAAATCAAATTGTGGTTTAGAATGCATTTTTTAATCTTTCAGTTTTCAGATCCTGTGAAATATCCCTAGTTTCAATTACAATACGCACATTTTGCGTTAGCAAAACATTTATTTTATAATTTTATTTTGCATTTATTAGAAATTTTAGCCTTGACTGCATGTTTTAGGCCTAATTAGGCCTCAACACTTTCAATGTAAATGAAATTTTCTTCCTTCATAACATATGAGCTTTAACTGATCCTTTTCCCACCTTTGATTGCACTTCATTTTATTTTGAAAAAAAAAAAACTTGAAAAATTAGTTCTTTTGTAATACAACAAGGCTATTAATTTCCAATAGAAAATTTTTCATTTGATTTTCTTTTGTAGGCAGGGTGTAAAATATATAAATACTGAAAATCCCCCAAAAAAACGTTTCCCCCCCCCCCCCCCCAGCGTACTTATCGTTCCAATTCCCCTTCTCTGAGAAAAGTTGTAGTTGTAAAACCAAAAATATCTTGCTGTAAAGCCCACACCGAGATCTTTTATTAATGTTTACTCATGATTGTGTATCTTGTAAGTCATGAGAGAAAATACCACTGATCCCAATTATCCCATGAAATGGGATCAAAGAGGTATTTTTTGAAAAAGACACGTGTACCAGGTAAACTGGCACACTGAAAATAATTCTTTATACTTTCCAAGAGACAACTATCTACTGAGTAAAATTATTCCCAATATTAGCATGTAGTTCGCTTCATTCTCTGGCAATTAATTATCAAAGTTCAAATTGTTAAAATGTAATCCTAATTATCTCTACCTCCTCTATATCTCATCAATAATTTGGATTTTCAGGCATTAAGACATACTTTAATTTTGTTTTTAAAAAAATATGTTGTATTTTATGCAACTATAGCCAGACCCTGATTACCAACGGGGCACACTTACACCAATAACTTTTAACAGAAATGTTCGTTTTATCTAATCGTCGTATTCACATAAAATTTCTGCCATGAATAAGGCAAAATTTTCTGTTTCTTTTTACTGGTGGGAATGTGCCGCGTTGGTAATCAGGCACTGACTATAGCTCTTAGTTTATTGTAACCATTGTTATTAGTATCATGTTTGTTTAGAATAATGTTGAGCAATGTTAATTTCATTCTTTATTTATAATAATTTCTTTGCATTCATTACAGTGGCTCCAAAGATTGACCGCCGTAACTTGAATCCAATTTCAATAAAAGCTGGTCAAGCCTTCTCTTTCGATGTCAAAATTAAAGGTGAGCCCGCTCCCTCCGTACGCTGGATGCTGAAAGACAAGCAAGTCGAAGAGCGATCTGATCTATCCATTACTAACATTCCATACAATACTAAACTTGTCTGTGATAAAGCTCAACGCATTGATTCTGGAATTTATAGGATCATTGCTTCAAATGCTCATGGTGAAGACAGAGCTGATGTTGAAGTGTCTGTTCTAGGTAAGTACAAATCTGAAGTATTTACAATTCTGAAAGGGAAAAAACTAAGCACGCTGAAACAAAAAGAAAATTGTAAGCATTAAGTTCAGTTCCCAAGAATGACAAATGAATAAAATAAAAGGATGGGAATAACATTCCAACTAAGTTGTTTTTTATGAATTTGTTTGGTATGATTACCAATGGCTCATGGCCCAATTTTTATTTCTGAAAAAAAAATACACAACAACCATTAAAATTACAAAAATCAGTATGGCTAAGGTTATGCAATTCTTTTTTTTCATTCAATTTAAGATCTAAAATTCATCAGCTATTTTTAAATGTGGCATTACTTCTGCTTTTCGAAATTATGCCTCCAGCATACCATTTTTTACAAAAGATAATTCTTTTGTATAGTTAGTCAAACAAAAATCTAATACTTTGTTACACATAATTCAAACTGGGAAATTGGAACGAGGCCATTATTCAGAGTCACTGGAGTCATGGGCTCTATATCCCTAGTAATAGCGTTGTGGATCGAAAATTTTTGATCGTAATCGAACTCCTGAACAACAATTATATTGCAAAAAGTTCAAAGGGCCCAAGAAGAGCAAAAAATAAACAACAAAAATACCGTTTTCGGCCAAAAATAAATAAAGTACAAATTCAATTAAATTAATGATGCAGAAATAATAAAATGTAAAAAAAATACTACAAAATACTTACAATTAAAAAATAAAAATCACAGAGAAATATGTTATATACAAAAAACTATATAGAAATAAATATGTACAAAAGGCTCGTGAACGCACCCAGACCGAGCAATAGCTAGTTGAAAAAAACTAGAAAATGAAGTTAAGATTTATTAACTTCTCAGATGTGGTGGACAGCGCTTGGCCGCCTATAACTTGCCCGTTCATCATAGTCAGAGAGATGGGACAGTTCAAGATTAGGGCTATAATTAATTCAAGTGAAGTAATTATTTTAATCTAGAGAAAATATTTCGTAGAAGATTTAAAAAAGGGATTTTTTAATTAAAACGAACACAGAAATTCAATACAAAAAAGTGTTTGTTATGTAACAATATTGTCTTATCATATTCTGACGTTAATCTATTTTTTATTTTTTTCTGACATGAAACTTTTATAACACAAGTTTTAACATATTTAAATACAGGCTAATTCCATGAAAACTTGTCATGTCTGTCACACAGCTGAAAATCGCTATGCTTGTTGCCCACCGTTATTTTCGAAGAGTTTGCTTCGTCTTATTCAATTGATGAGATATCTCCGATAAAATAAGTCACATTTTCCCGTTCTAAAATACTGGTAGCAACAAGCATAGCGATTTTCAGCTGTGTGACAGACACGACAAGTTTTCCTGGAATTAGCCTATACCGTTTTCTTTACCTTTTCATCTCCCATAATTTTGTAGCCATAAATATTTTTTAGATGATTTGATAAATCTGCATTACGCATATTTCCTTTTTTAATGATACATTGCGTCTATTAATTTAAAGATACGATAAACTGAATATTTGATTTTAATCATTGTATCCTTTTCTTTACAGCCAAACCATCAAAGCCTGAAGGCCCACTTATTGTAGCTGATGTCCACAAACACGGCTGTAAACTAAAATGGAACAAACCAAAAGACGACGGTGGTGAACCTTTGGAAGGTTACATCATTGAGAAGGAAGACCCAGAAACTGGACTTTGGATTCCTGTTACAAAGTCTCATGTTCCAGAAGCTGAAGTTAATGGACTCACTCCTGGAAAATCGTACAAGTTCCGTGTTAAGGCAGTTAATAAAGAAGGAGAATCAGAACCGCTGGAGACATTTGCGCCAGTTGTTGCCAAAGATCCATTTGGTATGCAATCATTAAAATTGCTTTATATTAAAAAGGTGTATGATATGATAGTGAAAAAGATTTCATAGATAAATGTAAATAATTAAATGCAAATGAAATGAAAGATTTTATTCATACAAATAGGCAGATAATAAACACCTAAAATGCCAATCAACATGGCGTATGAATTAATCATACCGTAATTACTAACACGAATATCTTAACTAACACACTTTACGTCTCGGTACGCTTTACTGAGCCGGATGACTTCTTCTATACAGAGTGACCACTAAAGTCTTGTCCACACCCATTAACTTCATAATGGCGACAATTATAACCATGAATGTGATGTCTAGGGATAAAGTAGGGATAATAAAGTAAATATGTGCTAGGCGATGAAAGGATTTACAACGCCATCTAGTGCCAAACACAGAAGTTAGCGTTCCTATCTCGAAGCAGGCACATGATAAGGGGAAAGTTAATTACAAAGTTACAAAGCGTCTTCAATTTAGTATGATACGATGTCTTTCATATACTAATAACTTTACTAGAAACCCTGAAATGAACTTTTTTATTTTCAATCACCGTATATATTTATAAGACAGATTTACATTCACAAACCCACCATTTTTCAAGGAGCGCTTTCACAAATTTGATACTTAGATGCCGAACGGAAAGTTTCGAATATTTACGCAAATGATTTAACACAAATGAACAACACGATCGCATTCAAACTTGGCGACCGCAGATTGCCTTGAACGATCGGAGCAGTGAACATCTTTGTCACAAATTTAGACAGTTAACCGAATGATAGATCAAATAATGTAGTTAACACGTTGGCTGCCACGATACAAGTATACTCGTAGCTTTAATATTCGTGGCTTTAATTTATTTATTTCTCACCATTATTTTAAAATAAAAAAAATTGCCTTATTTATTGGCAGAAATTTCGCTGTATTAGTAAAGCGAAATTTACCTTTCAGAATTTGTGGTGGCAAACGACTTTCAATAAGAAATTTGAAAATTCTTACTCTTTACGGCAGTGAACGTGTTAAAATTATTTTTTAAAAACTGGTTTAATATTTTTTTAATTATTTCCATAATTACATTTCAGATCCACCTGGTCAGCCTGGTACACCAGAACCTGTTGACTGGAATAAAGATCATGTGGACTTGACTTGGAAGCCTCCCGAATCAGACGGCAATGCAGCTATCTCTCATTACATCATCGAGAAGCGAGAGAAGGGTAATCCGAAATGGGAGAAAGCTGCTGAAGTGCCAGGGGACCAGACGAAGGGTACCGCTCCTTTCCTCACAGAGGGAAAGGATTATGAGTTCCGTGTGATTGCAGTTAATAAAGCTGGTCCTGGAGAACCAAGTGCAGCTTCGAAAACTGTTACTGCTAAACCACGCTTCTGTGAGTATTTTAGTAAATTATCTTTAGCAACTGTTAGCAACAAACTTTGAATGACCCGCGAATGATCATTTAAGGAGACCGGGTAAGCTCTATCTCGGCCATGTTAAAATACACCAACTTTATGTACCTTTTTCTCAGAAATGGTGAAAGATAGAGGTTTAGATTTTTTAGAGTAGTTTGAATGACATGCTTTACGTATTTTAAAAGACCATTTTCTGTCTAAGTGAAACTGAAAATTAATTATTAAATATTTATTGAAAGACATTTTTAAGTTAGCATTTTTGGTAAGATTTCACTGCCTAAAGTAAATGATTCTCAGCAAATCATTAAATCCCTGTGTTAAAGTATGCACTGTAACATAATATAAGTATTTTGGAAAATCTGAGTTCTTAAGTTTAATAGATATTGAAAAAAAAAGGAACACAAACCTGAAAAATCGAAGTTTAAAGAAAATGTCAATTAAAGCTGTAAAGCAGTGTTGCCCGTGGACTACTTTTTTTAAATTCTGATTTCTTTATTGGCACCACTTTTTTGAAATAGTAAAATTCGCCTTATTTAATAACTTATTAATTAAGGCGAAAACAATGGGAAATTTACCACTTGAGAAAAGTGGTGCAAATCAAGAAATCTGAATTTTTAAAAAGTAGCCCACTGCTGTGAAGTGCTCTTAGACAGCATGAATAAATCCAATACTTTTTTTATGTATAAACATGTGTAATACATCGTTCAAAAGATAAAAGTTTAAACTATTTAATTATATAAAAAGTAAAAATCGATTTTTTTGTTGAATTTCGCTTACTCGGTCCCCTTAAATTATTATAAATTAATTATTATTTTAATTTTTTTCTGATTTAAGTATATTTAAAATTTTTCTACTTTAATTATTATTTTAAATTATTCTGATTTATTTTAGTATTTTAAATTATTCTATTTTTAATTACAGTGGCACCAATAATTGACAGGAAGAACCTCATTGATATGACGATCAAAGGCGGTCAAACTATTAAATTTGATGTGAATGTAATTGGTGAACCACCACCGACCATTATTTGGACCATTAATGAAATCGAAATCAAAGCAACAGACAGAATATCACTCACTAATGAAGATTACAATACAAAACTTGTAATCAGGAGAGCGACGAGAGCTGAAAGCGGAAAATTCATAATCACTGCAACTAATAGCTCTGGAAGAGATAGTGCTAATGTCATTGTGCTAGTTCAAGGTAAATTCCCTTTCACTTTCTTTAAAAGATGTAATGAGCGAAAAACGTTCTAATTGCGCGATTAGTCTGAACTATCAGTGCTAAATTACTTTATTGGTAGGTTAACACGTAGATATTGCTAG
Organism: Maratus speciosus; assembly: GCA_963932465.1. Classification (NCBI taxonomy): domain Eukaryota; kingdom Metazoa; phylum Arthropoda; class Arachnida; order Araneae; family Salticidae; genus Maratus; species Maratus speciosus. The sequence continues at coordinate 231,320,416 of OZ010794.1, read as the reverse complement.
GATTGACCGTTCGATTACGTGTTCGAACTGGCGGCTATTGTTACATTCAATCGTGCCGCAATTTACAAAAATGTTCCTTTGGGGTAGACTCTTAAAGATATTCTCATATAAGTGTACTGCAGAAATTATTTTTAAACAAATGGATCGAATAGAATTAAATATGCACCACATATGCCCTAACCCGTAGTCAAAGGGTTAATTTTAAAAAATGGGAAAATGCCCAATGGCATGGAAACATTCTAAAATCATTTTTACTTTTTTAAATGAGGTAACGAATGAAAAACGATCTAAAGTCGTGATTTTTATGAAACTATCAGGCCTAGAAACTTTATATTGGTCTGAGAGGTTATCTATAAAGCGGATATCTTTAACTAGATATTCATTGAGATTAATTTAAATAAAAGGGATGGTCAAGTGAGAGGGAAACATTTTAAAATCAAATTTTTACTGTGAATTCTCTAAAACTTTTTGGTTTAGTAATTTCAAATCAGGCATGAAGATAACTTTTAAAACGTAGATACTCGATAATTTTTTTTATTATTATTATTTTAAAAGTTTTAAATGAGAAGGAAAATATGTCCGTTCAAGTCAGTGTTAGACTTAATCTCGTCAAGATTCGCGCCATCTTTTCTGAAAAGCAGATAATATACATATGCGAATAAGTCTAGCAATGTAACTAATAATAATAAGGAAATATGATTGTCGGTGTAAAAATGTGTTTTTAGGTGCGTTCGTAATTATATAAATACGTAGCACCTATAGTTGTCGTTCAGTCCGTCTGTCCGTCCATCCGCATATAACAGAGCAAAAACTACCCAACCGAATCGTTTAAAATTTAAACTATATAATTGTTGCATAATTTTGTCGAGTCATTTCAATTTTTATGAAAATCGGATGTATAGTTTAATTACAGGGACAATCAAAAGTTTTCCGTTACATTATGGCCAATGGGAAGAAATTATTGCAAGTGCATTTTAATGATGTTACAGCCTTCCGAATGGTCTGAAATTATAAATATATAATTGTTGCAAGATTTTGTCGAGTCATTTCATATTTTATGAAAATCGGATGTATAGTTTAATTACAGGGACAGTCATAAGTTTTCCGTTACATTACGGTCAATGGGAAAAATTATTTCAAGTGCAAATTAATGATGTTATAGCCTTTCGAAGTACACTAAAATATACATTCTGTACAATATGCGGCGAAAAAAATATTTATAAAACTAGTTATAGAACGAACGCACCGCATTTGCCACGTTTGACGAGCAATTTCCAACTTGTTTTAATTGAACGTTGTTAAAGAAGCGCATTATTCCCTAACTTGAGTCGCAAATTAGAATTAAGGATAATTATTACATGTTTTGAATAATTATGAATTTAAATTTAACACGTTAAGTGCCACGTAAGTCACCGGTGACTGACATTGAACTTTCCTTTTAAAACGCGTCATTCTCCGATGACTGACGTCTAAAATATGATATAAAACTAAAAAATTATATATGTTTTAAATAATTACTGAACATTTATTTAAAATTTACCTACCTTTTATTTATCACAGGGCTATACTTTCTTAAAAATTACTGACAACATTGTAAATTTTTCAGCGCTTCAGCGTCAGTCACCGTGGCACTTAAGAGGCTACTTCAGTTAAATGAAAAGACGCATTCGCTAATGCTAATCCTATGGAAGAATTTTATAAAGATATCCCGATCGCATTTCAATATTTTTGAATGATTTCTTTTGCATTGAATAGGTGAGATCGATCTGCATGCAGGTTTTTACTTTTACGATTTCGATTGCAGATATTTTTTATGAGGATGCTTTTACTTTCGAAACCGGTTCCGAAAATGAAAGTGTCCTCATAAGAAATACCTGTAAACAAAATTGAAAAACATGCCTTTGTACAGATCGATCTCATCTATTCCATGCAAAAAACATCATTTAAAAATATTGAATTGCGACCGAGATAACTTTATAAATTTCTTCCATAGGATTAGCATTAGCGAACGGGTCCTTTCGTTTGACTTAAGAAGCCTCTTAACGTGTTAATGCCTGAATTGGCATGATAAATGTCTTCATACATATAATAAGAATAGGGGTGTTTACAATTATAAATTTAATTTAACGCGGCGGTATTCTAAAAAGCGTTTGAAAAATCGAATGGAGTTGTTTCGGAGTTTTGTTTAATATAGTATTTTCCATCATTGCGCATTGAGATTCGAGAATTACAAGAAAAGTTCATATTTCTTTATATCCGTTAAATTTTATTAAATGATGATAAAACAACTTTAAAAGTATGCAAATAGATTTTAAATTTTAAATATATAAATATATTTCTTTTATGCTATAAATAAAGTTAAAGATACTTCTTGCTCCAAATACATTACCTGAAATACTGGATAAATTTGACTTGGAAAAGTTGCATAGAGCTTTTCATCTTGCGATGGATAGCGCCACCAGCTGCTGAGAGGTTCTTTTCTCAAAGCTACTAGACGGGAGGTACTGGTTTCGAACCCATGTCGCGCTCGTCGACCTAACCGCTTGAAGTTTTCCGTTGTTTTCTTCAAACTTTGCCGTAAATATTACTTCCCTTAAAAAGTTTCCTACCGAGGGCTACCCTCCGTCGGCCTATACCACTCGCGCATATAACCGCTCATCACCACCTTATGATGAGTAAAGATCATGACTGTTTTTTCAAGAGCATCATTTATCTGTTCAGGTAATAGTAGCAAAGAGTAGTTATCCGAGCAAGGATAAAAACGTTTTCTGCCTTGCTTTAATCTCGAAACTATAGTCGTGCTCCTTACTCATTATATGAAAAAAAAAGAAGATCTAATTCTGCATATATATATATATATATATATATATATATATGTCCAGTTAAGGGAGCAGTTTACCGTTTCAACAATTTTGTTTATTTTAAGAAATATGGTTCAAATGGTGAATTTACTGCATTCCAATTTTCAACTAAAAGTAAATTTTGAAAAAAAAATGAACTAAAATTGAATTAAAATTTATATAATTTAAATGAACTAAAATGAAATGAATTAAAATTTCTAAAAAGTTTATAAAAATTTTAATTTTTTAAATCCTTACTACTTTTTTAAAAATTAATATTTTTGCCCAATTTCTTTAAAGATTTTCAAATGCGTATTACACAAGACTTCGCATGGATTTTTAGATACATCTAATATTGCATTTATTATAATTTTTTACTAATACATGTAGTGTAAAAAGATAAAATCTAACACATCTTCATTATTTTTTTTTATAACAAATAAACCTAACGGCTAATTCCATGCGCAGATTTATCACATATATAATAAAGAACATGTACAAAAAAGTTTAAATATCTATCTCAAATACAAAAAAATCCTTAGAATTTTGAAAACATGAAAGTGAAGAAAATATGAACATGGAGAAAAAGCCGTTTCAATTTTTATTTGTGTGGGTAATTACGCTGAGTGTATTAATCAAATTTACAATATCTCGCGATATAATTACCGTGTGGGTAAAAGTGAGGTGTCGAAATATTCACAATTAAACAGGATTTAATTTAATATTAAAATAGAAAAACCGACTTTCTTAACAATATCATTTATGATTAAATAAATATCATTTCAATCATTTATCCATAAACTGACTAAGTGTTCTGTTTGTTTAACACGTTCACGCTGGCGCTGATATTCATGTTTTTCGCTGTGAGGCGGTGCTCGAATTCATGTTTTACTTCATCTGGCGGCGCGGTACTTTCGCTTATTCAGACACTGTATGTAATGACACGCCCCTCTCATATTTATTGAATTGAACTCAAATATAACAAGAAGAGTTGCTTGTGAATGTCTGAAAGTTCGTAAGGAGTAAGCAAATTATTTAAAGACATTATTTTATTGGCTACAAATGTACGAATTTAATATAAAATATCTTGCAATCTAAAGAAATATGGATAACAGGATATAAATGCATTTTCTGTCAGGTAGAAGCCATACACTCAATGATATTTTTTTTATGAAAACGAGAAATCTCGTTTCCCATCGTGAATATATTAAGTTTATAATACTGAATTGTTTTTACTACTGAATTTTCGAATATTCAAATGTGAATCACCTTTAGTGCACGCCGTCTATTGCATAGTCGAGTGTGACCCACCTGTAGTGCACGCCTTCTATTTAACAGTGGAGTGTGACCCACCGGTGATGCACGCCGCCTGATGCAACAGTCGAGTGTGTCCCACCGGTGATGCACGCCGCCCGATGGGACAGTCAAGCGTGACCCACCGGTGATGAACGCCGGCGTGAACGTGTTAAATGTTTGCCTTTTTCTAATTAATGTTTTTTCCTTTTTCAGATAAGCCGTCGCCTCCACAAGGTCCACTTGCTGTGTCTGACGTTCATAAGGAAGGATGCAAACTCAAATGGAAGAAACCAGCTGATGATGGAGGAGTTCCCTTGGAAGGTTATCTTGTGGAAAAAATGGACGAAGAAACTGGTGCATGGGTTCCAGTTGGAAAAACCAAGGAACCAGGTACTAATTTGAATGCTTATTAGTTATTTCAAAATAACGGGCATATCCATCAATTATTTTTAAGTGAGTTCAAAAAACAGCTTCTGTTATTGGCTATTATGTTGATATGTATGCATGCATGTTCGCGATTTTCCCAACAGCCACTCAACGGATTTCATTGGGACTCTTTAACCCCTTGAAGGGCGGTGAGGCCGTCACGGCATCACATAATTTTAATCCTAAATTGCCACATTGGCACCGGAATTTTATGATGAAAATGTCATCTTTATTAAGTACGCGAAAATTTACTTTTACTTGTTTACAAATAAAATCTCCTGTTAATACTGGTGTAATTAAATTATTTGAACATTTTACGAATATAAGTACCTTGCCCCTGAAAGAGTTAAGGGGTCTCAGGACTCTTTAAAAATGAAGAAACATGACCATTTTCAACAAATAACTCCAAATGTATATGATTTTAAAATAGAATGTTTAGTTCTTTAATTTTATATATTTAAAAAATTAAACGATGCTGAATTATTATTTTGGGGGACATCAAACTGTTAGACATTTGTCAAGCAGAAAATTGGCATGACAGCTTGCGCGCAGGATTACATAATAAATGTTGCATCGAGAACAACAATTATGATGTCTAAATATACTTCAGATTGTTATAATTACCTTGAAGATAAATAATTTTATATTTAGAGCATTTTTATATTTTTAATGCAAAGTTGTATTTATCTAATGCAAAATTTTTAAATTTTAAAGAGTATATAACACCCTAAAAAAAATTAAACAATAAATAGGAAAATTTAGGTTCAGTTTATGCACACGAACATGAAAAATATCTTTTAAAATTTTTATTAAGCAATGTTGAGAATGTTTTGAGATATCTTGTGCGTTATGCCCAAAAATGTCATTTTGCGGAAAATGACTTCAAAATTTATGAAACGCCGTTTCAGCTCTGAATTTGTATAATTCTAAAACCCATAACTTCTGTCCTAACAAGAATTTCAAAGAAACAATTATATTAAAATGTCCAGAAAAGATGGGAGTTAAATTAAAATTTAAGTTAATTAAAATTTTTAAAAGTTAGAAGGTTTAAGTGTCATGAGACCCCATAAATTACAATTCTAATTAATCACGGAACGTTTGAAGCTGAAAATAGTCACCGTATTTCATAAAATTCAACTCACGCGTTAAAAATTAAGTTTACCGTTCATATAAAATATTTAAAACAAGAATCAAATTATAAAATAAGAATAAAATTTAAAACGAAAATTTTATTCCATAAAGGAAATTTTTCCCTTGTGTTGTTTTTTAACCTTTTTGTTTTCTTTTCTACTCTTTTGAAATTATAACAATTTAATTGGGACCTTATTATGTTTTAAAATATAAATATATATATTATAATTTTTTTTTCGAAACCTTTTAACTCTATTGACTAGCAACACAATCTATTTGTTCTTTTATTTAAGTAATAATTACATAAATATAAACAAATAAAAAAAATTAAATTTGTGTCCAAAACAAACTTTTCTCATGAAATTAAAAAAAAAATTGTACCTGATGAGAGACTATTGAAATATTTATTAAATTTCTTCATTTATTTTAAAGTTTTTAAACTATAATTACTAAAAACTTTTTTATCCTAATTTAAAGAAAGAAAAAAACGTGATTAAGATCGATTTAGAATTTATTGATGTTACTTTGTTCTTAATCATAAGTGCAACGACAAATATTCAGAGTTCTTTAGTTAGTAATTTTATGTACTACCATAATGCGTGCGACATTTACATTAGTGCGACCTTTTTATTTTTTTATTCATTTATTTTTGTCTAAAATTATATTATTATTCCACACTACTAATAAAAATTGGAATACGTCACTTGAAAGACTCGGGGTACGTATTTCAGAGAGAAATGCTGGAATGTTTTTATATCCCAATTATTGTACAGCAAGAAAAAATTCCGTTTATAGAATTTACTAAATTTCAGTCAAAATATCACACGCATTTTTAAAAATTTATAAATAGTGAGAAACACAATAAATGCTTTTAAATATTCTTATAAAAGATTGCTAATGTTATTCTCATTATAAACATCTTAATATTTATCTGTGAATTTATGAATTTATGATGTGATCCGACACTTTCTGAGATAACGATTTGCGACTCCTTACGACTCCTTATATTGTCCTTACGACTCAATTATGACATTTTTAAAATTCAGAACTTTAAACCTTTTTATAATTTCTCAACTTTCTTAAATTCTTATAATTGTATGTTGTAACATTATTGTCATTATTTTCCACAATAAATATTTGTGTTAAGTACCTAACAGGAAGATTTACGTTCGTTGTAAAAACATAACACAAAACTCTTTTTTTTTTTTTTTTTTTTTTTTTTGCATTTTTGACACATTGTCTAAGTGAGTAAAATCTACTAACTCTCACAATTTTAAGAAGGGAAATGGACAATGAATGAGAAATACTCTCGTCAGTAATTTTCGAAATGTATTTCTTTTTTTTACATTGTCCAAAGCAACCAGGCTCTAATTATCGCACGGGCAAATCGGGAATTTGCCCAGGGGCCCCCAAATCCATATATTAAGTTATAAAATATTTACTTTTCTTTTAAATTCCAACTCTTCCGTAAGTTTAAATTATTAAATTCATTTTAACCCCTTAACGCTCGAATTAAATTACGGTTGAATAATTCAAATTGCTTAGTGTCACCACTTTTATGAAAAAGAAATATTCACCTTATTTAATGACAGTAAAAACGATACTAAAATATAGCCAATTTCACTCTTTTGTAAAACTGGTGGGAATCAAACAATTTGAATAAAAGACACAGCCCGAGAATATGACGGGAGCGAGAATTAAGGGGTTAAAGTAATATAACATGTTCATAGCTGCCAACTTGTACGGATTTTTCTTACCACTAAAATTTAAAAGAAATTTTAGCCCTATTGAATCGTTAAAAATCGCTAGGTTTCGGCGATTCAATTAGGCAAAATTTGCTTTTAAATTTTAGTGGTAGAAAAAATCCGTACAAGTTGGCAGCTATACATGTTGTTAACGTTGTATAAAAGAGTTTTGTTCTGTACTAAGAAAAAAAAAAAGAGTATTTTTATTAATTAAGATACTTAATTTAGAATTGACAAAGCTAAGAATTTTCTTCTATTTAAAATCCAAGGCGCGAAAATATTTTTTATGCATTATACATATACACATATGACTGACCATCAGTTCTATTTGAATAATTTTGAAACGATTCGAATTGGGCCCCCTAATTTATCTTTGCCAAGGACGCCAGTTAGTCAGGATCAGAGCCTGAAAGCAACACGCTGTGAAATCATTTCTAAAAAAAGAAAAGAGAAAAGAATAAAGGAAAGAAAGAACCCTCTTTGGGTATTTACAAAAAAAAATCGATGGTGTATCAAGCACTTATAGAACATTAAAGTAAATTATTTATCTGTAATTGTAGTTTTGTGTAAGAATAATTATTTTGTATCTTTCTTTCTCCTTTTAAGCCATGGACGTTACTGGTTTGACGCCTGGTAAAAAGTATAAATTCCGAGTTCGTGCTTTGAACAAGGAAGGCGAATCTGATCCATTAGAAGCAGCTGAAGGCATTGTGGCTAAGAATCCATTTGGTAAGTTTTGAATTTAGATACAGAACGTGTTGCATATTTTTATGATATTTAAAATTTAATGTTAATGCGTTCAAATTTTAATATTAGACTAGCACAATTATTTATAAAAACAATTCTGTTTGTGCTTTTTGAAACGTATATAAGTTATAAGCTATAAGTTTAAGCTGTAAAATATCTAAGTAATTTGAAATATTTATAGCATTCAACATTGATTAATTGTTCGTTTGCTTCTCCCGTCTTATTTAACAAACTGAAAAGAATATTTAAGGAAAAAAACCCTTCAAAATTAAGCATGTAGTAGTATTATATTTTAAATTAATGGCTTAAAATTAATCTCTCATAAGACATTACATTATTTTTACATGGTACAAAATCTTAGTCCTAATTTTGTGATAAAGTGAATAATTCATCTATCACTGTGAAATAATATATGATAATAAAATACGCTAAATTAGTTTATGAAATATAAAATTAGTTCGGATAATATGCAAAATAAAATCATTTCAAGACAGTTGCTCCTTGAAAAGTTCTGACGAAACAATTTTGTCCTGTTTTCAATATTATTCATAAAGGTATAACAGGGATGAGATTTCCGACTTTTTGGACGTTAGTTATGATCTTGGAAAAAGTATTGTTCTCTTAATGGAATGTTCCGATTAAATAAAATGATATTTTCTCTAAGATTATTCTGGTATGACAAAAGTCGGAAATCTCATCTCTGGTATAAGGCTAATTCCATGAAAACTTGTCATATCTGTCACATACTACGAATTTCGGCTACCAGTATTTTAAAACGAAAAAATGTGACTTATTTTATCGGAGATATCTCATCATTTGAATAACGCGAAGCAAACTTTTCGAAAATAACGGTGGCCAACGAGCATAGCGATTTTCAGCTGTGTGACAGACATGACAAATTTGTATGGAATTAGCCATAATATAAATCAATGATTCATTATGATAATGCTTAACATTTTTATTTAACCCCACAGGGAAGAAAAAAACAGCAATATGACACATAATGTAAAAAAACTGAAGGACTTAATTTGTATGGGTGAAAATCCTTCTTCGGGCAAGAAAAATGAAATCAAACGGGCACATATTATAGAAAAATAGAGGATACATACTTATAGGGTGAAAATACTTCTTGGACAGAAAAAAGTATCAAAGGGCACATAAATACAGGCAAACTGGAGAATAAACAGTTGTATGGCTGATAATTCTTCTTTGGTCTGCAACAAAAACCTCCAAAAGGACACGTAATGTAGGAAAAATTAAAAAAACAAACTTGTATCAGTGAAAACACTTTTTAGCCTCCAAAAACATCAAAGTGGCACATAAACACATAATGTAGGAAAATTTGTACCTGTCAAAATCTTTCTTTTACCTTCAGAAAACATAGAAATAGCACTTCAAAGCTTGCTTTGACCTTCCTTATAACATCCAAAGGGGCATATTATAGCAAGTAAAAGCTTTAGTATCTTTCCCGTTGTTAGAACATTTTTACAGTTACGGGATGCGGCTTTTTCTTTTAGATAATAACTCCTTTTGTTTTTCCCAATCATCAGTTTCAAAGTTCCGGTACAACTTTAATAGTCCAGAGGTGTTTCAGTTTTCTTACCGCTAAGCCCAAGACAGTTTTCATAAGAAGAGGGGTTAAGGTATAATCCCTAATGGTTCGATGGACAATATACTCGACATTTGACTTAATGAGTAAAAGTACAATGTCACGTACATCGCGGCATTGGACCATTTAAGGATAAAAATAACAAAATAACGTTTTCTCAATGTACGTGGTATTCGGTTTAACACGTTCACTGTCAAGCCTATAAAGCAGGGGTGTCAAACTGTAGCCCGCCGGATACCACTAAAATTTTACAGTTATCTTTGCCTTATCTAATCTTCGAATTGCTGCGATTCTACTTGCCGACTATTTCTTTAAAATTTTAGTGGTATCCGCCGGGCCACAGTTTGACACCCCTGCTATAAAGTAAGAATTTTCAAATTTCTTCTTGAAAGTCGTTTGCCACCACAAATTCAGAAAGATTAATTTCGCTTTACTAATACAGCGAAATTTCTGCCAATAAATAAGGCAATTTTTTTTAAATTCTAAAATAATATTGACAAAGTAATTAATAAATTAAAGCCACGAATATCAAAGCTACGAGTATACTCGTAGCTTCGCAGCGAACGTGTTAATAAGCAAAAGTACCGTGATACATAAACTGTGAGAATGAACCGATAAAAGTTGATTTTTAATTACCTGTTTTCTTTTTTTCATTTCAGATGAACCTGGCAAACCTGGAGACTTACAAGTAACGGATTGGGATAAGGATCACATTGATCTCAAATGGACTGCTCCGGCGAGTGATGGGGGATCCCCTCTCACTGGCTACGTTGTGGAGGTCAAAGATAAATTAGGCAATTGGGAAAAATGCATGGACGTGCCTCCCAGTCAAACAACTGCTTCAGTACCAGATTTGGTACAAGGTCAAGCATATGAGTTTAGAGTAAGAGCAGTCAACAAGGCTGGTCCTGGAGAACCCAGTGATGCAACACCTCCTACCGTTGCTAAACCAAGACGATGTAAGTTCCTTAATTAGTTTAATAAATAAACTTAATAAACCGATTTTAATGAAACTATTTAACCTCATTTTGAATAAATTCTATAAAAATATTCATATTAAATAATATTTCAATTTTTAAATGACCTAAAAGTTCAGCTCCGCTATTATTTCGTCACTAGATGCACTGGAGGTGCTCTGTTGAATTCTCATTCACGGACATCAACCTAACCTTTCAAAGTTTTCTGTTATTTGTTTTGAATCTAGCATAAATACAAGTTAGATGCCCTTAGAAATGTTATACACGCAGAGTATCAAATCTCTTTGGTATATCCTTCTAATATAGATTTCAATTAAATTATCGTTAAAGAATGACATTTGAATTTACACAGGGTTATAGATATTCTAAGTATTATTTTAAATTAAATCGTAAAAGTCTAAAAGAACCATTTATATTCAGTTCTTCATCGTTTGAATAGGCCATAAAAACAACTGTTGTATGACGGAAAGCCCAAATTAAATTTATATTTCACTTTTTCTTCATACAACAGTTGAAGCTATGGCAACTGGGACAACTGGAGAAAATCAAGCAATTCTGCCAATCAAGCAATTGCATAATTATTACATTTTGGTGCATGTACAACAAAAACTTATGATTAAGCTAAGAGTAAGCGCAGTTAAAAAAGTTGGTAACAGAAAATCCAATGATTCAATATCTCTTGTAGTTGATTTGTAGGCTGCGGAAGAATCCCCCCTCCCCTCCCCTCAAGAAATTTGATATTTCAGAGTGCATTATACACCATAGATCAGATTCTTGAGAAAAAAAAAATCAGAAATTGCACAAAATCTAAAATAACTTGAAAGATTTGATTACAATAGAAACATTAGATTAAAGAAACACTTTAAACATATAAATTGTTAATTATCAATATCATTTGCTGAAACCTTACTATTGCATCATTCTCAAAGCCACATGCTTTTATCAATAATGATTATTTTGGCTAAGTTTTAAATATATGTGAGACTAAAACTGTATTAATTGTTTTTCAACTGTGCACAACAACATAAAATAAATTTTGCTCCCGCTCCTTCTCTTGAAGAAAATACCTCCTCCCAAGAAAGTTGAAATGGCGCCAAGGGTTACAAAGCCTAGAAGATATGAGTTATTAAATTATTTTCATAAATACATTTTAGAACAAAGATTTAAAATTTGACAATAAACAGAAAGGATACTTATAGTTCTAGATAATATAAATTATTAACACTAGAACCGCTATTAGGCATCATTTTGACCCCTGCCAAATTCATAAGAGTCGACTCGAACCAGAATTTTTTTCATAAGATATGTTAAATGTACTCAGCACAAAAATAGGCTAATTAAATAAGTTGAATTGTTAAAAAAAAAAAAATTCTGGTGTGAAACACTTTTTTTAAAATTTGAGTAAAACAGTGGGCGGTTCTAGTGTTAACAGAAGTAATTTCATCAAGCAGCTTGATCTTTATAGAAAATCACAATCTGACTTTAATTAATTTTTTCTTTGTAATATGTATAGTATTCTGTAAATCAAACGATTTCTGATTTGAACATTTTGTTGGAGTGAAAAACATAGTGTTCTGTTTTGAAAATAATGTGTTTTGAACTGTTCAACAGAAAATTAAACTGGACTTTCCTAAAAGTTTTATAGATTATTATATGTGCTGTATATTGCTTGAATAGCATTTACAGTATTTAAAGTCAAATGAATCTTAAGCTGCTTAGGCAGACTTGGGTAAAAAATAAATTTTTAAATTGTCACATTTGAACTAACAAGAACTACTTATAATCTAAGCGCTGCGTAAAATATCATGAAAGTCTACTTTTACCACTTTTTTCATCATTGTTTAACCCTCTAATGCCCATGGTAGCGCATTTGCTACCACCACTCTTTCAAATTCAGAAGATTTTTTTAATTCAGATATTTCAAATTCACACCAGAAATTTAAAATAACGATAATTGATTGGACGATGAAAGAAACATTTCATCATTAAATAAAGCAAAACTTATTATTGAAATTTTCTGGTATGAATTCAGATTCTCTGAATTACGGAATTTCTAGAACGTACTCTACTATGGGAATTAGAGTGTAGTGTTAAAATTAATCATTCCAAACGACCATTATATTATGAATAGTGTTACATTTAGAAATATTTTTAAAAATAGAAAAATTAGTTACGCCATTTAATATTCTTTTCTGGTAACTTTTACAATGAGATACTTCTTGTAAAATAATAAGGAGTGTTGTTTCTATGACTTAATTGTTTGATTGGGGTTGTTGAAATGTATTAGAATTTTACTTCCAATTATGAAAATGATAACACCATGGAATTAATTTCCTTATTTTTTATTTATTTAGTGGCTCCCAAGATTGACCGTTCCACTTTGCACAAAAAACGAGTAAAAGCTGGACAAACATTCCACTTTGAAGTCAATATCATTGGTGAACCACCACCAACTAAAGTATGGGCTCTAAAAGGATCACCCATTCAGGCAGGAGATAGAGTAAAAATTACAGATGAAGATTACAGCACTAGAATTTTTGTAAAGCAGAGTAGAAGGAGTGATAATGGAACTTACACTATTACTGCTACGAATGAGTATGGCAAAGATGAAGCTGAAGTTGAAGTTATTGTGCTTGGTATGTAAATTGGATATATGTATACAAAATCTATTGTACATATATATATATATATATATATGCAGTTGATATGCATTTGCATGCTAATATCTGCGCATAATCTGCTGATAGAATTTAGAGATAGAATCTTATGCTTATTTTATGTTAATTAACACTAGAACGACTATAGCGGCCATTATGACCTCTAGCAAATAAAAATATTTCGATTCGAACCAGAAATTTTTTTCCGAAATAAGTTAAATGTGTACCATGGTGATATATGTTAAATAGTTTCAAATAAAAATTCTGGTGTAAAATATTTTTTTAACACTTGCGTAAAATTTGAGGTCGTTCTAGTGTTAAATACCGCTATAGGTTAGCATCAGACAATTCTATTATCTCAGTATTTTGGCTTCTATAATAAAGGGTGGACACAAATTAGTCGATCAACTTTATAACTGAATAATTTGAAAAATATTTATTTTAAGCTACCAATTCATTAGAAGATTAGTAGTATTGTATGTTAAGTTTATGGATACCGGGTGTCCCAAAAAGGACTGACTGATTTTAAAATTCAATAACTTGTAAACGGTGACAGATATTTAAAAAATTCTTGCAGGAGGGTTATGCATAAGGTCAAAAGTTTTATTACAATGATTTTCGATTTTAGTTCGAATTACAAACAATAGATGGCGCTGTAAGCAATAGTCGCTAAATACAGGCTCGATTTCTGGTCCTTTCTCTTGTTCCATGCTGAAAAAGGAGATGGAAATGTATTATCCGGGCCACGAAGTATCAAAAATCGAGCCTGAATTCAGCGTCTATTGATCGCAGCGCCATCTATTGTTTGTAATTCGAACTAAAATTGAAAATCACTGTAAAAAAACTTTTGACCTTATGCATAACCCTCCTGCAAGAATTTTTTAAATATCTGTCACCGTTTTCAAGTTATTGAATTTTAAAATCAGTCAGTCCTTTTTGGGACACCCGGTATATGGCGTAAGATGTTTCAAGTCCATATCTGAGTGAGATGTAACAACGCCCCCTAGATGTTTGAATCCACGAGCCAAGGAATGAGTTTTTTCTTTGTTTTATCTGCTTTGTGTGACGTTTTCGTCCACGACCAATGAATGATTATTTTTCTTTGTTTTGCCTACTTTGTGTGACATTTTCGTGACTCGTATCAAGGCTTTCTCAAACATCTAGGGGTCGTTAGATGTAGTCATTGTTTTCTTTCTGTGTTCTCATATTTATAGAGACACTCGCAGTGGTTGAAAGCGAGCAGCACGGCAAACGGAAAAGCGAAATGCGACGAAACTCATTCCGCGGTACATGTGCAAAATATTTCCTTCAAGGATAGAAAAAAATGCCCCGAAAAGAAAGTAAAATCCCGAATAAGCACCCAATCATCCTGATTAACGCAAGAGCAAACTTTCATCGGTATTTTATAAGAGTATTTTTCGAATAATTTAAAACAAGAATTCTGCGTTTAAAAAAGGTTTAAATTTCTATATTAAAATACTGGTGGAAGTTTGCCCCTGCGCCAATCGGACCCCGAGAACTAACATGGTACTCGGGGTGAATTGAACAAATGATGAATATATGGCAAGAATATATTTGCTAATGAGACGTTCTCAGAGTAACGAAGGACAGCCACGCCAATAAACAAAAATAAAATTTAAGTGTTTAACTATCTTATAAACACAGTTACTCTCAAGTTTGGCTGTAGAACTATTCATAATAAACCGTTCTTTTTTAACAACTAATTTATGTCCAGCCTGTATAAATATAAACTTGAATGTTCACACCTCAAATTCTCACAACTCTATTGTCATTTATTTTTCCAACTTACTTGTTATAATACATTATGATTTTAAAGGTGAAATAATATAAGTCCATCCAATTATTTATAATCATCATCGTTATTCTTATTATTTTTTTTAAGTTTTTGTACCAAATCATTTAAATAATTCCTAATTTCTTATATTTAAATTATTTATTTTTAATATTTTATCTAAATATGCCTCGATTTAAAAATTGGGTATTATAATACTAAATAACACATAATGTTTTTTTAGAAATGAACACGGTTATTTATTTCCATGTTGTAGTGTAATATTTTGCAATTATATGATTTGCATATTTCTCAGAATTCGATTCAGTAATTTTTATTATAACAGTTATCTTACAGGGCTGCCACGGGCGACTGTTTTTTAAGTCTACTTCGCTCCACTTTCTCTAAACAAAAATCTTTGACATGCAGTTTGACAACATTTGCAAGAGAAATATACTACAAAATATACTTTCTTTAAATAGTGGTGTTAATAAAATAGATAAATACTCGCCCGCGGCAGCCCTGCTCTTAATAATATAAGACAAATACTATTATTTAAATTATTCAATTGAGAATCACTATTGCTATTATAGAAGAATACGAATAAAATCTATATTTATCTAGGAAATTTACCATCAAGAAAAAATGCAATTCTTCCTAAAATATATATTCTCTCACTTTTGAAACAGTTTAGAGTATGCTTGTTTTCTGAATGTAAGAGTATGACAAAGAATTACTTCAGACAAAAGAAAATAATGTAATTATTGTAAATTCACTTTCATTCTTAGGAATAAAATTACGATATGTAATAGACAATTAATTACTACATATTTCAAAACAGATTTTTATTTATTATAGATTGCAATCTAAGAGAATTTTGCTGACCTAACAAATTTTATCTATTGTTGTTACGTAAGTTAATATGATAACTAATGATATAACTTGTGATGTAGATAAACCAACACCTCCTTGTGGCCCACTCAAAATCAGTGATGTTACTGCTGAAAGTTGCGAACTTAATTGGAATCCACCAACTGATGACGGTGGAATGCCTGTTGACCACTATGTTGTAGAGAAAATGGATCCTCAAACAGGTGTATGGACTCCTGCTGGGGAGACTTTTGGTCCAGAGACAGGCATGAAGGTATATTCACAATATATATTTTTTAAATCTATACTAATAAAAGAAACTCTTGGTGAGGCTTCTTTCATGAGTACTTGTAGTGTAAGTCACATGCTAAGATTTTTGGCTACCAGTATTTTAGAACGGAAATATGTGACTTATTTTATGAGAGATATATTATTAATGAAATAAGGACAAGCAAACTTGTCGAAAATAACGGTGGCAAACAGGCATAACAGTTATCAGCTATATGACTTAGCGCACGTAGTCTACCGCACGTAGAAGTCTGCACCTTTGGATGAAGGTAGTACGAATGCTTCTTAGGTTCAGATTTTTCATTTTTTGTTAATTAATTAATTTATTAAAAACTTTAATGAACATTGCAAAATGGCGCGCCACTGCTCATCTTATCGATTTCACCCCTTAATTCTCGCTCCCGTGATCAGTGGCGTGGCGTGAAAATTTTCGGTGGTCATCGCAATTATTTAAGCTTGTGGTGAAAAATTATTAACTCTAAAATTCAATGGTTGAATGTTCAAAAAAGAAACTTTAAATCTTACCTTCACTTATACATGAACTCCAAATGTTCTGCTAAAACTGGATCGTAGAGTTTTAAAAGCTTATTAAGAGTTTTAAAATATTGCTTGGTCATCGCCGCATCCAGCGATGACCGGACGCTACGCCACTGCCCGTGATATTCACGGGCTGTGTCTTTTATTCATATTATTTGATTCCCATCAGTTTTATAAAATAGTGTAATTGGCTTTACTATATTATCAATTTGCCTGTCATTTAATAAGTTGAATATTTATTTTTCAAAAAAGTGGTGCCAGTAAGCAATTTGAAATTTTAAACCGTAATTTAATGCGACCGTTAAGGGGTTAAAAGAATTCCGATATTTTGAAGCAGAAAAGGGTGTTTTACCCAGTGTTTTGCACATTTTTCGACTTCGGATCACAAAATGTGAAATTCGGGCTGATGTTCGTAGTTTCGGAGAGGTGATTGTGCAAATTTTCCAGAGTTTTTCTTGTACGAAAGCAATAATTCTGGTAATTTGCCCTTCAAATGCCCTCCCTAAATTTATTCCTCCTGTAGCAATCCTGTAGCAGCTGAAATTCCTGTGTTAGTTAAAACTCGATTCGCATATTAAATTACAAATGGTCTGCCAAGTCATATCTTAGTGGAAACAACCTTCAGATCCGATTTTAATGGTTTACTGGTAGGTTTACCATTGTGTTTTCCTGTTTCCAGTCCTCATTGTTTTCATACCAGTGGTGGAAAATTGGCGCAGAGGTGGAGCCTATTGACACCACTAAATTATAGTAGTATTTTGCCTCTTAACTAGTGATCAAATTTCTGAGTTTTTATCAAACTGAATAATACCATAACAATTTAGTGGTGTCAATAGGCTCCACCTCTGCGCCAATTTTCCACCACTGTCATATCTTTGGGTGCAGGAAAGCACAATGATAAACCTACCGACCAATCCACTAAAATAGGGTCTTCCACTAAGATATGACTTGCGGACCATTTGCATTTTAATATGCTAATCGAGTTCTGCCTAATCCTGGAATTTCAGGCGCCAACTCAATGACGTGGTGATCTGTGCAACCGCCTCCCAATCTAATGTATTTTCGTAAAATTGCAGAAATTGTATTGGCAAATAACTTATATATATATATACAGTGAGATGTTGCTGTTCTACACTAATAATGTTTTGCTAACACAGTAATTTAATAACTGATAAACGGTTTTCTTTCGTACTGTACGTCTCCGTATAATTTAAATAAATACAAATGATTCATAATCTAGGAAAATATAACCACGATCTGAAATATACAATAACCTCTTCCCCGTTACCCTCGATTCCAAAACCCATTCTTCATCTGGTGAAACCTCAGACACTAATATAGGTTGCCAGATTTAACCCTCGGACTACCAAAAAAAAAAAGCCTACAAAAATTACAATAATCCATCCAACCACATTTAAAATTCATGAAATTTGTTTCTAGATTTTACTAATATACATCTAAAAATACTAGTTTACAAACCAATTTCTTAATTTTATCACATTTAGCTGGATTTTACTGTTTTTGAACTAAATCCGTTTTCCCTGTCGGGTTCATAGGACCGGTCTGATAGGCGCAGATTTAAAGAAGCATTTATAAAAACGAAGTTTCTTTTACAGCCACTGATTTTGGGAAATAATAGTGTGTTAATTCGTTTTGTTAACTCCGAATATAGGTTTTTAGAATGCTATCAATCGTAAAGTAAACAATTTCATATTCAATAAACATGTTTTAGAGACAAACATAAATTAACGTCATTAACATTAACATAAAAACTAATATTATTTTGTTATTTTTGCATATACAAATTGCACAACTGAAAATATTTAATAGAGAATTAATAGCAAAAAAAAAATCGATATTCTGGTTTAAGATAACTGATGAATGCAATATAAAAACTACTTGGAAACGTTTCCGAAAATATGTGACAGCAAAAGAAACTGTGATGACTTATAAATGATTCTTTAAATCTCGAAAATGTATTGCTTTCTGAGTTTCTAATGATAAAATGTGTCTTTCGTAATCATGTGTAACTCGGAAGATATTATCGTACATATTTGTTCATGGTTATATTATATTTTCGTAGATTAAAAAAAACATTTGTACTTAAAAAAATTACAGTGTATTTTCAATTTTAGAAACTTTCTTTACTATCAGTTTACTTAAGTTCAAAATGTTATTTTATAGGTGAAAGGACTTCAAAAGGGAAAAACTTATAAATTTAGAGTACGTGCTGTGAACAGGCAAGGGGAATCTGAACCTCTTGAAGCTGACAAATCTATCGTTGCCAGGAATCCATTTGGTAAGGTTACATGCCGTTTAGTAATACCATTATATATATTAAGGATGTTCTTAAATCTAAAGGAGCTACTTTCTGACACATTTCTGAATTCAATTGAGCTTGATGATTAATATTTTAAGTGTTCTTTATTTTAGATCAACCAGGTAAACCTGGAACTCCTGAAATTGAAGATTATGACAGAGATTTTGTTAAACTAAAGTGGACAGCACCTGAAACAGATGGTGGTTCTCCTCTTACTGTTTATATTATTGAGAAAAAAGATAAACTCAGGTATGATCAAAAGTTAAAAACTGTGAAGTTTGTATCTTTCAAAGCACTGGGTTTCTGGAAATCTGTATGTGGTCCTCTCTAAACTTAGATCATATTTTTTTCAATCATTTGTTTCTAGCAGCACACTTAAAGCTCAGTTAAATTTTCATGGCACATTTACATTGTGATAAAAATCAGTAAAAAATGCATTTATAATTTATTTTTTTATTAGCAAAAGGAATATGACGAACATAAAAATGCTGCAAATTGTTATAAAGAAGATTTTTATTATCTACTTAATATTTGTTATCAAAAGAAATTTTAAAAATTTGTGTACTGTAATTTATTTTTCTCTTTATTAAAATTTAACATTTATTAAATAAATGAATTTGACATTTTTTAACTAAACATTTTATAAATAATTATTAAGGATTTTGGATGGACATATTCTTTAATCTACTTATCAGGGTCCTAACAATGATTGCTTTATATTTTTGATAGTTTGAAAGTCTGTAAAAATTCTCGCAGAGCGCCTGAAATAACTTTTTGAACACAGCGGTTGAAATCCTCTGATCTAGATAATAAATTGTGATACTCTAAAATAATAAAACAAAATCGTGTAGATTTTACAGAAAAATCCTGTCAGAAATGCTACCAGTTAGTCCTTATAATTTATACAGAGAAATCCTGTTAAATGAGCACAGATTATCTCTATATGAAACAGAATTTATCCATGTTACAAACACTCTAATTCCGTTAAATTGAAAAAGAATTTCTTTGTAGTTAACAAAATTTCAGCATCTAATCGATAAATACAATCCTGTTTATCAGAAATAGATTTCCTCTGTAATAAGCAGAATTATTCTGCCTTACATAACAAGAATCTTACATTTTTATAACTTGCTCTTTGTACGAGATCAATTTCAACTTCATTTACAGAATTTCTGGTATGATTAAAATGATGGAAAAAGTATAAGGCTTAGGTACAAAATGACTACCATTATTCTTTATAATATTTCTGGTACGTAAGAATTTTGTTTTGGTTTAAATTACTAAGTTTAACTTCTTATGAGGTTGTTATTATTATCTTTTGACACAATAAACTAGAAATGAAGACCGTAAACCACCTTTATCGTCCTAAAATATTCACTTTATATAATTTATATATGGCTGCCATTAAATTAAACGAATATTGCAGTTTAAAAGCTTTTAGTAACGAAACAAACAATCTCTTCTTGAACGTACGGTGCACGGGCAAACCTGTTAACCCTTTGAGGGGCAAGCAATTGCGTTTGTGTAATGGTGAATTCACACCGGATTTTTTAAAAAGAATTCCTTCTAAAACAGGAAAATCAATTTTTTTTCTTTTTCCACCAAATTTTGGAAAGTAAAATTTAATTAAAAGTTTCTGGTGCGAATCTGCATTAACCCCTTGAGGGGCAAGCAATTTCGTTTGTATAATGCTGAATTCCCACCGGAAAATTAGAAATATTATATTTCAAAATAAGGAAAAAGCAATTTTACTACTTTTTTTCCACCAAAGTTAGAAAAGCAAAATTTCGTAATTTTTTTTTGGTGTAAATCTTCATTAATCGCAGGTGGGATAAAGGAGTTAAAATTAGGTTAAAATTAGGTGGGATATAGTATATCCCAACACCCCTCAAGTGGTTAATGTGTTAACTAAATTTTTGCATAATACATGGTGTGTATCAATTTAGTTGATCATATACAGTACAAGTATTACTGACTATGGAAGTGAATGGCTTAACCCTTTACGACGCAGTGGTCCCACGACCACCTAATTTTAATTCCAAATTTACAAGCTGCACCAAGAATATTTTAATAAAATTTTGCTTTTACAATGAAAGTTTAAAGTAACAGGTTTTTAATTTCTAAAAAAGTCGTTTGTAAATTCCGGTGTCGGTCAACCCTTTCATCATTTTACGAACAGAATATTTCTGTGCCGGAAGGGGTTAAGAGTAGTTTTTAAGTTTATTATGCATTTTCAGCTGAACGATAGAAGTACTAATATAAGTTTGTGGAATATAAAGAAATTTATATACATTGGCTTTTATGATTGGTACTGTAAGTACGTTTTAAGCTAGGTTATGGATTTTTTACCTGAAATTAACTTTTAGCTTAATATATAGTGTGTACAAAAGTCATTAGATAATATACAGGTCTGTACAAATGCAACTGTCTTTCTATCTATTGACGAAAATTGCTAAAAGCAGAGCTGCCAAGTCTCCGGCGTTTTGGATAACACCAGTATTTTAATACAGAAAATGTTATTTTATTTAATTGAAACATTTGAGTGATTTAAAAGAACATAATTTTCTCTAAGATAATAGTGGTGTGTATAAAGCCGGAGACTTAGCAGTTCTGTAAAAGTGAATTTTCTAAATGAACTAAATTTTAGCAAACTATGTAGTATGTATGCAAATCTATATATCATTTGTAGGACTGCGCAAAATAATTACACTACTCTTTTGACTATGGAAGGTAATGGTTGAAACTTAACTTTTAAATATGTTATATCATAGTTGCCAACCTCCCGATTTTTTTAATACCAATATTTTTATGCAGAAATACTTGTTTAATATAATCGCACAATCTCTGCAATTAAAAATAGCGAGTATTTTTGTAAGACATTACTGGCATTAAAAAAAAAAATGGGTGGTTGGCAACTATGTATATGTTTTCTAAACTATTTATTTACATATTTTCTTTCACCTTATTTAATGGTAAAGTTTTGTTACAGTTTTTGATATAAGTTAGAAGAGTGCTTCATAATCTATACATTAAGAAAGAGTTTTCGTTCTCTTTAATGTTTTATTTTGATATCCGGAATATAACGTGCACCTTTTAATTTTGAACCATTTTCTTCTACCGAAAATGCGCGTTATACGTCGGAACACATGGTACTTACACTTGTGATTCTTTCAAATGATTATAGCTTTGTATGTTGTTTATTAACTCTCTTTCATACAAGTGATTGTGTTATAAATTATGTCTCTTTCAGCCCTGACTGGGGACGTGTGATGGAAGTGCCTGGAGATCAGACAACTGCAACTGTTCCCGACCTGATAGAAAATGGAGTATATGAATTCAGGGTTCGCGCTGTAAATAAAGGAGGACCGGGAGAACCTAGTGACTCTACTGGACCACATGTAGCTAAGCCGAAGAACTGTGAGTATGAATAAAATGACCAAATACCTTCGAAATTAGGAAACATCCTAAAATTTAAGGACTGTTGTTCCCGCAGTTCTTGATTTAAAACATTACATTAAAAAAATAGATAAATTCTGTACCTTTTGAAAGTTATGAAAGCTGTAAAAAAAATCGCACTAAAATGAAAATACATATACAGGGTGGTCATAATTAAAGTTACCCAATTTAGACCTATATAAAATCCGTTCTGATAGACAGATATCGATGAAACGTGGGAAATGCATTATATTGACCATGCGGAAAAGAAAGCTGCAATAAAAAATAGTAGTTCAAATTTCGTCCGATAGATGGAGGTTTTCATCTACGGAAAATGACGTTAGGCAAATTTGGAGCCCTTTAAAAAGCCAGTAGTTGCTGCCGTAAACTCATCCTGCACCATTCGTTAGAGAAAAAATAACGAGCTTTACTGGTGAATTTGTTTTATTAGAAAAGCAGTAATTTAACATGCAAGAGGGTACACAGCCTCACATAGCCCAAGCAGTGGCGGCTCTGCTTCGTGCCCGCTTTGGAAATGATCGGATAATTTCGAGAAGTTTTCCGACAACCTGGCTTCCTCGCTCTTCAGACTTGAATCCCTTGGTCTTCTAGTTGTGGGATTCCTGAAAGATCGTGTCTATGGAGGAAGCATACGGACTCTGCCTGATTTGAAAGCAAGCCTAACTTATCATGTTGCTGCAATTGATCGAGAAACGCTTCGCGCTACTGTTGAACACGCTATAACACGCTTTGAACATGTGCTTGATGCAAATGGACAACGTATGCTGTGAATAAATACCAGCTGGGGTTTTTTGATCTTCGTACTCCCCCTTCTCACCTGGTGGTCAAAATTTGGACTATTTTTATTGCAGATTTCTTTCCCCCATGGTCCATATAACATATTTTCCAAGTTTCATCGATTTCTATCTACCAGAACGGACTGTGCGTAGGTCCAAACAGGGTAACTTTAATTATAACCACCCTATATGTAATTTTCTCACCCTAAGTATGAAGCTTTAATTTTGAAAATCCTTGTCATTTCTAAGTCAGATTTAACTTGAAATTCATAAAATATCATGATAATCAGATTAACTGAAACTCATTGCAGATTATTATTATTATTATTATTACTATTATTATTATTATTATTATTATTATTATTATTATTATTATTATACATGTTTATCAAGATAAATAAGAAGGAAATATATTAATTCAGTACTTGGAGTGTAGTATGACTGTAGTAGTTTGGGTGTAGTACGAGTATAGTAGTTGGGATGTAGTACTCATGTACTTATTTGAATCTAACTGAATTATGGAGAAATTTACCTTTATATTGACATTCCAAATAGAATAAAATGAAATAAAATAAAAAGTTAAGTCTTCGATAAAGTTGCGTATTAACTAAAAATAATAATTTATTTAATACATTCTCTAAGCTCATAGCGCTTTCTGTTTCTTGTTTTTAAACAAATATTTTATCTTTCTGTTTAATACCATTTAGTTATTCTGTCAAATTTAGAATAAATGCTTTTTAATAAATTAAAACAAATAATAAAACCTAAATTAAATTATAAAATTAATAGAATAATTTTACTTATTTAATTTTTGGTGCAATTAGTCATATTTTATTTTCCTTATTTCTAAATAACGCCATTTTCTCTGCAATTAATCAATTTATGAAATCTAACAACGTAAAAGTAAGGAATTGTAAGTTATATAATATACGATGGTGGATCAAATGTAAAGGAGACTCTTTAAATGGGTTATTTAAGAAATATTATTTATCAAAATTATACCAATATTATTTTTCGAGATAACTTTCTTTAACATCTACATACTTTTTCCAACATATTGTCATTTTTTTTTAATTCTTGTACAATAAAAAAAATTAAGTTATGCATGGAGCTAATTGCACAAATATTCTTTGACTATTTTGTCTGGTTAAAATTTTTCTGCTTCAAACACTTCTTTAGGGTATCTAAGCAAATGTTAATCCGAAGATTATACATTTGGACCATAAGAAAGATGGTCAAGTGTTGTCCAGTGAATTTTTTGTTTCATTACACCTGCTGTGTGAGCTTTCGCACTATGCCGCAGATAGCAAAATATTTGGATCAGGAGGGATCGATGTTTTGCTTTAATGTTCCCCAAATATTAAAATTATTATATTGCATCGCCTACTCTACGGCATGGAAGTATAAATAATGAGGAAATGATACATTCTTAAGGGGTCTCAGGACTCTTAAAGCTTTAAAATTTTCGAAATTTTAATTTTTTTAGATGTTAAACTCCTATCTTTTCTGAACATTTTGATGTAATTGTTTCATTGAAATTCCAATTAGAGCTGAAGTTATGCCTTTTACATTTATACACGCTCAATAGCTGAAGCGTCGCGTCGTTTCGGAAACTTTGAAACCATTTTTCTCCAAATGACGTTTTTGGGCATAACGCGCACGATATCTCAAAAGCTTATGAATATCTTTTCATGAAATTTTAAAAACATATGTTTTATGTTAGTGTGTATAAACTGAACCTAAAATTTCCTTTTTATTGTTCAAAACAATATTTTTTAGGTGATTATACTGTTGAAATTTTCTTAATTTTGCATTAGTTAAATACAACTTTGTATTAAAAATATAAAAAAGCTTTAAATACAAATTTATTTAGGTTCAGGGCAATTATTACAATCTGAAGCATAAGTAGGCACCAAAAGTTTTATTCCAGTTGCAATACTTATTTTGTAATCGTGCGCGTAAGCTGTTTTGCCGATTTTTTGCTCGTCAAATGTCTAACAGTTTGGAGCCCCTTGTAAATGCTAATTCTGCATCTTATAAATTTTTAAATACATGAAATGAAAGAACATACTTATATATTTCATTCCAATTAAAATTGTGTCTTAAAATAAAATACATTTTAAAATATTAAATTTTGAAAATGGTCTTTTTTTTTTCATATTTTCCAATTTTAAGAGTCCTGAGACCCCTTAAAACAGTGAAGCTTCAACTGTAACCGCTTTGGCAGGAATTGGTTACCGCTAGGGGAAGCTTGTACCAGTAAATTTATATAGAAAATTTCTTGTTATTTAAACCTCTTATCAATCCAGAATTTCACTCATAAATAATGGCAAAAAGAGATATTCATTTTTACTGGTGGAAATTTACTTCGGCGGCAGTCAGGCTCGGCGACAACCTTGTCAACCTTGACAACCTCTTGTCGTGTCAGTGAAAAAACATTTTAATACCTTGACAAACTTCCACCAGTAAATACAAATAGAAATTGTTACCATGCCTGTGAAAGAAATTTTGCATGAATAAGGTGCTTAAATATGACGAAGATTTCTGTTCAAATTTACTGGTGGAAGTTTGCTCCGGCAGTAATCAGAGACCACTAATCCAATTTAACCCCTTAATTCTCGCTCCCGAGATATTCTCGGGCTGTGTCTTTTACTCAAATTGTTTGATTCTCACCAGTTTTATAAAATAGTGAAATTGGCCATATTTTAGTATCGTTTTTACTGTCATTAAATAAGGTGAATATTTCTTTTTCATAAAAGTGGTGTCAATAAGCAATTTGAATTATTCAACCGTAATTTAATTCGAGCGTTAAGGGGTTAAAAAAATCAGTTGCCATCTTCTGACAACCTCCTCAGCTACTTCACTCGCAACTGGTAGACAATGCACTATATGTCCCCCCCCCCCCACTTTATTCATAACTCCGTTCTCTAAGGTACGTCATTCATGAAAAAATCGACAGACACTATAGTACTGCATCGCGTCGGGCAACGCATTTTTACCCGAATCAGACACGATCGCGGTCGGATCAGTTTAGGTCGACAATCTTTTTTTTTTTTTTTTCGTTGCGGATCGGGTTCCATCGGGTGACCCGATTTTCAAAAGAAATTTTTGAATATTTTTCAAAGGAAAGAAACTATATGCAGTCGGACCTCGTTATCCCGACACCCGGTTTTCACGTCACTCCGCTTATCACGTTGGTTTTTCAAGGTCCCGATTTTCTGTATATGACTTTAATGTAAATAAACTCCGGATTTTTCGTTGTTGAATCATTTTCAACTCCGGATATCCCGACGGTTTAGGAAAATTGTCCATTTTCCATAATCCATCTTATAAGCACAGAAATTAAGCGGTAAGAAATGTCTTAGCCAAACGTTTCACAAAAGTGACTAAAATACTCATTGAGATAAATGAGAAATTTTACTTCAATCTCTTATCTGAATAAATAAAGCCACACACTATGAATGATCCAGATAGATGTATCAGTCTACTCTCGCGGTCTTTTTGTTCTGGTCAGGCGGCGCTTTCTTGTGGTTACACGGCGTTTTTCATTCGACTAAAACCGGAGCATTGCATTGCATTGAAACAATCATAAATTATCTAACATCCACTTCTGAATTGTAGGAAGCACATCTAGAGATAAGTAAACTTTAATTCATCAATATTTCATGTAACAATAAAAAAACAAGTTTTTATAAATCTGACTTTTATTCTTTTCAATTTTGTTTTTGTGTTTATTATGTTTAATCATAATGTTTTATTGTTTAAAACTGCAAAAACAGTTATGAATTTAAAATTGTCTTAAATTAACTTAAAATACAGCCTTTTATAAACATTTTTTTCTAACTCCGGTTACCGCGACACTCCGTTTATGACGACACATTTTTCTGGTCATTACAGTGTCTGGATAACGAGGTTCGACTGTATTTGAATATTAATGAGTATATATTTCTCCAGTTATATTCAAAAAGATAAAATTGATATATTACAGATGTAATTGTAGTATTTTTTTTCTCGAAAATGTATTAAAATATGGATTAACTTTCTTTCACTTTGTATTTGGGTTTGAACCTTTCGAGTTCGTGTTGACGATATTTTGTGTGTGTGTGTGTGGGGGGGGGGGGTCGATTTGACTTTAAGCAGAAATTTCGGGTTCAGGTCGGGTACATCCCACCCGTGCAGGAGTCTAACATGCACAATATCCCGAAAAACCTGCAAATTGTTAGTGAGAACTAATTTGTCTATTTACATACTTGATACCTCGATTGGGTATCATTCCCGAATTGTGTATTGAGGCTGTACCAAATTTCAATATGTTTGAAATTTTCATTTCTTGAAAGTTTGATAATTATAATTTGTGCAACTACGCGCTCTATGTTTATCCGTTATGCAAGCAACTAAATAAATGAATGTATGAAGATTAAAACGGCGGCAAACGAATTTTTTAACCCTTAGCAACTTATCATGATTGCATGATAAAAAGTATAAAAAAATTCTATTGATATTAAAAAAGTCTCCTTTATATTTTATCCATCCTTGTAAATTGATTTATTCATTAAATAAGCTAGTTTTATTTATGAAACATGCTCTGTTAGCTATTTCTGTTTAACCGCTTCAAGAGCGGTGGTTCATTTTTAGACCACTTAATTTTAATTGTTAAATGCCACATTGGTACCACAATATTAGAATGAAAATTTTCCTTTTATTAAGTAAGCGAACAAAAGCATTTTCGTATTTCGAAATAAATTTGTTTGTAAATTCTGGTGCCATTCATTGATTTCAATATTTTACGAATAGAAGTACCTTGTCCCTGAAAGGGTTAATTCTGTCATCCGCATATATTTCATGATGATGTTATAATTTAAGAATTTCAATCTTTAAAACATAATTTTCATTTTTTATTAATTAATAATTTATTGTTAGTGCTTATGATCTTAATTATTAATCTGAAAATTCTCATTTTTAGTGGCTCCACGTATTGATCGCAATGCCATGATCAACATACGTCTGAAAGCTGGAAGAAGCTTCGAACTGAATGTACCAGTTTCTGGTGAACCACCTCCCAAAAAAATCTGGAACTTAAATGGAAAAGAAGTAATGGACGATTTGAGGTGGTTCTTCACTTTTGAAGAATATAGAACTATTGTTCAAGTAAAGAAAGCTCTGAGAGAAGATTCCGGTTCATTATCACTGACAGCAATAAATTCAAATGGAACTGATACTGCTAAAATCACTATAGCTATTTTAGGTTAGTGGCAATTGTTTATTTCGTTTATGTAAATCAACTTTTTTTTTATATTTAAAAAAGTAGGTGCTACTAAAAATATTGTTTCTTGCATTTTTATTATATACATATATTTGTGCTGCCTCAAGCTTAGACAGAGTGGCTTTCAATTTGGTAATTTGTTGTCGTTTTTTTTTTCTCTATTCTTTTTAATCTTGTTTTATTTTGAACTTATTTGTTTTTCAACAGTCTATTTCTCTATTTTATGGGTGTGGTTGTCCGAAATTCATATTCTTTAGCTATTTTATGGCTAATTTGAAGATGAAACCACACACTTTATTTCTGGAACTTTAGGCATTTGGAACCTGACGATTCTGTCTAGGTTCTGAAAAATTTCCATTATTAATTTTCTGCTCTTTTTAACACTTTCCAACAAAGTTGAAAAGTGTTTATGACTTCGGTTTAACTGTCCGTCTGTCCGCCTGGTCGTCTGTCCACGCTCTAACTCTCGTAAATATCCTCGGATCGTTCTGAAATTTTTGGATGTTAGTGACCTCTACCATAGCACGTTCCCAATTTCAAATGAAGTTTGTAACATGTTTAGTTCATTTACAGGGACAGTCAAAAGTTTTCCGCTACATTACGGCCAATGGGAAAAATCGTTTCAAATTATTTTTAATTGTGTTACACTCTTTCAAGCATAGTAAAATTGATATTCATTTATGAAGCCCACTAAAATATGCCTTTTGTTGAATATGCGTTGCAAAGAATAGTTATTGTTCATTTACAGAGCCACACAAAAGAATTCCGTTCATAATGGTATATGGGAAACTGTTTGCGGTGTATTTGAAAAGATTTCAGGTACTATATTGTATCCCAATTACTGTATATTAGTAATGATTGCTCGAAATGCATTTTTAATTGTGATATGCGCTTTTTTAGGGTTTCGTTCATCTGACGAAACCCTATTCGTCTCGCTCCTCTGCCTGTCTGTCGGTCCGTTTATCCGTCTGTCACAGCGCCAATTCTCAGAAACTATACATATTGGAGACTTGAAATTTTGCATACTTATAGCTGAACACCACACGTCATACGACAAATCATAAAATTTTGAAAAAGTCGTACATTTAACCCTTTGGGCTCCCACATGTGTATTTTAAACAATTCTTTCTAAGTGAGCCCCAATTAGGTTGGAAGCGTGAAATTTTGCATACTTATAGCTGAACACCTCACATCTAATTACAAACCATAAAAGTTTGAAAAAGTCGTATATTTAACCCTTTGGGCTCCCACATGTGTATTTTAAACAAATCTTTCAAAGTGAGCCCCTAATTAGGTTGGGGGCGTGAAATTTGGCATACATATAGCTGAACACCTCACATCAAACGACAAATCATAAAATTTTTAAAAAATTGTACATTTAACCCTTTGGGTTCCCACATGTGTATTTTGAAAAATTCTTTCTAAGTGAGTCCCTAATTAGGTTGGAGGCGTGAAATTTTACATACTTATATCTGAACACCTCACATCAAACACCAAATCATAAAATTTTGAAAAAGTCGTATATTTAACCCTTTGGGCTCCCACATGCGTATTATAAACAATTCTTTTTAAGTGAGCCGTATTAAGTTGGAGGTGTGAAATTTTGCATACTTATAGCTGAACACCTCAGATCAAATGACAAACCATAAAAGTTTGAAAAAGTCGTATATTTAACCCTTTGGTCTCCCACACGTGTATTTTAAACATTTCTTTCTAAGTGAGTCCCTAGTTAGGTTGGAGGCGTGAAATTTGGCATACTTATAGCTGAACACCTCACATCAAACGAGAAATCATAAAATTTTGAAAAAATCGTACATTTAATCCTTTGGGCTCCCACATGTGTATTTTAAACTATTCTTTGTAAGTGAGCCCCTATTTAGGTTAGAGGCGTGAAATTTTCCATACTTATAGCTACCGCATATCATACGACAAATCATAAAATTTTGAAAAAAATCGTACATTTAACCCTTTGGGCTCCCACATGTGTTTTTTAAACAATTCTTTCTAACTGAGCCTCTTATTAAATTGGAGATTTGAAATTTTGTATACTTATAGCAGAACACCTGACGCCAGGCGACAAATCATAAAATCTTGCAAAAGTCTTACGTTTAACCCTTTGAGCTACCACAGATGTATTTTAATCAATTCTTTCTAAGAAAGCCCCTAATTAAGTTGGAGACATGAATTTTTGCATACGTATAGCTGAATACCCCAGACCACACGGCAAATTATAAAATTTTCAAAAAGTCTTATATTATTTACTCCTCCGGGCTCTAACTTGTATATTTTAAGCAATTTTTCTAACCTCCGCCCTTTTCACCCGGGGAGCACTTTTCGAACTTTTGTCGACACCCCTTTGACCATTCTTTCATATTATGAACCATAGCCTTACATATTTTTGTTCCACTTTTTACCGCCAGGGGCGCCTACTTACCTCGGGTGAATACTCGGGTGAATCTACTTATCTCGGTCCAATCCCTCGACTAATATATCTACGGATAGTATATAAAACGGGGTTTCGTTCGGATAGAGATTTGGTTAGAATAGAGTGCGCCCCTAGTTGCGAAATGTGAAACTAACAGATTTTTCAAAAGGATAAAGTGTTTTGAAAGGAATATTAAATGAAACCCTCTGTGCGATCTGTGATCACACTTACCTACTTTTCACTATATTTATGCATACTATAAAGTGCGTATAAATGCTATAGTTCATATACAGAGCTCAGAACTGAATTCGTAAAGGTTACTGAGCATAAATTGCTTAAAGGTGGGTTTTTAAAGGAGTTATGCATTTTTCGCTGAACTGAATTTAGTGTACTAAGAAATATTTGTAGAATATAGATAAAATGATATACAGGGCCTCGCAAAGAGTTGGATACATGGCCGTCTATGGGTGATAATTTCTGTAAATGTAATATCAGTAGTTTTAAGTGTGTTTTAGTTTGAATTAAACTTTAGCTAAATAGCGGCATGTAATAAAGGTACTAGATAAATTAGAGGGCTGTTCAAAAGTATTCAACTATGTTTCCATCTACTAGTAAAAATTGATGAAAGATGAATTTCAACCTGTTATGCATTTTCCTGCTAAACTAAATTTTTCCATTATATAGTATATATATCAACATACAGATCGAATACAGGGCTGTACAAAAGAATTGGAATACATATTTGGCTATGGGCGGTAACTACTGAAATCAGATTTTTAAATGTTTACTTAGTTATCTTATTTACCTTATTTCCCCCAAATAACGAAGTTTCGTTAAAGCTTTCAGGGAGTGTTGGAAATTTTTTCATAATCTATGCTGTACGCATGATTTTTCTTACTTGTTTACTATGATTTAGGAATCTATGTTAAGTGTGTTGGGAGAACTGTATTGTCAATTAGTTAATTTCATTTTATTCATGATTTCACGGTTTTGTGGGTAGTTTGTAACGCTTTTTTAATGGTTATATATATATATATATACAGGGTGAGCTTAAAATCGTGGGACAAACTTTGAGGGGTGGTAGAGCTCACTATAACAAGCAATTATTATGACCGGAAGTGACGTGTTGAGGTACAAACACCAGGGGGGCAATTTGGTGCTTTTTTTATTTCAAAATTTCTTATTCATACCAGAAAATTCTTATACTATTCTGTTCTGTAATTAAGACAGACATTCCATGATTACACAAAGAAAAAATTCTTCATTGAAAATTTCTGGTATGAAATCGATATTTATGAATTTAAAAAAAAAACTCCATTTCTATTTCTTTTCATGTATTTCCTGTGTTTGACGGATTTGCCAGTTTTGTGTTTTTTTAACACAAAATAATAAACACGTTAATAAATAAATGATCGTCAAGTCAAGCGGAATGTCGAGATATCAGGCCAGTGTTGCTACACCTGGAGGATTTTTTATTCAGAAATTTGGAATTTGCACCAGACATTTTAAATAGTTATTTGTTGCGTTGCATAATCATGTGTTTAAAATCTAAAAAATAACCATTTAAAATTTCCTGGTGTGAAGTTGAAGTTTCTGAATAAAAAAATTGTGAAATTTGGCAACACTTCGGGGGGCGAGTTAGCGAGATTCTACAGTTTAACATTCTGTATTTTGATTTATGTTTGTTTTAACATTTGAAAAGTCGTCTGTCTTGCAGAACTAAATATCTTTTTTTTTTTTTTCAGATGTACCTTTGGCTCCGAAGAATATAAAGGTGGATGATATTACTAAAGAAAGTTGCAGAGTTTCTTGGAATCCTCCTGATGACGATGGAGGTTCTGACATTCAACATTATACTGTAGAAAAGAAAGACATGGAGACGGGAAGATGGGTTCCAGTCGACGAGACAATCAACACGTATTTGTATGCAGATAAATTAATTGAAATGCATCAATATCTGTTCAGAGTAAAAGCAGTTAACAGGGAAGGAAGTTCTCAATGGGCTATGATTAGACAACCTATTGTTGCTAAAAATCCATTCGGTAAGATATGAAAAATTTTGTAATCAAAGAATTCATGGTTATTTAGAGAAATGTTTATTTATTAGTTAACACATTCGCGACCGCTGAGGTGAATTCACATCATTTACGTATCTGTAACTCCGCCTACTTCTCATTTTTATACGTTACAATATTTATCAAAGATTTACACAATATTCATATCTATACAATCGGTATATTATGCATGTAGATACATCGATTGGAAACAGTATCAATAATACATATATTTATTTTTAATATAAACATGAATACACAAAATTGTCTTGTTAAATAAGGAAAAATGAAATTATAACGCCCATAGGTGGAGCTTACTGTTTAAAAGAAAATTTGCAGTCGCGAATGTGTGAAGAATAGTAGTCTTGATAATTATAATAATAGCTATATTAAAATTTTTATTTTACATAAGACTGATGTATATTTTATACAAAGACAATGTTTATTTTACCAGTTTTAAACAATTAACGGTACTTGTTAGTTATCCCATCGACCAAATTACTGTCGCCAAATTGTAAGATTAAATGCCAATATTGGTTGACATTAAACATGATCATGTGTTTGTTACGTCAAGTGATTTTTAATTCGACGTTATATTTGTATTTTTATTAATGTTTTGCTAACTTAATTGATCTTTCGTTATTTAAAATAAAAATTATGTCAATTTGTATAATTTGGCGAGTGGTTTGGCGATTTATATAATTTGGCGAAACTGGTCGACGGGATAACTAACAAGTACCCAATTAACAAACCATTCAATAAAGTTTGTATTAAATTTTAGACATTTAATTATAAGTTTAACATTAATACAAAAACTCCTGTTTTAACATGCTTTTTACATTGAGTTATTTTAACAGAACTTAATAAATAACTCCCCATATTTTAAAAGTATATTTCAGAGACTTTAAAATTACTGTGAAAATGATTAACCCCTTGTGGGGCATGTAAAAATGTCTCTAAATATTGAATTCTCACCGGAATAATCGAAAAATTTTATTTTAAAATAACGAAAAGCAAATTTTCAATGACTTTCTTCCAAAGTTAAAAATATAAAATTTAGTAAAAATTTTCTGGTGAGAATTTAGTTTAAATTAGGTGGGATGTAGTTTATCCCACCGCCCCTCAAGGGGTTAAGATGTGTATATTAATATATATATTTGATAATAATCATATTTATTGTTATAGGTAAATTATAATGCAACACCTTCTTATAAACCAGGAGCTTAAATTCAAAATGGCATAAGGCACAATTTCTTTAATTTTCAACATTAAAGGATTTATTAGAAGCGTTTTAACCCTTTCGAGGGCGATGTCCTTAAAAAAGGACACCTAATTTTAATTCTGAAACTGACAAACGGCACCAAGAATATTTAATTAGAATTTTCCTTTTGTAATGTACATGAAAATTGGCAAGACAAATTTTCTAATAACTTCGTTTATAAATTCCGGTGTCAATCCATTATTTCATTAGTTTTTAAACAGAATTACTCCGCGCCGGAAAGGGTTAATGAATTCTAACGAAATGGGGTGTCTTCTTATGCAAGTTAAAGGCTGTTTTTTTAACGGTGACTTACAATATTTATTCTAATAATAGTCCGATATGTCTGTATACCGGGCGATTTTTACTCCTGGACGAGAAGACAAGCCTTGGATGCTGTGTTTCCGAAAGGGCCATTTAAGTGCAAAAGGTGACCAGGAGTAGACTCCCTGGTGAGGGGAGGCTCTGATGACACCCGACCTTTTCATGGGCAGATATCTCTTAGTTAATGTAGTCCGCAAGGGTCTTCGTGGGGCAATTCCAATTCTCGGTCAAAGTTGAGATCGTGACGCTGGGCAAAGGTTGGCGAACAGGGTTAAGACAGTGCTAAACTTTAATCTAGAGGTGAGAGGGGTCCACAGAGGCACTGTTTGTAGGGGTTAATTTCCTTAGCCATACGCGGCGCAGCCTGCTGCACTTCCTGTACGTGTGTGTGGAGTTTCGGATCTTTTTGGCCTCTCGTTGGCAAGACAGGGACAGAGCCTGAATATCAACGAAGCACACTCCCACCAGTAAAAATTTTTAAAAAAAATCTTAATCATGATAGAAACTTAGTACGAATAAGGCGTTTAAATAAAGCGGAGATTTCTATTAACATTTACTGGTGAAAGAGTGCCCCGTCATTAATCAGGCGCTGGACAGAGATGGACTCTGTCGGCGAAGATATTTGAACACTTTGGACTGCGGTCCTTCTGCAGTCCATATACTTGTACTTTCATTAATACTAGTTGCGTAGCAACCCGTCGTGTTGCTTTTGAATTGCATGATATAATCGATCTTTTTGCGAAAAATGAAATCTTAACTGTATTGTAAATTTAGAAAGCCATTACAATATTTTATTAAATACAATATTTCAAATAATAAGTTATATTTACAATTTAAATCAAAACTTTTCCAATAAAAATGCACATATACTATAACTTTATTTGCCTAGAGCTTTTCGCTCTTCCAAGATTTTGCTTTGAATTTCAGAGTTGGTAGAAATGATGTCATTTCGGTCAACTTATACAAAAATGATTTTGTTTGGACGAATTTATTCAGAAGCATTTTATATTTATGAATTAAAATAAATATTTAAAGAATTTTTTTTTTCTCGCTAAAACATTTCATTTTTAATGTCCGCTTCTGCAATGTTTTATTAGCCATCTTATGGCAATAGTTGAAAATCTACTTTACGATTTTCAATTAAATGAAAATAACGTACGATGTTTTTTTTTTTCTTTTGACGTCAACAGAATTTATCTCAATGTTCCAGTCGAGAGTAGAATTTGTGTTTCTAAATTAAACGGATTCCTGAAGCTTGAATATGTGTGAGTTCGCATTTCGTAAAATTTTCTTGAAAACTACAATATTTTTTTCACTATTTATTCAAATATACGTTAATTTCAATTTAGAAATGATTTTAAAAAAAATGATACCTAATAATCCTTGTCATTTTCCCTTTTCTCTCTTTTATCCACAAAAATGGAGCAATTTTAGTTTCCATCATTACAGAAATGTCATCAAAAATAACGTAAAAATTTATATCTCGAAAACTTATCAAATTAAAAAAATTCTACGACCACTTTTAACATCCTGGGACCCATGCGGATAACTGGCTGTAATTTGATCACCCAACATTCCATATTCTAGGAGGAACAGCTGTGATATACAAACGGACAGTCACTTTTTAATATAATAGATTGATAAAGTTTTAATTTCGCTATAAAAAATTAGTCAGGGACAAATGCTGAATTATTTATATTATTTTAAGAGCAAATGGCTTATTTCGTAATGGAGCCTGTGCGCAATGGATTAGATTAAAAAACATTATGCTTGAAAATTATTTAAAAAGGCATAATAAATAAATCAATTAAGATAAAGTTTTCAAGCAAATTGCATTTGAAAGTAGATTTTTTTCTCTTTATAACGGGTGTAAAAATTGAAGATGCGCGATGTTTAGAATTTCAAAAAATTGCAGTAGCAAAGATTGCAAAACCGACATTTAATCGTGAAGCGTTGCCATTCTCAAAATGACGCCAGCCTTACGCACGGACATATTTTTCCTCTATAATATAGATAGATTTTCAAACGTGAAGTTCCGTTTGTCAGCTAAAACTTTGCATATGAAAATGTATTCTTTTGGCCTGAGGGTCTAATTTCAGTACCGCGAAGTACAAATTCCAGAAACTGATGTCTTTTAGATGTATTCGTGTAAAAATATATAGTTTTATCAAAGAAAAGGATTGTTTTCTTTTAAATATGTCACTTACTGAAGCATTACGCCAAGTGTTTCCAATTCGGTATCAGTCGAATGAAAATATATTGTAACATTAGCTTTATGAGCGAAAATGTTTTTTAAATAGTGACGTCATTTTCTGTTCAGATTTAAAATAAAGTTATTTTGAATTGTAATGAGTAAATGGTATCAATAAGGATAAATAAACTCCAATATTTCTTTTTTTGTGCAACAGTGGAAATAATACGATGGCTGCCATTTTGATGAACTTTCAAAAAAACTTTTCAAATTAAATTAAAAATACAAAAGTGAAAATATTTAGAAAAATAGCTAGTGCGAGGACATCTACAAATGAACAGCTTTCATTTAAAAAAAAAATAATTATTAGCAAAATTGGTACAGTTGAAAGTTCAGGGAAGATGTCCAAAAAAGCTATCTTGTGTTTTCAATATATAGATTATTTTTTCTCTTTTACTTTAACAGTTGCCTAGCAACTCTATTTCATACAAATTACATTTAAAAGCACATATTTTTCCCAATTCCGCTCTAAAAATTTAAATTGTTCGATTACATATATGTTAAATTCGTGCTTTTTTATATATTATTCTTTTATTTATTTATTGATGAAGCTTTAATTTCGTTGTAGAAAATTAGCGGGAGAGAAATTCTGATCTTTGTTTTATGCACAAATTGTTTATTAATATTTCGCAATGGAGCCGGCACGGCAAAATCATTTAATTTATAAATTAAAACGAAATAAAGCCAAAACTCACTGGGTTTTATAACAGACGATATTCTAGACATAGCACGTATTTTAATTTCAATTTTTTTCGGTTTTTATGAGAAAATGGCAACAGAAAGATACATAAATCTACTATTTTCATTTTTTCCCCCTTTACTTTCATCAGAAATGGAGTACTTCAGCTGCTACGATTACAAAAAAAAAGTAATAAAAACTACAAAAAAATTAATATCTTATAATTAAAATGAGATACAGCTTTCAAACAAATTGTATTTAAAAGAGCAATTTTTTCGTTATACGCGGTGTAAAAATTTAAAATGTGCGATGTTTAGAAGTATAAAAATTTGCAGTAGAGAAAATTTTATTTCAAATTAACCCAAAATTTTATTTCAAATTTCAAAGTGTTGCCATTCGCAAAATGACGTATGCGTTACGCACAGATATGTTTGTCCTTTATAATATAGATAGTGAGGTATAGGCTTCCGGTATTCGGCCAACTCAGCGCTGAGCGCTTTGTCCGTGAGATCTAACCTAATCGTGGAAAGCGCAATGTGGTCCGATGTCCGGAACCAACTTCCTTTCTCGGAAAATTACCTTTTGTAGTCCTTACAGGTGCTTTCTCCTGGAGGAATTCTGTTGAGGGTTTCATATCTAAACCACTTTCAGGTAGCATGCAGTGCTTTCTTATTCGTCCGATGTGATGGCTCCTGTCTGCCAACTTGATCCCACGGTTTGTCAATCAGTCCAGCGTGACTATGCTCAGGCAGAGTTTTCTGCACCAGCTGCTACATTAGCAGTTGTCTATTATTTGCTGGGTGAGGATTTTTCTCTTCCATTTTGCTGTATGCGAAGTGCAGAATTCCTTTCTCTTTGACAACTTTTGTGTTCCCAGTGAATTTGGATTGGCTTCTGGAGTCAGGAGCGCCCTGCTCTTTGACACCTAGCTTAAACAATTTCGAAGTCGAACCTGGTTTCTCATGGGTTTCGTCTATTTCTCTAAGTGTAATGTCTTCAACATTACTCGTGACTCTTAGCTGGTGGCACCTATAATTGTTTGTGCCTTTGCCAATTCGGCTGTGGATCGATAGTTTCAAAGCCCTGCTCTGTTCGCTCATCTCTTCCTTCAAAAGGGAAGATTTTAATATCTGGGTTATTTCTCGTTTCCTTCTAAGAGGCAATGCTTGGGGCATATTATCACAGTGGTGTATACCTTTCGTTTAGCTTTGGATTCGTTATAATATTTCATTGGTGGTGTGTTATCAGCCACTTTGGAGACTTCGATTTCAGCGTTTCCCATTCGGGTGTGCCATGTGTCTCTCTTTATCATCTGTTGCTTCTGATGGTTTTGCTGTCGCTTCGTCTGGACTTCGTATGGTTCCTTGAGGGTTGGAATCGGTACGTGATTCCCTATTAGACCATTTACGATCAATAGATCCTGGCCTGGTAAACTCTTAGTTTTATATGTAGATAACCTCCATGTACTTAGCATCTATTTTGAAATATTTTTGTGAAATATGTTTTGAAATGTGATTTATATCAGTATGGCTTTAGGAGTCGCAAATAATTTAAAACAATGTCCGTTTGTCATTATTATTAGCCTTAACATTTCACAAAATATCACTTTTAATGCGATTACTTTAAATATTGAAATTAACCATACTACAAAGGTGGTGTTAAAATTTAATTCAAAATTCTGTTTAATTCTGCTCTTATTACCTAGTTTCGTGCTTTGTGCTGTTACTCTCTTTTATCACACTTTTAAATAAGAATCTAAATAGAATTCAGTTAAAGAATCTGAATACTTTTGCTATTGGATTTAAGTAAGTTGGAACGAATGCTTTTGCTAAATATCCATTTAACCACTTGAGGGGCAAGCAAAAATATCTCTAAATATTGAATTGTCACCGGAATAATCGAAAAATTTTATTTTTAAATAAGGAAAAGCAATTTTTCAATGATTTTCCCCCAAAGTTAAAAATATAAAATTTAGTTGAAATTTTCTGGTGAGAATCTTGTTTAAATTAGGTGGGATATATTTTATCCCACCGCCCCTCAAGGGGTTAATGCTTTATTTCTAACTCAGAATGAATGATAGTATTATAAACTCGTTCAAACAGATTTTTTAATGATTCTCTTTCATTTTATGTATAATATATATTAATATTTCATTTCAGATCCACCTGAAAAACCAAGTCCACCTGTTGCATCTGACTGGGATCCTAAATACATCGAGCTGGAATGGCGACCACCCAAAAAGGATGGTGGAACTCCTGTTACCAGTTATGTTATTGAAAAGCGACTTAAAGGCAGTCCTTTGTGGGATGAAGCAGCTCGTGTTCCTGGAGAGTGTACCAAAACTAAAATAACTGACGTCCAGGAAGGGGAAGAATATGAATTTAGGCTAATCGCCATCAACAAAGCTGGGCCTAGTGAACCTAGTGATCCCACTCAACCTATTACTGCCAAACCACGATTTTGTAAGTAATACTTTTTAATTAATCTTATGCAGAGTGTCATACATAAATTATCAAAGATATATTCTTAGCCCTTAAATGCATAGTAATGTATATCTGCATCACTTTTAATTAACTCTTAGCAACCACTATATTTATATAGAAATATTAATTCTGTAAAAATTACAAAAATACGCTATTAAATAAAGTTTAAAATCTACCTTACAATGTCTGTTGTCTAATCTTGAATATAAACATAAAAAACACATTTTTAAAAGAATAATTCATGCATTTAAGGGTTAACTTTTGCAAAATAAAAAATTACATAAAATAAGATATTTAGAATCATTCTTATTAAATTATTTACTAATTTGCAATATTTTAGCTATAGTAGCTTTTACTTGTATTGCAGATGTACGACATAAGAAAACGTTGACGTATTATATGGAAAATATATCTGTGATTTTTTTGTATCATT
The DNA here is from genome assembly GCA_963932465.1 of Maratus speciosus. Taxonomy (NCBI): domain Eukaryota; kingdom Metazoa; phylum Arthropoda; class Arachnida; order Araneae; family Salticidae; genus Maratus; species Maratus speciosus. The sequence goes on along the minus strand of OZ010794.1, from coordinate 231,279,779 downwards.
TTTTCTTGTGTAATAAACCTCATAATCATACATAATTTTTTTTCGAAACAAAATAAAAAATCATGCATTTAAGGGTTAAAGCATTAGAATATATTAAATAACTATACCCAGAAAAGTTATGCGGCTTCATTTATTTAAATATATTTTTTTATTAAATTTTGCATAGGCAATATCGCACAGCCATAAACAATTTGCACTGTACCTCATTTATTTTATTTAAGATTCACTACAACATTCTTCACCATTCATAACACTAGAACGCCCGGAAATTTTACTCAATTTTCATAAAAATTTTGACATAAGAATTTTTATTTAAAATTATTTGACTGATTTGTTTAACGTAAAGTTACGCAGTTTAAATTTAACTTATTTTATGAAAGAATTTCTGGTTCCAGTTGACATTTAATCATTTGGTCGGAATCGGATCGATTCCTTCCGGGCGTTCTAGTGTTAAACATCCATAGAATCTTAACACTAGAACCGCCGGCTATTTTGCTCAAGTTTTAGACCAGAATTTTTATTTAAAACTATTTAACTTATTTAATTAGCCAAGTTTTGCGTTTTATACACTAAGCATATATAATGAAGAAATTTCTTATTGGAATTGACTATTATCAATTTGGCAAGGAGTCAAAACGACCCCCTAAAGGCGGTTCTAGTGTTAAGCAATATTTTTTCAAACGAAAATACTAATATTAAACTGCTTTTCTTTTCATAGTGGCCCCGATTGTTGATCGTCTTACTCTATTGGATCAGAAAGTACGTGCTGGACGTCCAATTACATACCAGGTTGCCATCAAAGGTGAACCAGCACCGATCGCTTCATGGAGCATTAACGACAAGCCTGTCATTGGCAATCCTAGAGTTGATGTTCGCACCACGCCGACAATGTGCTTCTTTGAAATTTTGATCTCTGTGAGATCCGATTCAGGAAAATACACTCTAAACCTTGAGAACAGTTCTGGAAGATTAGCCACATCTGCTACTGTTACTGTTGTAGGTAAGTAACTAACTAATATTATTTGTAGAGACTGATAACCGTATTGGCAAACTTCCACCACTTCTTAAGAAATACAAGGAGCGAAGCACATCTTGGAATTTGTAAAAGTCTGGCATCACTACATAACATTAAAAAAATTTCTATTTAATATTTAAATCGCACAATTCATAATTACCTTGTTAGCGCGCAGAATTTGTAATATTTTTCTATTTTTAAAAAAGCTAAAAAATTCTATTCAAAAATTGTGGTACAGGAGTATGTACCTTGGAAAATTAACTTTCGCCTTATTTAATACTTATCAGATGCTAGATTTTTATCCATGATTATCACTACTAGGTTCTAATTGTATTCAATGAATATTCGCAGGGCTCCTACATACGATTATATTTATACTCTCGCACCACTATATTTTAAAAATAAATTTTTTAGTAGATTTTTCTTGCTCCTGATAACGCACAGGAAAAAGTGGTACGAATTAAGTAAAATTTGTGTAAGAGATGCTGATCCGAACCCATTAATCTTGATATCTTACACATGGCATACGACAAAGTACCGATGTCGATGTCATTTAAGAGATAACATAGGACTGATAAAGGTTAATATGAGAATTCCTCTCAGAAATATAAAGATATTGCTTTATTTATTTTTTTTCCTTTCTTTGTGAACTTTATAAAAAATTATAATTTACATTCATCATGTTAATACTTAAAATCTAATTATTCTTTATTCTACAGATCGGCCACTACCACCTGAAGGTCCATTAGATGTTAGTGAAGTCACTAGAGATTCTGCTTTATTATCTTGGAAACCACCCAAAGATGATGGCGGCAGTCCGATTAAGCATTATCTTGTTGAAAAGATGGATGCATCGAGAGCAACGTGGATGGAAGCAGGTGAAGCTACTGGACTCAGTTTTAAAGTAACTCGATTAATCCATCACAAAAAGTATCAATTTAGAGTGATTGCTGTGAACGAAATTGGTGACTCAGATCCTCTTGAGACGGCCGACGGTGTAACTGCTAAAGATCCATTTGGTAAGTTTCGGTTTATAGTTTTGTGACATAATTTAAACCTTTCCGGAACAGAACAGTTTTGTTCGTAAAATGATGAAATGATTGACTGACACCGGAATTTACAAACGACTTTTTTCGGAATTAAAAACTCGTTACTTTAAACTTTCTTTGTAAAAGAAAAAAAATATTAAAATATTCTTGGGGCCGTTTGTAAGTCCGGAATTAAAGTTAGGTGCGCGCCGGAAAGAGTTAAAAGTACTTTTAACCCCTTCAAGGGCGGTTGTTCATTTTTAGACCATCTAATTTTAATCCCTAAATGAGACATTGACACCAGAAATTTGATTTAAAAATTTTCGTTTTATTAAAAACGTGAAGAAAAGCTTTTACTTATTTTCAAATAAATTTCTTAATAAATTCCGGTGTCATTCATTCATTTCAGTAATTTATTAATAGGTGCCTTGCCCCTGAAAGGGTTAATATTTTACTCTTCATAATTAGGATGTCCTCGCTTATCGCGGCCCAATAGCTACGCCAAGTTAAAAAAATATTTAGACGTTGTTCTACAACAGAAATGACGAAACTTTTTACATACACGGCGTTAATAATTCACAAACAATATAGTATATCAACACTGTAACGTGCCAAATGTTTATATTAATGATAGTGCATGTGCTGTTTATATGAAGCACAGATATTCCTCTATGTTGGAATCAGCTCTTAATTTAACAAAACTTTGATTAGGAAATTTAATTCGTTTAAAAGGCGCGTACTGCAATAGAGAAAATACTACGAAATTTTATTTGAGTAATTTTTAACTTATGATTAATTCGTGTTCATTTTAATCTATCAACTTTAAATAGATTTTAATTTAAAGATAACACTTGGCTTAACATAATGAACTAAAATCTTTTAATTATCTTCATTTGTGGTATTTATAATTGAAGATAAAAACTCTGTTAAAATTTTCGAATATTTTTTTAATAAAATTTTTATTATTTAAGATAATTCAAAGATTTTAGTTCATTTTATGCAGAAGTATAATATTACTACACCCGGAAAATTTCAACCTATTATCTTTATCAGTTTTTTGAGAAATCACGCGCAATAAAAAAAAATGGTTATTTAATTAAGTTTTCCCAATTAATTTAAATATTTTTCATCAATCTCTCTTCTTTATTGTAACAAGTAATTCTATACTAAACAATTCAAAAAAATGTCATTGAATCTGCTTTATTAGTAAGTTTGTGAAAAGATATGAAAATTAATCAGTTTTCTAGCATTTTTGACATTTTAAAGGGGAACTGCCCCCTTAAGAAGTATTTTTCTTTTTTTACAATGTATGTTACTTTGTAGCATATGAATTTTCAGAGTTTTTCGGCTCTAAATACATGACTTTCTGTCTTTAGTGCTGGAAAACCAAGATTTTAGATCTTCTCCAAGATCTTCCTTAAGGTCTGCAACGTTGGTTTGATGTTTCATAATTTTTTAACCACGTCAAACCACGATAAATTACCCGATGACCTTGAAATAGTTCATGATGCTAATGGAAGTGAAAATAGCTAATAGACACAGATGGGGAAAGGAACACATAATTAAAGAAACGAATTCTACTTATTTCTAGTTGAGATTGGTACGTTAATTAAAAATCTAAAAAGCTAAATCTATTGCGCTACACTCCTCGGGGATCATGGTCTACAATACCCAGTACCAGTGGCATAGCGTTAGGGGGGGTTCTCGATCATTTTACTACCAGCACTGTTATATGTGTTATGTTTGACTTATCATGTTTGGTATATGCCTATTTTTATTATCCTTTAATTTGTATATAATGTTTGGTGTCTATTTCCCCAGAACCTCCAAGCACACCCGGCAGACCTACAGCATCAGACTGGGGCAGTGATTTTGTTGAGCTTACTTGGCCGGCACCAAAAGATGACGGTGGATCACCAATATCTAGCTACATCATCCAAAAGAGGGTACGAGGATCTAACATATGGGAGAAAGGAGCGGAAGTTCCTGGAACAGATACTAAAGGAAAAGTTCCCCATCTTATTGAAGGACAAGAATATGAATTTAGAGTTATTGCTGTTAACAAAGGAGGTGAAAGCAAACCTAGTGAAGCATCAGAATTCATCACTGCTAAGCCTAGATTCTGTAAGTTAGATTTCTATGCGAATCTTTTTCATTATTTACATATGATTTATAAAACCATACAATAAGTCTTTCAATAAGAAAAACGCCGTAACGAAAGTCCTGCAGTGGCTAATTACAATTTCAATAAAGAATTAAAAATATGTATACAGTAGAATATTGTTACAAAGACTGTCACTTTAAGGAATTTTTCAGCATAACGAATTTAATGAGTGCTCCCCAGAGATTCATTGTAACGAGATTTTACTGTATATGACAGCTTTTTTTTTCACAAGATGCCCTTAAATAAAAAATTTCATAAGAAATAAAGAAATTTTAGATTTTTTCATGCTTTTCGCGAAGAATCTCAAGATCATGGAATTTCATCAAACGTCATATTCTGTTAGACCTCGACATAAATACAGTCATTTTGGATTTTGGTGTAAATCGCCAAACAAGTGGCGCCGATAAGCTACATTTTTCACGATTTCTGCGATATCTATATGCAAAGAACTAATAAATAATGTTTCAGTAATTTTCCTATTTTGTTAGATATTGACATAAATAGATCCTTATTAGGGTGTATGCTGCCCAAAAGTTGTCACTTCTATTATCTGTTTCTCACGATTTCCGCTTTAATTTTGGTTGCAGACGATTGCACTTATGCAGAAGAAAGTTTTGTGGTAGCACCAATATACTAGTTTTCATATGAAAAAGTACCCATCTATATTCTTTAAACCAAACAACATTTTATTAATTTATACAACCAATGTTATCACTTGAATGACAATCGAGTTACGCATTATAAGTTTATCACAATTGTAATCAAACCCATTATTTTATCTTTAAATATTAAAGTTTTAACACTAGAAATGCCGGAAATTTCACTCACGTTTTATAAAAAAATATTTGACACCGGAATTATTATTTGATAATGTTTAAATCATCCATTTAACTACTTGAACAATGGAACAATGTTAGCAGGTTTTTGGATTCCCTAGTTGCTTGGCATCCAGGCTATAAATATTGCGTGTTTCAATGCATTGGGAGCCTTAGAAAAAATAAAGTTTAAACGCGGCTGGTGGCCACATGTAAAAAATAAAAGTAGAGAAGAAAAAACAATTAAAAATTGTTAGTATAGCAATAAAAGAAAAAAAAAGCTCCATATGATCCAAATAAAATGTCCATGACAGTCGAAGAAGTTACCAAAGGAAGCCCCGGCATAAAAAAAGACTCTATTCAGAGGCCATACATTAGTTTAACACAATAAATTCAAAGCAAAGTTCGAAAGTATAGAAAAAATTAAAGTATTTACATATTTACAGAAAAAAGTGATTAAAGTTTATAAGTTAATGCACAAATGAGAATAAAAAACGATAATAAAAAACATCAATGAGGAGAGTTCAGACTAACAGGACTGAAAAAAGCACAAAAAGCATAGGGGAACAAGAGGAAAAGAGGACGGCGCGCGCCCAGTCTGGTAACTCGATGAAAATAGGTGATAAAAGGAGACCATGTTAATGAAATTAAAGCAAAATAACGTAAGACATAAAAACATGAAAAGCATTAGAAAGAGCAGTTTAAAAGGTTTTTTTAACACAAAAAGGACACAAAGACAAGGAAAAAGAAAAAGTTTAGCAGGGAATTAAGTTATTCTTCATTTAAGTTGAGAAGGTTAGCGAGTTTGTCGAATTCGTTAATGATAACCATTACTTTTTGCATGGGGTTATAAATTTTTTTGGTTTGAGTTGAAATGTTTTTGATGCAGCTTAAAAATTTTGTAATTTGAAAAACTTCTTTTATTTCATTGAAGGTGTTAAGTATATCTTTAATATCATTAGAGTAATTTAAGGGAATTTTCAAATCTTGAGTATTATTAGTATTTTCAGTAGTGGGAGAAGGAAGGGTATTTGAGGTTTCACTAACATTAATTTCGGAATTTAACATGCTAGTACTGGTTGAGGGTTCATTAGTCGAAGGTTTTTTAGTGTAGTTATAATCTTTAAAGATTTCGGCAAGAATTTGGGTTTCTGAGGAGAGATTGCTGACACTATTACGTGTTGTTTTTCTGTTATGTTTATTTTCAAGTCTGTACGGACTTTTAGGACACCCGCGGAAATTCGCGGGATGTCCAAGGCCACAGTTAGCGCTTTTAGGTTTAATTCTGCCTTTGTGCTCACAAGCAGTGCTTAAGTGTAATTCACCACATTTGACACATTTGGCGTCAAAGCCGCATACCTCTGAGGCATGCCAATACCCTTGACACCGATAGCATTGTTTGACTTTATTTTTGGAAGTAAAGGCTTCGATTTTAACAGAAATATAGTGGATCACGTTGATTTTGCAGATTTCCTCAAAGTTTTTACGTGGTATGACATTTACTATATAGATTGGCATGGGATGTCCTGTCTTTCTATTTTTAAGCATGGCAGCCCTAGTGACTGCAAACCCATGCTCGCGAAGGCTTTCTTCTATTAGTTTAACATCTGTATAACAGGGGAGGCCCCTAATGCATATTTTCTTCGGTCTTAACTCTCTGGGGTCAAGAGTAGTACATTTTATTGTATTTTGATTTAGCCACCTCTGCATTTGTTTATAGTAATTATCAGAAGCACATTGAACGACTAAGCGTTCTCCTTTTAGAGCTATTTTGGGTTTTTCAGAATTTAACTCGGTAATTTGTTGAGCTAGCGTCGCTCAATTTTGGTCGATTTCGATATAGAAAGTATTAGTAGGTTTTTTAGAGTAACCAGGTTCCTGGACGGAACTAACATTAGTATTGGATTGGTTCATGTCAACATTTTCGCTTAAATTAACTTCATTTGCAATATTTTTGAATTTATTAGCAAGAGGGATAGTTGAACTCTCCTCTGACAAGGGACGCTAAATCCCTTTTTTGACAGCATTGAATAGTTCATTTTTAAGGTTAGACTCATTAATGATTAAGTTAGGTGCTTTCTTATACTGAATAGTACAGAAAAAACTAAAAATAGCAGAGTTTAACAAGTTATCAATAGTAGGCTCCCTTAGCAAAGAAAAAGCATCAAAACAGGTTCTTCTTACCTCCTGTTGATCGGTAGGTGAAATAGTGTAACCATCTTTAGCTTTCAAGTCCAAAATGTATCTATCCACAAAGGTGTAAAAATCAGCCAGTATTTTTTTAGAATAGTCCTCGAAATTGGACGAAATATTATCAAATTGTTTCTTAAAATTGCTGACTAACGTACCATTTGCGATATTATCAATAACATCTGCTATGTAACTCGTATCCTCTATCGACGCCATGCTACAGCTCAAACAGAGATGAAGCTATTCACACGAACCGCCTCATCTGCCATTCGAAACTGCGAAAATATATCATACGAAGGAGCTAACACCTCATACGACCTCCTTACAACAGAGCTTCAACGCAACGCTTTGACTGTTTTAATGCTTATGCATGTCTATTAAACTCATTTTATAAATATTTTTCTGGTTCGAACAGAAAGATATTTCTGGTTCGAACCGAAATATATTCATTTGTTTGGGTAAAAAAAAAAAAAAACCTTACTGCCCTTTTAGTATTTAAAAAATAAATTCAAACTTATAAATTAACTTTAAAATTGCTTTAATATCTGTCTTTTATTTAGATTTAGATTTTTTTTTTTTTTTTTTTTTTTTTAAGTTTGAATCAGAATATAGTTCATTCCTACTTTTATTATCTAAACTGAAGAAAGCCTTTGAAGATTTGTAAAGAAATTATATCACATATATAAAAATAAAACCATCATTTTATATATAACATTTTTTTAAGAACAACTTTAGTTTCATCATTTAACTGCAAAGTTACTTCGATATATGTATTTAACCCTAGAACTACCGAAAATTTTACTCAAGTTTTGTAAAAACATTCTACACCAGAATTTTTACTTAAAACTATTTAATTTGTTTATTTAACTATTGTCTGATTTATAAATTTAGTTTGTTTTGAAGAAATTTCTGGTTTGAATAAATATTTTGAATGTACATGTCGGGTCCATTGGACCCTTCTGGTAGACAGAGGGTTAAATTAAATTTTGATTTTAAAAAAATAATTGTAAGTCATATTATACTTTATGCCAATTTTTGTTATCTAGTCTGAAATCCTTTGAAGATGAATTTTAAAAGAATTACTTTAGTCTTATCATATAACTGCAAAATTACTTCAATTTACGTCTTTAATTTTGATTTTGATTTTTTTTTATAACTTCAAATCATTATATTGTGTATTCCAATTTTTGTTATCTAATCTAAAATTCTTTGAAGGTTTAGAAAAATTTAGTTTTACCACATCTGTGAAAAATGAGATAATTTTTTTTATCTTTAAAATTTTAAATTTTACAGCAAAATTACTTCCATATCTCTCGTTAATTTAGATTTAGATTTTATAAAAGCAACTTTTAATGAGAATGTAGTTAGTCCCACCAGTGGCGAGAGGTTCTGCCCTTAAAACTGGTAGACGGGAAGTACTGGGTTCGAACCCAATCGCGCCCGTCGGTCTAATCGTTCGGAGTTTTCCGTGGTTTTCTTCGAACCTTGGATTTCCTTGCGTAAATACGGATTAGGTTCCCTTGGAAAGACCCCCCACGGAGGGCAACCCCTGTCGAGTCCATATTCCTCGAGTAAATAATTGGCCACCAACACCAGAATATAGCTTATTTACATTTTTTCTATCGAAACTAAAAGCTTTTGTTGGTTTGAAAAAAAAAATAATTTATCAATTTTATGGAACCAGCTTTATCATTGTATCATTTTATTAGCTGTATCATTGTTAGCACATGTCTTTAAAATTTAAAATTTTAATGATACTTTATCTTTAAAAAATATTATAAAAAAAATAACTTTCAGCTCATCATTTAACTGCAAAATTACTTTAATAACTGTCATTCATTTAAATTTTGATTTAAAGATAAATATCTTAAAATCATAATATAATTAATTCCGTATTTTTCCCCTACTAAAATCCTTTGAGAATCTAAAAAACATTTAACTATTTTATAAAACAAATACATTGTTTTATCTTTAAAATTTCAAATTTTAATGATACTTTATCTTTAAAATTTTTAGTTTAAAAATAACTTTCCGCTCGTCATTTAACTGTACAATTACTTTAATAAATATTAGATTTAATTAAAAAATTATTTAAAATCATAATATACTAGTTTATTTCCGTATTTGATACCTAAATTAAAATATTTTAAGGATCTAAAAACTTTGCGTTTTGTGAGAATCTCATAGTTAAACAGTAGTTAAATTAAGTTAGATTTTTAGATTTTGATTTCTTAAAATTAACTTTGAATCGTGTTATGGATTATTCCAATTTTTGTCATATATTCTGAAATCCTTTGACGATTTAGAATAAAACAAAATTATCACATCCATTATTTTATGTTTAACCTTTCGAATTTTGAAACGAACAACTTTAGACTTATTATTTAACTGCAAAGTTACTTTAATTCGATTTTGGATTTTTTTTAATAACTTTGAATCATTATATAGTTTATTTCAGTTTTTGTTACCTAATCCTTTGAAGACATAGAAAAAAAAAATAGCTTTATCACAACTGTAAAAAACAACCGCTGTTTTATCTTTAAAATTTTAAGTTTTAAAAGAATAAAATTATGATCATTATTTAAATGCAAAATTATTTTGATATCTGTCTTTAACACGTTCACTGCCGCAAAAAGTAAAAATTTTCAAATTTCTTCTTGAAAGTCGTTTGCCACCTTAAATTCTGAAAGGTAAATTTCGCTTTACTGTTACAGCGAAATTTCTTCCAATAACTAAGACAATTTTTTTAAATTTTAAACTAATGGTGAGAAAGTAATAAATTAAAGCCACGAGTATACTCGTAGCGTGGCAGTCAACGTGTTAACACTAGAACGCCCGGAAATTTTACTCAAGTTTCATAAAAATATTTTACACCAGAATTTTTATTTAAAATTATTTGACTGATTTATTTAACGTAAATCTGCGTTTTTAAAATTTAACTTATTTTGTGAAAGAATTTCTGGTTCCAATTGACGTTTAATATCATTGTCAGAGTCGAATCGACTCCATAGGTGTCAATCTCAAACTAATCTTCCGTAATACTTGCGTTAATTTGACCATGGTTTAATACGTTTCGAACCAGAAATTTTTTAAAGAAATGAAATTAAATATATTCCACATAGAAACTTTGAATTAAATAAATAAGTATTCTTAAAATAAATTTTCTGGTTGGAAATGTGGTTAAACTGGGTCAAATTAATCCAGACATTACATAAGATTAGGGGAAGGTTAGCAGCTATGCGACTCCTTCCGGGCATTCGTTAAGTTATATTTAAAATTTAAAAAAAACAATAACTTTGAATCAGAATATAGTTTATTTCTATTTTTTCTATCTAAACTTGGAAGGAAAATAAAATTTATCAATTTTACAGAACCAGCTGTACATTTGTATCATTTTATTAGCTGTATCATTGTTAGCACGTACCTTTAAAAATTTAAATTTTGATGATACTTTACCTTAAAAAAAAATAACTTACAGCTCGTCATTTAACTGTAAAATTACTTTAATAATTGTCATTCATTTAAATTTTGATTTTTAAATAAATATCTTAAAATCATAATGTAATTTATTTCCGTATTTATTACCTAAATTAAAATCTTTTGAGAATCTAAAAGAAAAAAAAGAAGTTTATCAATTTTATAAAACGAATACAATTAAAATCTTTAAAATTTTAAATTTTAATTAGGCTTTATCTTTAAAGATTTTAATTAAAAATAACTTCCAGTTCGTCATTTAACTATACAGTTACTTTAATAACTGTTATTGATTTAGATTTGATTAAAAAATTATTTAAAATCATAACATAGTTTATTTCCGTATTTATTACCTAAAATAAAATGTTGTGAGAATCTAAAATACAGTTTATTAGTTTTATAAGACGAATACATTGTTTTATCTTTAAAATTTCAAATTTTAATTATACTTTATCTTTAAAATTTTTAATTAAAAAATAACTTTCGGCCTGTTATTTAACTGTGCAATTACTTTAATAACTGTTATTCATTTAGATTTTATTAAAAAATTATTTAAAAGCATGATTTAGTTTATTTCCGTATTTATAACCTAAATTAAAATCTTTTGAGACTCTAAAAAATATTTTTTTATTTTATCTATCTTTAAATTTGAAATTTAAATGATACTTTATGTTTAAAAAAATAATTAAAAAATGACTTTCCGCTCATCATTTAACTGTAAAATTACTTCATTCATTACGTCATTCATTTAGATTTAGATTTATTTTTAAATATCTTAAAATTATATTCCGTAAAAAAATATCTTAAAATTATGTTCCGTATTTTTTATCTGGGGACGTGAGTTAAAAACTTGCCTTATCCGGAAAATCAAATTTTAGGAAATCGCGAAAAACCTTTGACCACATCCATTGGTTTTCATTGTAAACCGAGATTTTATAATGCCAGAAATACACTATAAAATTAGTTTTTTGCAGATTGTAGTGTTTTTTGACGCAGGCTCACCTATAGAATAGATTGATAGAAAAAACTCGAGTTTTTAAATTTTGGTTAAGGCGAATTTTAAAACGCACGTCCTCATCTCTATAATAATAGCCTAACTCATGTCACTGTCGTCAAAAGTTCCGGGTTGACCGCTTCATTTTTTAAATGCCAAACAGACAATTTGGCAATTTAATGTTAGCCGGGCGCAGGTGATAAATCGCCAAATATTGTTCCATCGCCATCATATCATCAGTAGTATAATAATCCCTCTCATGTGACTGTTATACACAATTTTTCGCGGGGTAAATTAAAACAAAGCTTTGATGTTGAAATTAAATGTCATAGTTTACAGAATTATTTATTACTTTTTCTTTTCTTTTCTTTTCATGCTTTTCCTTTCTTTCTTTCTTTCTTTTTTTTTTTTTTTTTTTTTTTTAAGTAATGAGAGAAAACTGAGAGTCATAAATTTTAAGTATTATGAGTGAAAGTATTATATTTTAAATGAGATTAATGAAATAAGAAAAAATACGACGGGTACAATATTTGGCGATTTATCAACTCCACTCGGCTAACATAAAAATACCGAGTTTATGATTTCTGTATCAGAATCTTCCGATTTGGCGAAGGATTGAGCAAGTAAATTAAATTATGAATAAAAATAACATGATACAATGCTTAGCATAGATTTAAAGGAGCTCAAACTGATCGCCAAGGGCAGCTAGTCTAAACTAAAATCCTTTGAGAATCTAAAAAATATATATCAATTTTATAAAACAAATACATAGTTTTATCTTGCAAATTACAAATTTTAATGGTACTTTATCTTTAAAATTTGTTTATTAAATAACTTTCGGCTTTCACTGGCTTTATCATTTAACTGTACAATTACCTTAATAACTATTATTTATTTAGATTTGCTTAAAAAATTATTTAAAATCATAATGTAGTTTATTTGCCGTATTTGTTACCCGAATTAAATTTTTTCGAAGTTCTAAAAAATTAGTGTTTTGTAATAATCTCATACTTAAAAAGTAAGGGTGGGGTGGGGTGGGGTGGGGGGTTGATGTTGTTGTTGTTGTAATACATATTATCTGGTTGTGCTTTTTAATATTACTAAAAGACTGAAACTTTATTTTAGTGGCACCAAAGATAATTTCACCAATGAATGACATCGAAATCAAGAATGGTGAAGTTTTGCACATTGAAGTGAAATTTGTGGGTGCTCCAACACCAGAAATCTCATGGACTCTTGATGATAGCCCATTAAAAACAGATAAGAGAGTGACTATTACTAACTATGAAAACTACACTTTGATTCACGCTATTAATACAAAAAGGTTAGATACGGGTATTTATTGCTTAAAATTGAAGAACGAATCTGGCTCCGACGAAGGTACCATGAAAGTAACTATCTTAGGTAAGTGTTTCCTTTAATTATTATTTTAATTATTTTTTCAATTCAAAAGTTTAAGGTAAATAAATATGTATTTTCCAATTATGATGTTCATTATTTATTTTATTTAGTTATTCATTTATTTTATATATTATTATTATTGTTATTGTTATTTGTCCTAGCAGCATAAAATTATATGTAAATGAAATATAATTAATGTATCAATTTTATCGATTTTAGATATTGAAATTTGAGAATTAAAAAAAAAAAAAAATTGGTATTTTCCAATTGTGATGTTCGTTATTTATGTATTTTACTTGTTTATTTTTGTTTTGTTTTTATTATTTATTTATTATTATTATTATTATTATTACTACTATTGTTATAAGATTTTATATTTATTATTATTATTACATCATGACAGTTTTTAAACAATGTTATGTTAATGAAATATCATTAAAATATCACTTTTTAAAAATTATCATGAACAACTTTAAAGAGTTTAAAGGATTTATTTTCTTCATTGAATTTTTTTCGATAGTTAAATTAAATAATTATATTTTTTGATAATGTAAAAAATGGACTATTTTTATTGTATTATATTTAATATTGTTATATTTATAGATAAACCAGGTGCTCCCGAGGCTCCACTTCAAGTTACTGATATCCAAAAAGACAGTGTTAATTTATCCTGGAATCCACCTAGAGATGATGGTGGTAGTGAAATTACGTAAGTTGATTATATATATATATATACATATAATTTTTACTTATTCAAAAGCAAGACAAAGCAACCTTGGCGGCAAATTGTTAATTTTGTTCCCAGGGAGGTGTTCTTTACAGTGCATTGCAAAAAAGAAATATTTCGAAAAATCTTAGCCATATCGCGATTTATTTTTTTTTCTTTTGAGAAAACTAGCTAATAGTCAGAATGGAGAGTTGCTTTACTAAATAATTGAAAGTTTGCATTTTATGATACGTAGAGTTCACAGGTACCATATGGTGTAATTTTATTAACCTCGGGGAAACATACAAATTAATTTGTGCGTTTATTGAGTAAAATGATTAAATAATAAAACAGCATTTGTTTCTAACAAAAAGCACGTTAAAGCAATTAAAATTAATCATGGTTTAGAATCACATTAATTAGTTTACAGAGAAACATGCATTGAAATAAAAAATCCTTTATTGCGTGGTGACTTTTTTATAAATTCATTTATATACTTACAATCTAAATTGTCTGTTACATCTTTCCTGAAACGCAATTCATCATAAAGCACCAAATAATATCGCTAACAAAAATTAATTTTTAGTATAACAGTCAATCGATGTGAGTTCAGGAGCTTTTTAAATATTCAGCATTACGAAATTATAAGCCAAAGAAACACTTTGTTTTTACACTATGTAATATGGATGAACTATCCCTATTTTAAGGGCATTAATCTGCCAATATACGCAGATCTACGCAGTGTCGTAGCCAGGGTGGGGGTCCAAATGCTCTCGATACAACTAATTTTAGTACTGTTCACCTTATCTGATCGAAGAATTTTATGCAATTAATAAAGGTGATGGAAACTTTACAATATTACTGGTATCCAGAGCATTTGGACCCCCACCCTGGCTACGGCACTGAATCTACGCCGAAAGACTGTAACTTTTATTTCAGAGTTTTGGCCAGCGTTGTGAGAAATTTCACCACTGTCCACCGTGGGAAAAGGCAGAACTATTCATTTAAAACAGTGTCGTCAACGTAGTGTTTGCATTCAGATGAAATAACAGCAGTGCAGTGTTGCCAGAAGGACTACTTTTTTAAAATTCAGATTCCTGATTGGCACCACTTTTTTGAAATGGTGAAATGCGCCTTATTTAATGACATATTAATTAAGGCGAAACCAAACGTAATTTTACCATTTCAAAAAAGTGGTAGCAATCAAGAAATCTGAATTTCAAAAAAGTAGCCCACTGGCAACACAGCAGCAGCGGATGTTGTCGTGAAAGTGGACACCTCTACAGCTATATTTTTGGGGGATAGAGCAGCATGCATCGATTAGGATTGGAAAGACTCGTGGTAGAACTGCTAACTTGCAATGTCTTGTGTAACTCAGGAAGCATTTGACAATGGTGCATTGACCGTGCTGCTTGACAATGCAAGTAATCATGAAACCGCTTTTCTTGACAACAAACTCCAACAACGGTGAAAATGGGAGAATCTTTGAAAACACCACCATACACTCCCGATATGATCTCTTCTAATTAGACTTATTCTTGAAACTGAAAAAACGTCCGAGCGGACACCGTTTCCCCAAGACAATAGGGTTCTCATTAGCAAACATTATTAAACATGGGACTGCTAGTTTTCAGATTTGTGGCAACAAATGGTGCATAAATATGGCTAAAGATTACGCTTATAGGATTCTCATTTGCAAACATCATTAAAAATAGGACTGCTACTAGTTTCCAGAAGTATGGCAACAAATGGTGCATAAATATGGCTAGAGATTACGCTGAGGGAATGTAAAAAAGTGTGCCCTGCACAATTTTTAATAATGTATCTTATTATTTCAGAGCCTATGTCATTGAAAAGAGAGATGTGACTCACAAAGGCCCCTGGGTCCCTGCCGTTACTGTTTCAGCAAAAGATACGACCGCATTGGTGCCTAAACTTATGGAAAATACTAATTATGAATTTAGGGTGAAGGCCAAGAATGCTCAAGGTTTATCCCAACCATTAACTACTGACAGATCTGTATTAGTAAAGAATCCATTCAGTAAGTAAAACGTTGTTTCTTATTTTGTTTGGGTATTTATTTAGAGATGTTTAAGCTTGATTTTTTAATATGCTTTATTTATTACCGTAATTAAAATAACGTATTAAAATAATTTATGTTATTCATATACTCCAAAGATTAATATTTGTAGGAGTAATTTTGATATTCTCGAAGGCATATAATTGATCTTATCAAGCATGCCAATAGCACACAAAATTTACAAGGTGCGGCCATTCATTTCCAGGACTGACGTAACAGTATGAGAACCGAAAATCTTCAGAACTGGTAATGCTTGAATTTGGAAGGTCGTTTATCTGCGCATGTCCAAAGAAGTCGGCGTCCTTCAGAAGCAAATTGTTGACCTTGAAACAAGTATTAAAACGTAGCTGTTAAATTTTTACTGTCGAAGTCGATATGGAACAGAGAATAATATTAAATTCTGCTTCAAATTGGTCAAAAGCCTCGTCTCCCGATACTATCGAATCGAGGAACGTTGTCGATGAGTTCGGCGCACGAGTTCATTCTGAATTGCTTTTGTTCCTCTGATAAACAGTGACAACGAATCTGGAACAAACCTTGCATTTCTCTAGGTCTTGTGTCAAAGTTTGCCGAACCACCTCCTTGGAAATGTTCAATTTATTAGAAAGTACTTGACTAGTCAATCGGCGATCCGGTCACAATCTCACGAACTTTCTCTATTGTTTCTGGCGTGTGCACTGAATGCGACCGTCCAGTGTACGCGTCATTTTAGACATTTTGGCGGCTCTCCCGAAAATGGTTAAACTATTCAAAAGTGCGTGAACGGGATACTGCTCCCTCTCCGTACACTTGTTTCAACATTTCATAGGTTTCTGTAGCAGTCTTGCCCAATTTGAAACAGAATTTAATGTTTATTCTCTCCTCCATATCGACTTCGACAACTAAAATTTAACAGCTACGTTTTGATGCGTGTGTAAAGATCTTCTGAAGGGCACCGACTTCATTGGACATGCGCTGATAAACTAGCTTCTAAATACAAGCTTTACCGCGTTATGACGATTTCAGTTTCAAAAACAGTTATGTCAGTCCTGGAAATTAATGGCCGCGCTTCGTATGAATGTAGTTCATTTAAAATTCTTTATAAGTAATTTCATTACTTTTTAAAAATTTATAGAATAATATTTATAAGAATACTTTCCAAATTCTGAGTGATATTCTAAAATTTTTTTAATACATAAATATACGACTGCAGTTTGCTTGTATTTTTTACAAAATAGTCTCATCCTTTTCTATTTTTACTAAAAACCGCGTTTGCCAATGAATATTTCTTGCTTTTTCCAACTATTAATATCGAAATTTCTTAAGTGTAAGCGTCCAATACTGCACATTAGACGCTTTTATTCTGCAGACTCCAGACGATGAATTGAACCCAACTCAATATCGTGAGAGGGGAGAAGTGCCTGTCCCTTAGCAGCCCCCCCCCCCATCATCGTCCTGAAGAGGCGCGTGGAAATCCATAGAAGCGAATCACAACTTGGCGTCTACTGAGGAAGTTTCTTTGGTTCCCACTGATTTTCGAAAACGTTTCCGAATAGATTTTATAGTATATTAATCAGTTTTCTGAAACCAGAATATCGTTTTTTAGGATGTTATTAGTTCTCAATTAAACATTTTTAGCTACGTCATTGAATTTGTATATAAAAAAGGTAACAAAATAATATTAATTTTAATATAAATTTTAAGGGTTAATTAAATATGTTAATCTACCATGACTGTGGATAAAATATGTTGAACAAAAAAATGTTTACTTGAGAATGTATAGCATCCGAAAAATCTATATTTTGGTTTGAGAAAACTGATTAATTCCCACTCTAAAAACTAATCGGAAACGTTTCCGAAAATCAATAGCAACAAAAGAAACTTTGTTTTTGTAAGTGCTTCCTTGTACGAACTTTATGTTTGCAAATATATTGGTTTCTGAGGTTTCTAAAGATAAAAAACGTTTTTCGGAATCGTCGGTAACGGCTTTATTTAAATACGGAATGTTTGTTATTTAAAAAAGTATATACATCTTTTTTAAATTATTAATGGTATGAATTTGGAATATCCGAATTAAAATATCCACTTAATCCGAAACACTGGTGGTAGCATATATGCTACAATGTGCAATAGAGGGTTAAACCGCAAGTACACGACTTCATTGGATAGGACATATATTAACCCTTAACAGACGCTAGCTTTTTAGACATCATTTTTTTTTATTCTATTTGCATCACTATATTTCAAAAATAAATTTTATTGTATATTTCTCTTACACACGTGCTTTACCTGCAAATCCACTATGGACAATCTTAGCAAACTGCATAATAAAAACCTTCGAATCTTCCGTGGCGCCTCCAGATACCTGCGCAATGCCACCGTCCGTAGGGATCTCAATACACTCACCCTTAGAAAAATAATAAAAGACCTTGCGAAAAACTTTTACTCAGCATTATACCACCTTCCCAATGATATTGTGGCAGAGCTACCTGACTACGACGCCTTCGAGCCCCAACATCGAAAGCGCCCAAAATATTCCACTATAATGGATTCCCCGTGATGAGCTTTGTGTTCACCGCACCAGATTGCTCTTGTCAATTTTCTCATACTATCCTCATTCTTTTTTCTTTTTCTTAAAAAAAAAAAAAAAAGAAAAAGAAAGAAACCTCTATATATTATATATATAGATTTAAAAAAAATACATATATATATATATATATATTGCCCTGATTAGTGCCTTTTTTATGTAGAAAGACTTGCCGCCCTTCTAAACCACTTTTCCTGCCCTTGCTTGGTGAGAGTTAACTGAACTAGTGCTAACTTTTATTTTCATTTTTATTTTCACTTATTTTTTTCTCTTTATAGCAGTTTTTAACGACAGCTATACTTATATTAAATTATATCTTAAATTTTATCTTTTCAAGTAACTTAACTTAACTTTACTTTACTTTTCCATTTTTTAAAAGCCCATATGCTTGCATATCTTTAACTTAACCTTAATATTCTAGTAGTTTTAAACAACTACACCTTTTCTTTTCCCAGTGGCTCCTAACTATAATATAAGACATCACATTCAACAGACTGGATGTTAAGTTGCTCGCCAACTAGGTAACCCCTCAACCGCTGCTTCACTGTTCAGCGCTGTCAAAGTAGAAGTAAAAGTCTGTCTTAAAATAAAAGTTATGCTACCCGAATAAATTCTTGTAAGAGATTATGGTCCCGATGTCACGTGGGAAGTGACATACGACCATAAGGGTTAGCTGATTAACAACTGAATATTGATCAGCTACTAATAATTATCCTAATATTCCTGAACATTCCCCTTCTTTAACATAAAAAAATATTTTTTTCTTTTCAGAGCCACCAAGTGCTCCTGGAGCTCCAGAGCCTGTTGATCATGATCGTGACTTCATCAAGATACGGTGGTCTCCTCCTCTTAAAGATGGCGGTTCGGAAATTATCGGTTACGATGTGGAGAGACGTGACACTAGGCTAAATAGATGGGTCCAAATTAACACATCATTAGTCAAGGTACTATAAAATATTTATTCTTTATAATTAAAAAAAAAACATCTTGTTCATCTCAATGCTTTGCTCTTCCTGATTTCTTACTTTTTTCCGGGTGAAATGACAATAAGATTTCTTTTTGCTTCCTCTTCTTATTGAGATTAGGTTAATTCAAAATTAAATTGAAATATGCTTGAAAAGAAATATGCAATCTAAAATACATTTTCTAAGTGAAGAATTCAGAAGAATGGGGACATTGCGCCACCGAAGAATTAGAATGTTCCGCTGAAATTTTCAAGATTTTTAACTTATTAATGGTCTGAAAGGGGGGGAGGACTGAAAAGCCTCACTGAAAGAGCTCTGAAATGGTACTGAAAAGTCTTTTAAAAAATTTCTTAAAATCTGCTGACATTAAGGGGTAACATTAACCTAACACAGAAAATTTAATTAATGGAAAATTGAATCGCTCTGAAATTAAAAACCGTTTTCAGAAATTTTTCTTTAAGAGATGCAACTTGCTTATTGACCGCTTGAGGGGCGGCGGTATATATTATATACCACCTACAATTAATGAAGTTTTATACCAGAAAAATTTTATTAAATTTTACTTTTCTAACTTTGGTGGAAAAAAGCCGTTAAATTGCTTTTATTTATTTTAAAATAGAATTTTTCAAAGATTCCGGTGCGAGTTCAACATTACAGGAACACAATCACTTGCCCCTCAAGGGGTTAAAATTCCTTTATATTAATTGAGGACTAAGAATAGAAAACGTTGAAAGTCCAAAAGCGGAAAATTTTCAAGAGAACGAAAAAAAAAAAGAAGACGAAAGCACCTCCTTTGCCACGTTTGATGTACAATTTCCGACTTGTTTGAACTAGTACTGCTAGGGTTAACACTTCAAGTGTTCTCGTCTTCGTTAAGCTTGACATTTAAACCTTTGAGCTGTTTGCCCGTATTTTTCCGTTTTCTAAATACAACTTTAATTTCCTGTAGACAAAAATATTTTAAGCAGTATCGTATTTCAAGATGCATAGCAAATAAAGGAACATGAAGTGTATTGTAGAAACAAACAGGGAAAGAAAAATTTAATTAAGATTATTTTTATTGAGTATTTCTATGGGCTAGTTCCATGCGTTTTTGTAGTGTAAGTCACATTGTTTATAACTGCTATGCTTCTTGGCCACCGTTATTTTTGAAAGTTTGCTTCGCCTTATTCAATTAATGAAATATCTCCGATAAAATAAGTCACATTTTTCCGTTCTAAAAGACTGGTACAGAGTTGTCAAGATCTCCGGCTTTTCGCACACCACTGTTATTTTAGAGAAAATGTTGTTCTTTTAAATCGCCCAATTGTTCTAATTAAATAAAACAACATTTTCTGTATTAAAATACTGGTAATAAGAATAAAGGACTTTACGTTGTAATATCGATACAAAACAAATAGGTGTTGCTATCCAACGTACAATTTATTCACAAAGTTTAAAAAAAAACTCTACGTTTCAGTTTAATCTTTAAAACCTTCGTCAGGAGAAAAATTTTCTAAAATATAAATCGACAACAAACACTTTACATGCTACATTTTGAAATCAATTCAAAATACAAATCAGGCTAACGGAAACCTCTTAATCTCAAATAAACAGTTCAGTGGCGCCATCTTTTAACCAAAGAAACAAACGATGAAAGAATTGCTGAAAAAAGTGGTATTTTCATTGACATTTCAAAATAGAAAGCCATATTTCAGGGATGTGAAAGGAAACATTATCATTACACATTTCATGGTTTCTTAGACGAATTTCTAAAGATTCACGAATAATAGCATTGCGCGGAAAAACTTGCTTGGAAATTAACTTTAAGACGAGCAAAAATACGTGGGGTGACCCCAGTAGGGTTCAATTTAATTTTATCTTTGATCAAAGGAGGCCATTCACCATTTCTGATCAGTTTCTGTGTTTTACGATATAGCTTAGGATTTGGATCTTTTGGATCTTTGGATTTATTTCCAAGCAAGTTTTTCCGCGCAATGCTATTATTCGTGAATCTTTAGAAATTCGTCTAAGAAACCATGAAGTGTGTAATGATAGTGTTTCCTTTCACATCCCTGAAATATGGCTTTCTATTTTGAAATGTCAATGAAAATTCCACTTTTTTCAGCAATTCTTTCATCGTTTGTTTCTTTGGTTAAAAGATGGAGCCACTGAACTGTTTATTTGAGATTAAGAGGTTTCCATTAGACTGATTTCTATTTTGAATTGATTTCAAAATGTAGCATGTAAAGTGTTTGTGGTCGATTTATATTTTAGAAAATTTTTCTCCTGACGAAGGTTTTAAAGATTAAACCAAAACGTAGAGTTTTTTTTGTTAAACTTGTGAATAAATTGTACGTTGGATAGCAACACCTATTTGTTTTGTAAAATACTGGTATCCAAAAAGCCGGAGACTTGGCAACTCTGCTGGTAGCAAAAAATCGTAGCATGTGACTTGCTCTACAAGTGCTCATAGAAATAGC
The DNA here is from genome assembly GCA_963932465.1 of Maratus speciosus. Classification (NCBI taxonomy): domain Eukaryota; kingdom Metazoa; phylum Arthropoda; class Arachnida; order Araneae; family Salticidae; genus Maratus; species Maratus speciosus. The sequence goes on along the minus strand of OZ010794.1, from coordinate 231,257,919 downwards.
CTATGAAAATGCAGGAAAGCCCTCAAGATGCTCGGAAAGTTAAGGCATTTTTTTCGTAAAAAAAAAAAAAAAAAAAGAAGGAAAAATTTTTTCGATTCTTTAGTACTTTTAGCGATTTTCATTTTTAGTACTCAATTTATTATACATATATTCAGAGATGCCTAGTTGCCACTAATCCTCCGTAATATGTGGGTTAATTTAACCCTGGTTTAACAATGGAACGCCCGGAAATTTTACTCAAGTTTCATAAAAATATTTGACACCAGAATTTTTAATTAAAATTATTTGAATGATTTATTTAACGTAAACCTGCGTCGTTTAAATTTAACTTATTTTATGAAAGAATTACTGGTTCCAGTTGACATTTAATCATATGGTCGGAGTCGGATCGACTCCTTCCGGGCGTTCTAGTGTTAATACATTTTGCACCAGAATTTTTTTCGGAGATAAAATTAAATAAGTCCCACATAGAAAACTGGAATTAAATAAATAAAAATTCAGAAAATACATTTTCTGGTTCGAAACGTTGTTAAACTGGATCAAATTAATCCACGCATTGCGGAAGATTAGGGGGAGCTTGGCACCTCTGATATATTAAAGTGGAAAATTGTATTTTTACGCGAATATTTTTAGAAAAATGGAATTTCTAAAAAAAAAAAAAAAGAAAAATGGAATGAAAGCTGATGGAAGGGAGCGCTTAAAAAAAAGAGGGTCAAGTGGTGGACATTATAACTCATCGTAGATTTGACCTAGAACAATGAAACAAAAGAATTATATTTCTTTTTAGTTCAAAAGTTGATGTAGTAATTAGCCGTTTTAATTAATAGGCATTTCTAATCAGGGCAATAATTCAAATAAAATGCAACTTTGAGCCAAACAATTTCGTTACTTAAAGTTGCATATAACAGCTTGGAAGCAAAAAAAAATTATGTAATTTAAATTTTTAATTTTCAAAATGATTCAAGAAGTTGGCTGATTGAAATTCACCGATTTCGAAAATGCTGTTCTGAGAAAAAGGCGTTGAAAGATTTTGTTATTGTTTTTTCCAGCGGCGCTATTTATTTCTATAGTTCCGAAGTTTCCCTTTCATTTTCTATATAGATTTCTACCTAATAAAATATAGTTATTTTGGTGAGCATAAAGTGTATTTTAAGCGAAAAAACAACTATTTTGAAATTTGGAATCAGTCAAAATGGTGTTATCGCTTAAAAAAGTATACAAGATACTTTCTAATACTGATTTAACAACTGCTTAAAAAATCAATGAAAAATGGTTAGTTTTAATTAAATTGTTGTATTATTTTAGAACCATTATAGAAATATGCCAATATTATTTTCTTCAATTAATCTTCATTATAGGGTTCTTCCTTTACTGACGTTACGGTAACAGATGGACACAATTATGAATATCGTGCTATTGCTCACAATGTTGCCGGATCAAGTGAACCAGGTCCTGCATCTAAACCAATTACTGCTAAACCAATGAAAGGTAAGAACCCAACGTTCACTTTTAACTCATGTTAACACTGAACAGATCGCAAACAACACTGATAAATCTGGCGGGTTTTTTTAATTCAGAAATTTTGTGTTCACACCACAAAAGTTTTAATATTAATTTTTATTTATTTTATTCACGAGGTGTCCATTATTGCAATAACTAAATTAACGTTTCAAACTTTCTAAAGATAATTTAGATTTTCTTAACAATAGTTTTACAAATGTGTCAAGCGTGTTAACACATACTTCACCGAATGTAAAAATAATAATAATAATATTTTCGTAAAAAAACTGATAGAATAGACTAATGAGGTCACATATAAAAATATAAAATGTTAAAACTTACAAAAATTTTATAGATTTCCTTTTTGCAAACTGTCCTTATATATAAGATTGTGCTACAATCCAATACTATAAATTGTGTACATCTGCTTTGTAATTACTTCGCAATATTCCGTTTTACTCAGCAGTAATGTATGACTTGTAATGATTAACCCAATATCGCGCATGGATGCATAAAAACTAAAATTTAACCTTTAATAAATAAATTTAGTTCAATGCTACCACCATAACCCCCAACAAGTGCGAAGTTTTCTTACAACTAAAATTTTAAAATAAATTTTGCCTAATTTAATCTCCGAAATCTAATTATATTTAACGATTAAATAAGGCAACCAGATCTATTAAATTTTAATGATAAGGAAAAACCGTACAAGTTGCGGCTACTATATACCAATATATTAAAATAAAAATATTCGTCTTATGTAATGATTATTACTAAATAAGACGAAAAATTGCTCTTTAAAATTTGTGTTATCTATTCTTAACCCCTTGAGGGGCGGTGGGATAAAATAAATTCCACCTAATTTAAACAAGATTCTCACCAGAAAATTTGTACTAAATTTCCTATTTTTAACTTTGGAAGAAAATATTCGAATAATAGCTTTTCCTTATTTAAAAATAAAATTTTTCGATTACACCGGTGAGAATTCAATATTTAGAGTCATTTTTGTTTGCCCTCAAAGGGTTAAATATGGGTGCAAAAAATATGTATAAAAAATTCGTGTAGAATAGAATATCATAGCTGCCAACTTGTACGGATTTTTTCTACCACAAAAATTTAACAGAAATTTTTATATTGTTTAATCGTTAAATAAAGTAAGATTTCGGCGATTGTTTTTGATAAAATTTTCTATTAAATTTTAGAAGTGAGAAAAATCCGTACAAGTTGGCCGTCATGGAGTAGAATTGAAGATAATTGTGGGGTTTTTTTTTAATATAATTATTTAAATTACAAAAAATGTAATACGTCATGTCATATAAAAGGATTATAAGTAACACTTGGCAAACTTAAATTCTATTTTAGTAATGGAGTATAAATATAAGAAACTGATTATTTATGAAACTGATTCCAAAATATCACTATTTTTTTTTTAAAGAATGCTTTTGTAACCTCCATTGATGTTTTTCTCGTATTACAGAAAAACCAAAATTACATTTGGATGGCTTGTACGGCAAGATGATTCGTGTAAGGGCTGGTGATCCAGTGCATATCAATATTCCAATGACTGGTTCTCCTCTTCCAACTGTTCGTTGGGTTTTCAACAAACAGCATCTACAAGACACTCCTCGCAGCAGACAGGAAGTTTTTGAAGATCTCATCAAACTCACATTCCCCAAAACTGAAAGAAGCGATAGTGGAGTGTATACTATTGAAGTTAAGAATCCTTACGGAGAAGACTCAGCTGACATCACTCTGTTCGTATACGGTAAGAATTTTGATTCTGTGCTGAAGTTTCAAGTATTGTAATTCCCTGTTTCATTGGTTTAAGAATGCATTCATGATTTTAAAAGATCCAACTATTTGAAAAATAATCAGCAGAATGGGGAAAAAATAAAAAAAAATAAACCCATTTCAGTTTTATTTATTTATTTTTTAAGAATATGTTGTTTAAAAATAAAACTAAGCTAGTTAAATTTATTTTATACCCATTGAGCATTTTTTTTAAAGTATTCTTACTTTTGATATCTATACTACAAGATGATTTTGTGACGGAAAATACTATTATCAAGAAAATATGCAAACTTGCTGTTACCATTTAAAAAATTAATTTTTTTAAATAAAATTTAAAAACCCACTTTCTTTTACAAACATTAATAATTTGTTGTTGTATTTGTATACTGTTCTTATAAGGGTTTGCCATAACTTTAATAATCACATTTCTAAAAAGTTGATCAATTTGAGAGAAAAAATGTTTTATGATATGTGTAAAATATAGTTTTTTAAAGCTTTTTTTTTTTTTACAATTTCATAAAAAAGACTTATTTTATTGTAATTCCAATCCTTAATTTTATAGAACACACCGTAAGGAATTCCATAAAAAAATAAATTCAAGACAGAAATATCTATTTAAGTTTTAACATTTTTAACCTTCTGGCATATTTAAAAAGCTCAAACTGACAAAAATAAAGATACAAATTTTTAACTCTGACAAAGAGACATGAATGTAGTTAAAAGCTTTTTTCGTATATTCAAAATTCTCGGATCTTTACGCATATGCATGAGAATGTATTATATATTTACTTTCTAAATACATTTTAGACAAAAACAATTCGATATTTTTGGCCTTTATTCCAGGTAAAGGGACCAAATCTAATTATGCAATGTTTAGAAATTAATGAAGGACCTCTGTTTAAATTAAAATACAGTAGAGCGCCGGTTATGGGAACTCCAATCAACCGAACTTCCAATTATCCAAACACCCTATTAAACCTGGATATCAGATTTTAAATGATGATGAGATTGTGGATGAAATTCAAGAGGAAAAATAAATTGAAGAAAATAAAAACGAATGCTCCGAAAATTATCCAGGTCCATCCCATAACGAAGCCTTTTTGAATGTTTGGAAACAGCTATGGAATGGCTCGAAAGGCTGAAGAATACTGATCCTATTCAACTAGCGTATTTAACAAGAATTCGAGATATGGCAACATTGAAAAGAATGTCTTCTTTGAAGCAAGCAATAATCGAAAGATTTTTTGCTTAAATTATAATCTCTGGGAATTTAGAAAATGATATAAAAAAGTAAAAAAAAAAAAAAAAAAAAAAAAAAAAAAAAAAGAGAGACAAAAATCAATTTTTAAACATGCCAGCATTAACTACAGCTGTCAGTCTGAAGAGTGAATAAAATATTAAGATTTTAGTACAGTCAGGAACATCCGTTAAATTGTCTGACCATTTATCCGAACGTTTGCTTATCGGAACTAGGGTCGGCCCTGACTAGTTCGGATAATCGGCGCTCTAGTGTATATATTTTATATATATCTATTTACAAATAGTTGACTACTTAACAATGTATATCTATATTTTGTGTTATTTATAGATAAGCCTGGACCACCTAGAGCCCCTCTAGAGCCCACGGAAACTACAAATAGCTCAATTACGCTCAGATGGACTAAGCCCGAAGATGACGGAGGATCAGAACTGACAGGTATGTTGTTTATTTCCCTAGAAAGTATAGCCTAATGATATTTTTTTCTTTTTTAGATTAATTATATTTTAATTCCTCTTTTGCGCAAGTGTGTGTCGTTCTGTAAGTTTCTTTCTTTTATTTATCAAATGCCAGCAATATAACTAATTCCAAACAATGAGTTTTTATGTTTTTATAACAAATTACGATTTCATTAAATTTATTTCATCGTATAAAATTGATCATTTGTTATTTTTCATCATATTGGCTATTTTTTTGCTGATTTTTTATTATAAAATTTACAAATGAAGTTTTCCTATAGTTCATTCATTTCGAGCTCGCTTAGAAAAATGAACATTTAAAAAAAACTTAACTTGAAAATAAAATTCGAATTTTATAATCTCTTTATGAAGTTATGATTCGAAGTGATAGTTGTGAAACTTTTTTCGGATAGTATTCTATCATTGAAAATTTGAGGAAATATTAATAGATGTAATACAGTAAACTCCCGACTATCTGGCTCGCGACTATCCGGCCCTCCGTACTATCCGGCCTATTAAAAAAAATGAGGAATGTTGCAAGCGGCCAAGGCAGGCATGTTCCCGTCCAGGTGGGTGCCAAAAGCATGGGAAGAAATTCCAAACACAGTAATTGCAAGGTCTTGGAACATCCTTTTGAACCAAAAAGGTAAACGCCGAAATTAATGAAGTAATTGAAAACGATATTGTAGAAGTGTTGACAGAGGTAAAAATATCAGAAGAAAAAGATGAAAAGGATTGCAGGAAAAATCTCATCCCACATTCGCAAGGGTTCAAGAAGATTGAGGCAGCACTGCACCACATTAATCAGCAGGAATCGACGCCACTTGATATCATCTACTTGCCTAAATGGTGAGACATTGCGTCGCGGAAGAGGGGTAACAGGGAGAAGCAGTCCTCTATTAAGGACTTTTTCAAAAACTAAAAAAACTATCTTATGCATAACTTTTTATATTTGTGCAATCATTTATTAATTAACAGTAAAATAAGATTTACTCATTATTTTACGAATTAGGATTACGGTTTATGTTAATATTTTGCTTCTTTTGAAACTGTGTGCACTATATACATAAAATTTATCTTAATATGTGTAATATGTGTTTTTAATAACATGGCGGGGGGGGGGGGGGGACGAAGTTAGTAAATGTTTGTAGAATTCCGGCCTATCCGGCTTTTCATTATCCGACCTACCCTTACGCCACATTAGGCCGGATAGTCGAGAATTTGCTGTATTAAAAAGCTCTGAAGTACACCGCTTAACCCCTTGCAGGGTGGTGGGATATTATGTATCTCACTTAATTTAGTATTTGTAATAAGAAAAAACAAAAAAGCTTTTACTTAATTTCAAATAAATTTGTTCGTAAATACCGGTGTCATTTAATCATTTAAATATTTTAGCAAAAGACGTTCTGTGATCTTGAAAGGGAATCATCTGAATCAATTTGCTTATAATTGATAAGTTACAATATTTATAAACTACGAATAACATGGCATAAAATTTAAAAATTTCTTATGTGTGGGGCATGTGTGTGTTACGTATTCTGACTTGAGTTGAATACTTCATGAAATGAACACTATTCAAATAAATTTTATAGCACACACATTATCTACTTATATATGCAATATTATGATAAAAAGTATTGTTATGTGTATATAAATATATGTATTTTTTTCAATAGGCTACATTGTTGAAAAATGTGATATTGGCACAGACAAGTGGCTTCCAGTTCCTGGCTATTGTCCTGCTCCACACTTCTGCGTCAAAGGATTACACGAAGGGAAACAATACAGGTTTAGAGTTAAAGCCGAAAACATTTATGGTATTAGTGAGGGTCTGGAAAGCAAACCTATCACTGCTAAAAATCCATTTGGTAATTTTTATTTTTACTCATTCCAATTTTTTTTAATTAAATTTTGATCGTGTTCTTTTAGAAATTCAATGTATGAACCCCTTGCCTGTGACACCCGAGCTCAGTTCGGGCTACGCAAATGCGTCAATTTTGGAATGCCCGACCTGAGTTCGGACAAGAGAAAAATCGGTGTTTCAATTCCGTGTAGCCCGAACTCAGTTCGTCAAATGTGTATATAATGTGTAATATGTAATTATCCATTTTCCCTATAGATGGCGATACTTTCCCGAGAAAAGTTGGGCAGTTTCGCGTTATTTGTCGGATTTTTGTAATTTTGCAGTTACAAACAAAATTAAAGAAAAAAAATCAATTTTTGGCACGTTTTTCACAAATATATTCCACAGGCAATGTGTTAATTATGAGTAAAATGTACATTAGAAAATTAGTAAATTTTCAAGCATTTACAGATTTATATTGTTGAGGTTATGAGTTTCCTGAAAAAAGGACAGTCTAATGTGGACTCCAAATTTTCAAAACTTAAAATACATTTAAGAGAGTGCATTAAATTAAAAAAATTGATTAGTAAAATTTAACGTATTTACAGTATTGTATTCTTGAGGTTACTGAGTCTCATGAAGAAGAAAATCTATTATAGGTTCCAAATTTTCAAATAGCAAAATAAATTTAAGACAGTGTATTAACTTAAAAACTTGCATAATTATATAATTTATTAACTAAATTAAAATACAATATTGAACATATTTTCTGAGTTACAAATCAAGAGCATACATTAGATTATTTACAATGCGTTTAAATTGAATTCGCAAAGTGATTTTTGTTTATGTTTTTATCTAAATGTAACTTTCTTTATTTAATATGAAGGAATTACCTGCAAAAGTACTTGGTTCATTTAAAAGGATGGAAAATAATAAAGCGTAAAAGCGATTCAATCACTTAGAACAGGATCGGCGAACCTTTTTACGTGCGCGTGACAAAAATTCACCAACAATATTTATCAACGGAGTAAACTTGCTACACTTTGACATAAAACAATTTTGCAACGTACGGTGTTTATACAAAACTCTAGTTAAAAAATCAGTTGTTTTCATGCACTATTAATTAAAATTTAAAAAAATATTAAAAATCAATATGCTATTTCTCTTTATCTTGGAATAAGCCTTTAAATTAATGAATTTTAATACGTAAATATGATTCATTTATGTAATCATTTTCACTGTAACAAAGAAATAAAAATACGAAATTTTTGACCTTATTATTAATGCGACATCCAGTTATAATTATCCAAGTTGCAATAAACAATGTATCAAGAAGACTTTACTCCTGATTCATATTTTGATAGTTTTATAAATATACATATAAACTGGATCCATTTGCCATCTTATTAGTGCAGTGATTATCTAAAAAAATTAATTTGGAAAATACAGCGTTATAAAATCATATAAAAAGACAAAATGCATGTCGAAAACGCTGCAAAACCCCACAAAAAAGAAACTTATTTGCTGTGTTAATTCATTGCAAAAATAATTGCATTATTTGTGATAGTCTGTCCGTATGAAACAAAATTTTATTGATTATAATAGAAACTAAATGTTATCTCTATGAAAATTGTAAAATTAATTTTTTCGTGTGCCAGAGAAATTGTCTTACGTGCCAACTCTGGCACGCGTGCTATAGGTTCGCCAACCCTGACTTAGAATATGTTAAAATACATCATCAAATTTATAGAATGGCAATATATTCTAAATTCGTTTGTTTTTATTTTGACAACCCTTTCTTATATTGGTTGTGCAATTAATTTTCATTTTTGATTATGTGCTTTCAAAAAAATTTCAATCAGTTTTACCTTAATGTACACTCATAATAAAAAATTTAATACAAATGTATAAAAGTCAACATTTGACTTTACTGTTACGCGCTGTAAAAAAAAAAAAAAAAAGAGAAATGTTTCTTGATACAGTAAGAAGGTTTACGAAAATACAATATGTCTTCTTTCGAATTACCAACGATTTTTAGCTAAAGGAACATCAAAACCAATAGATTACCGAGATTTAATAGCATATTTCTCAAACAAAAGTTTATTTTGCTGCCCGTAATTTTCACAAATGTCTCCGAGTAACTTTCACAGTATATTAATCAAATTTCTCAATCTCAAAGTAGGTTTTTCAGGCAGTATCAATTCTTAATTAAGCGTTTTCATGTTCAACATACTTATTCCAGCTACATTTTACAGTGTAAAATGAGTATTATTTTGATACTCTTACATGTATAAATTCTGTTACACAGCTGAAAATTTTCTACTTGAAAATTGATAGCTTCCCAAAAATGATATTTTGGTTTGTGAAAAATGATTAATGTCCTGTAAAAGTTGCTCCGAAAAGTTTTTGAAATTTTTGGTAATGAAAAACTTAGTTTTTTTTAACATGTTTCTTTAACACTAGAACTGCCGGAAATTTTACTCAAGTGTTTAAAAAATATTTTACACCAGATTTTTTATTTGAAACAATTGAAGTTATTTATTTAACATATTTCTCTGTGGTACATATCTAACTTGTTTTGGGGAAAAATTCCTGGCTCGAATCGAAATTTTTCAATTTGGTACCGGTCAAAATGGCCGCTACGGCAGTTCTAGTGTTAAATCGTGAAACTATTTTGATTTATGAAGCGTTCTAAAGAAAAAAAACGTTTTTCGGAAGCTTATCTCCTAATTCGAGCTATTCTGTTGCATTTAACAGGTCTAAGGGGTTCTGAAAGGCTCCACCGCCAGTGAAAAGTGGTGTAGTTTTGAATTCTCATAAATTTTTAAGTACCGTGATTTCCGGTGTATAGCCCGCGGATCAAACAATCGTGTTTCGATCCAGAAATTTTTTTAAATAAAATGTAACTTTTTAGATCACAGATGTTGGTCTTCAAATATTGAATAAAATTTCTGGGTCCAAACTGAATTGTTTGATCTGCGGGCTATACACCCGAAATTAAGGTACATAAACACCTGTAAGGTATTTAAGACATATTTCAGGCTTTAATGAATATAGAAACAGACACTTATAATATAATATAATATGAAATGCAGTTCAGTTGATATTGCAAATGTTTTCCACATCATATGTTACGATTCGTAAGATTACTTACCTTAGAATAGAGATATGAAGATAAATCTATTATATACATAAAATCCAAACGGAAATTTCGTTCCGAACGCCTAGATTTCGAGTTCTACTGCATGGGTTTTTACTGAACTTATACCGTTAGATAGGTATCGTTTCAGGAAAGGTTTTAAGCTATAACACATCATTCTACCTATATTAGTTATAGAATTATGACGGAAAGTTCTGTTATTTTAGGCGAAAGGGTTACCATTATTTTATTGGCAACAAATTATTTTGATAAATGAATTGAAATGGTTGTACATCTCGGAAAAAAACTTTTACTAATTTTATTTAAAAGAAAAAAAAAGAGAAAATAAAAAACAGTTTTGACGAGTGGTAATATTATAAAAGGAAAATATCGAATTTAAACATGAAAGTAAATGTTCGTAATGCTTTAAAATTTATTCAATATGAAAGATGGCAGTTTTAAACTATACTTGGCAATTTATCACTTGCGTCAGGTTAAGAAAAATACATCAGAAAATTTGATAAGATATTATCTGAATGACAATTTTGTTTTTATTTTTTATTTTTTTAAATTTACTTTTTATTTTTATTTAACTTATCCATCTTGTGACTTGCAGAAGAAACTAGCAGATGTAATTATAAAAATGACGGTACTTGTGAGTTACATATTGTATGTTTATTTACGATTTCATTTTATCGCCAAACGATTTAATTTTAAACCAAAAATGCATGAGCGAGGCATCGGTTTGAGCGACGTTCACAATATTGGTTATTTCTGAAGTAGACAACTGCATTTTTGGAAAAATCTAATTTTCTCTCTCTCTATATATATAATTCAAATGGAAATTTCATTCCGGCTGCTTAGAACTCGAGTTCTGCTGAACTTACACTGTTAAATAGGTAATTTTTCGGGTAAGGTTTTAGTGCGTAACACATCGTTCTACGTTGCATGGTATTGAATTATGTTTTTTAATGAGATGAACCTGATAAGGAAAAATTAGCCTTTTTAAAAGATTCTGCCGAATGTATTTGTATGGAACTTGGACTGTTAATTAGATAATTTTCCAGGGAAGGTTTCAGTATACAACATGTCCATCTACATTGCTCAGTCATACCGTTTTGGGGAAAATTCTGTAATCTGGTGAATTCAATTATCACAATAGCCTTTTTAAAAAGTTATAATAAACGGTTTTTGATAGAATTTGAATTGTTAGTTTGGCAATTTTTCAGCGATAGTTTTAGTATATAATATATTGTTCGACATTGTTTAGTCATAGAGCAATGGGGCAAATTCTGTAATTTTCCAATATAGGGCCCTTTGCGAGGTGGAAGAAATGGGCTTGGCGAGAGAAGGAAATTTTTTATGCATATTTTCCGTTCAATAATTATATAATTTATTTACTATAAAGAAGACGTTAATCTCTTTTTTATATAAAAACAGAAATAAATTGTATATAAATAACAAAAATATTCATATTCATAAATAAATGTTTACATATAGGAATACATATTTTAAAAAGCTTAAAGTTCATTTTATTTTTCTTCATAGCTGTTCATATCATTTGGCCACAAATCTCACTTTCTGAAGCCCGAATTGCGCCAAGCTTTTTAACATCTAACAGTACCCATTGGTCTTAAAATCAGGAAAATTGAAGAGTAGATGTAGTTTGTAAAGTATGCATTAATTAAGGACATAAATTACGGAATCGAATCCACAGACAATTGACATATTTGGTACCGATAAGTTACATAATTGAGCCTACAGACAATTGGCGTATGTTACCGGTCGTGGTTTGGCGCACAATTAACTTAGGAAAAGGTTTAAATTGATTCTGTGTTTTTAAGGCGGACCTATTCTATAACCGAATTAACACAGATATGACGTAATTTGAAATAAAGTTTTTTGGAGGCCTTTTGCTACTGTTACGTTATACCAACACCATACCAAAATATATGCTATTGCGCCATTTATTTCAATCCTAAACGTGCAGAGATTTTTTGTTGCTTTTTTGGTATAGGGATCTTGGCGAAATAGAGAAAATAGCCTTGGCGGAGAAAGAAATTTGAAAACATATTTTCTGGCAACCTATTCGCTGTTTCATTTCATATACAATGCATTTTCTTTTATGTTTATACAATTTATTTAACATAAAGATGCTATTTATCTAATTTTATATTAGAAACAGAAGAATTTTGTATTCTATAGCATTTTCTAAAACATTAATAATATGCATATATAAACAAACAAAAAATTTCACCAAGTTTGTTTTCTTAACTGTTTATACAACTGGCAAAAAATCTCACTTTCTGATGCCCAAATTGCGCCAAGCTGTTTAAAAAAACGCCAAGGCGCCTATAGTGGAAAAGCACCAAATTTTATTACAAACTGTGCCAAACATTGTAGCTTGCTATTTATTGAACGCGAATTTCTTTTGGCTTTAATTATTATTTAATCATAACATTGCAAAAAATTTGGTACTACTTAGTTATCCCGTCGACCAATTTCGCCAAATTATTTAAATCGCCAAACCACCCGCCAAATTAAAAAAATTGGCATAATTTTTATTTTAAATAACGAAAGAACAAATAAATTAGTATAACATTAATAAGAATACAAATAAAACGTCGAAATAAAAATCATTTGATGACGTAAACACGCGTAATTTGCTTAAAGTCAAGTGAATGTGACATTTACGATCAACCATTTGGCGATAGATTTTTGGACGACGGGATAACTAAGTAGTACCAAAAATTTTAATTTACTATTTTTTGAAACTGAAAGTATTTTTTATTATTAAGTAAAATTAAGTTATAACTTCATTTTTCGCTGTTAAAAAAATGGAAATGTTTACAGCAGTGCTAAGAGTTACTTAAAATTTCGTGTGCGTAGTTTAAATGGCGATTTTGAAAAAAAAAAATATTTTATAATATCAGAACCCACACCAAATTGGCTCATTTTACCGAGAATGTTTTGATACAAAATGAAATATATTTGTTGTAGACATAATCGTAAATCTCAATACTGGCCGATTGAAAAGTCTTTAAAATTATTCAGCAGAGACAACGAGAAATAACTTGGAGTTCCATAAATTTTAAGAAACAATATTCATATTTATTTTTGCGTCTACTATATATACGAGAGTAAAATGGAAATTGGAAATTCGTCCCGGTTGCATATAATTTGAGCTCACCTGAATGGATCTTGATGAGAATAGAAATGATAGTTAGATAATTTTTTAGGGAAGATTTTAGCATATAACATATCGTTTTACGTTGCTTATACATAGAATTATGTTTTAAAGTTATATAATCAGACGAACCCGATTATGAAAGATTAGTCTTTTTAAAAGATTCAGCCGCATTCATTTCGATAGAATTTTCACTGTTAGATAATTTTTCAGGCCGGGTTTTAGTATATACTATACCCTTCTGTATAGCTTAATAATAGAGATGTGGTGGGAAGTTCTACAGTCAGTTGAACCCGATTATGAATGTTTAGCATTTTAAAAAGTTCTACAGAGCGGATTTTGATAGGAATTCAATTGTTAGTCAGATACCTATTCAGACATGGTTTTAGTGTTTTGCATATTGTTCTATGTTGCTTAGTCATAAAGTAATGGCGGAAAGTTCCATAATAATGTGAAACCGATTATGAAAGATTAGACTTTTCAAAAAGTTCTAGATGGCGGATATTGACAATACTTGCTTTGTTGATTATACAATGTTTGGGGAGGTTTTAGTTTATTGCGTATCATTCTACATTGCTTAGTTGTAGAATTATGGGTGAAAGTTCTCTAATCAGATGGACCCAAGTAACAAAGATCAGCCTTTAAAAAAATTTTACTGGAAGGATTTTGTCAGTTTGTTTGTTTGCATTATAAATTAAATATTTTTTCAGGGTTTGTTTTATTATATTGCATATTGTACTATCAATCTTTACCAAATCCTATTGTGATCGATCAGCTAAAAGCGTTAAGACCTTAATAGTAGAAAATTTGTCTGCACATTAGAAAATACAATAGTACAATGGCGTTCAGATCGTTTTCAGCAGTGCGAAAGGACATTCCAGGTAAGGTTCCATACTGCTTTAAATCACAGTGTCAAATTGACTGATACATTTTGTTTTATTCAAGGTTCATTTGGATAAACAGACCAGCGTAGCCGGCGTAGCCTGTTAGTATTATGTTAAAATGACCTCTAAACTGCATTTTATAGAATGGACTAATATTATTGAGATAGTTTAATATTTTTATTATTTTTTAATGGCTAATTATATTTTTCCAAAAAAAAATTCTACTTTTCAAACTTAATTGAAACTTTTAAGGCCAAACAATTTATATATCATTAATTCATTCTGTAAAAGATAGTTTAGAGGTCATTTTAATATAAGTTTTATGTTTATATATCCACTCTAAGTTAAGTTATCTCACGAATAGTGAAATACTATGTGAAAACATTTTGCAATATTAACTGAATGTTTTCTATTATGTTACATTATAAGTGTTTATTTTTACATTTTATAAAGCCTGAAATATAGTTTAAATGTATTACAGAGATGTATGTAATTTCATTATGTATTTAATAATTTATGAGAACTTTAACTGCATAATTTTTTCATTGGCAGAGAAGCTTTTCAAGATTCCTTAAACCCCTTGACACAAAATTTATCAAATTTTCTAAAAAACAATTTAGCGCATTAAAACTTTCTCTGTTTTTTTCTGCTTAAAATTACGCTTAAATTGTGTTTTTATCTTAATTGGAACAGGAAATATTAATTTTTTCGTTTAGATTTGTTTCGAAAATCTAGCTTTCAAGCGATGATTGTCATGGAAACGGTTTTCTAGTGAAAATGCGTTTTTCTTCATGATGTTTTTTTTTTTTTTTTTTAACCATTTCTCGTATTTAAATTGTTATAAATCAATAACCGTTAAATATAAATGATTCAAGCTTGGAACATGTCTTTTTCAATTGTTTTACTTTAATTTTGACGCAGCAAATTTGAAAAAAATATTTACTTTTGAAAATATGATTTTATTAAAAAAAGTTACGTAATTTTTTTTTTTTACTTTAAATATTTTTAATATTTATTTAAATTAGTACTTTTTAAAATGCTGAATCAAAATTAAAACTTATATATCTCTGTTTAATTACGTAAAAAAAATTGAAATTCTACAAATAATATTTCGAGTAATAACAATTTTAAATTACTACATTTTTTAAAGAAATTTTAAATTTTAAATTAAAAAAAAATATGAGAATTTTTATCATGTGATTTTGTTTACAAGTGATATGGTTGACCATCTAAAAAATATCAAAATTTTAACTCAATAAATAACAATTATTTTAAAATGTGTCCCGGACCCCCTTGAGGGGGCTAGGCACTCAACTTCCGAATTCTCCACGGTAATGTTAAGTCTATGGGCGTTAGATGCGTTCGTATATTTAAAATATCTCCTCAAGAAATTAACTTTTTTTAACCCTTTGCACTCCGTTGTCGCCGCTACGGCGACATCATCTGCCTTTGCAAAACTTGTTTTTGGCACCAGTAATAAAAAGAAATAAAATTTGCCTTATTTAATCAGAGCATTTTCGAAATTGTTTACTTGAAGGAAACTTCTTTTTAAAAAGTGGTGCCGACCGAATAAAATTTGTGTAAGAGACACCGGAGTGCAAAGTGTTAACATCTTTTTTTCAGTATTCTGTTCTTAATGGATGTCTCCTTTTTCCTTAGTTGTCAAACTATTTCTAAAATCTATCCTTAATTTTATATGAAGTGTTAAAATCTTACTCCCAGTTCGTCAGTTTTTAAACCATAAAATATTAAATTAAGCATTGATTTTAGAAACATTTTAACAACTAAGAAAAAAGTGACATCCTTTAAGAAGAGAAAGAACACTGAAAAAAGAAGCTACAAAGATTAATTCCCTATGGAGATATTGTAAATATAAGAATGCAACAAACGCACATAGACTTAACATTATCGAGGGGAATTCGGAAGCTGAGTGACTAACAGCCTTAAATGAACCTTCGGAGATTTATAACTTGCTGAATTTCGCTTCATCTGCGAATTTTTTCTATAGGGACTTTATATTTTATATTTAGTACAACAGCTCTTTGTTTGCACCCTAGATTTTCATGCACTGCCTATTTTCATGTCTAACAGTATAACGCCCCACCAGTGACTGAGAGATTCTACTGTCAAAGCTGGTAGACGAGAGGTGCTGGGTTCGAACACAATCGCGCCTATCGGCCTAACCGCTGGGAGTTTTCATGGCTTTCTTCAAACCTTGGGAAATCTTGCGTAGGGTTAGGTTTCCCTTAGAAAGACTCCCACGGAGGACACTCCTCCTAGGGCCTATATCCCTCGTGCAGATAGTCATAACACCAACACTAATTGTATATCATATTTTTGATTAATTTTGTATTCTTTTTTGGATGCAAGTACATAACTTAAAGCTTGAAACTTGCTTACGAATGGAACTTTTTTTATGCAGATCCTCCAGATCCACCTAGTCAACCAAAAGTACTCGATCATGGACCAACATTTGTTTCCTTGGCTTGGGAACCGCCAGCAAACGATGGAGGAAGACCCATCACAGGTTACTTGGTGGAAAAGAAAGAGAAAGGAACACAAGAATGGATCAGGGTTACAACTTTCCCTATACCGACAACGGATTTCGTTGTTCCTAGTCTATCAGATGGGCAAACCTATGACTTCAGAGTGTTAGCTGTGAATGAAGGGGGTATTAGTAAACCTAGTAAAACAACTGGACCAGTCACTGCTACTAGAAAGATGTGTAAGTATTTGAAGATGTTTATTTCTTTTGTTGTTTCTTGTGATAGTCACTTATTTTTTTCCCCTGTGCTTTAAAAACTTTCTGTGAAACCACAGAAAGAAAGAGAGAAAATAAATAATATATTAAATAATACGGTATAAAATAAATAAGGTAATAATACGATAAATAATAATGTAATACATAATTAATACATTAAATTAATAATAAATAATTAATATTTATTTTAATATTAATCAAAAACAATTAATATTAATTAATTAATTACTAATAATTTATAATTTATACATTAATAAAACGATATTTAACCATTTGAGGGACGGTGGGATATATTATATCCCACCTAAGTTAATTAATATTGGCATCAGAAACTTTTAACTAAGTTTTACTTTTATAACTTTGAGGGACAACAGTTGGAAAAGTGCTTTTCATTATTTAGAATTAAAATTTGTCAAACTTTCCGGTGAGGATTCTGCATTACACAAACGCAATTGCTTGCCTCTCAAGGGGTTAATCCTCTCGCTGCGTAACCCGAGATTTTCTCGGGGATGCATTATTTCCGTCTAATCAATCCTCTTGATTATTCCCACCAGTTATTTTTTTTATTTTAAATTTTGCCTTATTTAATCGGAGCATTTTCCCGATTTTAGACAAAAATTTTTGTTTTGAAAAACCGGTTACAAAGGTATTAAATACCCAATTTTTGAAGGTATTTTGATAAAACAATTCCGCAGCGAGAGGGTTAATAGTACTGTAAGTTGACACTAGTTCTCCGTTAAAGACATTAAGATTTACGCGGGAAATCCCTATTTTTAGGAGCTGTGAGAACCGTCGCCTGAAATTATTGCGCAGGACGTGAAAAGTACAGATTTTTTTAAATAAACAAATATGATTTAGTTTCCGTCATTTGGAAACTAATTCAAAATATATAATAACGAAAAATAATCGATAATCATGTAAAACTCTTCCTGTAAATGTCTTAGAAATTTCAAAAGTTTGGAATTTGTAAAGTAAGAATATTCGGTTAATAAATTATTTATCTCCATAGATATTATTTCTTCAATTACAGCATTTTTTCTGATAAATTTGTTTATTAGAAACATTTATGTAATTTGTGGAGAAAATAAATAACAGTGGGAAAGCTCAGAAAATGCTGTATTATTTCAAAGTCATACAAGACTCTTGAAATTCATTTATTATAATACAATTAATATATTAGAGACTCGCCAACATATTTGTAGAGAGATATTACTAAAGAGATAAATTTCCTTGATGTAGCATTGATTAAATTTTATTTTTGTAATTAATGCCGTTAAAATAGCATTAATTAATCCAAATATAGTATTGTTGACTTAACCACACGAGGCATTCCTTAGTAATTGCTTTTCTCTCATAAATTTAATACATTGACAGTAAACATATTATATTGTTAAGTACCGATTTCGAAGTTATTGCCCCGCTATTTACAGCAGTGGACCTGGCAATACTAGATAACAAGCTTTTTATAAATTAGTGGAAAAAGTCCTTCCGGCCAGTGCCGGGAGGAAGAGGTAGCTTTCATATTCCTTATTTTTAAAAAGCCAACTTATATTATTCAAACACACGAAGCTCAATTAAGTGGAAACCGAATGTAGGAGATTCAATACTAATTTTTATCAATACTAAATCATTATGAATGAGAATTTCGCGAAATTAGTCAGCTTTATCCAAGCTGCTTTAATTTAAAGTCACTTATATTTGGCTGCCAAATTCGGCGATTTCTTAAAGTGCCTGCCATTTTAAGACAACATGGTAGATGAGGCTAACCGGTGAACTTGGTCGAGACCTTAGTAATTGCTGTGCACATGCTCACACATATCGGAATCGGTTGATATATACGAGTGCTGTCGCAGGCAAAAAATCAGATTTTTCAAAATGTCACCCACTTTAGAAATTGAAACTGCTATATCTGAGCCATTTTTTAAGATAAAGACAAACAAAAAATGCTCCTGAATCCTTATATCAAGGACAAGTACTTAAGAAAGAAACCTTTTTCAATTTCTAATTTTTTTGCACCTCACTTTAAATATAATTTTTTTTTAATTTAATGGCCGCCATTTTGAAACAAGATGGCTGATGAAGCTGGCCAGCGAACTTGGTCGAGATATTGATGTATACTATCCACATGCCTTCTTCCATCGAAATAGGCGAATAAGTGTGGTATCGCGTGACAAATACAAGATCGTTTCAAAGTGTTAGCCATGATAGAAATTCAAAGTGCTATAATTCAACCACTTTTTAAGATATAAACAAAAGAACAAATTTTCAGACACAAAAACTGCTCCAGAATCTTTGTATCAAGGCCAAACACATAAAAAAATCTTTTTCATTTTCCAATTTTTTAATACCTCATTTTAAATTTTAAATTACATTTTTTTAAAAAATGGCAACCCTTTTGAAACAAGATGGCGAATGAAGATGGCCAACGAACTTGGTCGAGACATTGGTATGTACTATGTACAGACCAAGTTACATTCAAATCGGTTCATAAATACGCCTGTTATCGCGTGACAAAAATCAGGTCGTTTTAAAATGTCAGCCGCAATAGAAATTCAAAATGTTATAACTCAGCCATTTTTTTAATGTAGACGAAACAAAACCTGTTCCGGAATCTTTGTATTAAGGTCAAACACATACAAAAAAAATCTTTTTCATTTTCCAATTTTTTGGTATCTCATTTTTAATTTTTTTTTAATTTCTTTAAATGGCCACCATTTTGAAACAAGATGGCGAATGAAGCTGGTCAACGAACTCGGTTGAGTTATTTGTATGTACTATGTACACACCAAGGTACATCCAAATCGGTTCATAAATACGTCTGTTATCCCGTGGCAAAAATCAGGACGTTTCAAAATGTCAGCCACGCTAGAAATTCAAAATGCTATAACTCAGCCATTTTTTAAGATATAGACGAAACAAAAACTGCTCTCGAATCTTTTTATCAAGGTCAAACACATAAGAAAAAAATATTTTTTCAATTTTCAATTTTTTGCTACCACATTTCAAATTTAAATTTTTCTTAAAATTTTAAATGGCCGCCATTTTTAAACAAGATGGCGGATGAAGCTGGCCAACGAACTCGTTCGAGACATTGGTCTGTACTATACTTAAACGAAGTTACATCCAAATCGGTTCATAAATACGCCTTTTATCGCGTGACAAAATTCAGGACGTTTCAAAATGTCAGCTTCGCTAGAAATTCAAAATGCTATAACTCAGCCATTTTTTAAGATATAGACGAAACAAAAACTGCTACGGAGTCTTTGTATAAAGGTCAAATACATAAGAAAAAAATATTTTCCCATTTTCAATTTTTTGGTACCACATTTCAAATTTTAAATTTTTAAAAAAAATTTAAATGGCCGCCATTTTGAAACAAAATGGCGGATGAAGCTAGCCAACGAACTCGGTCGAGACATTGGTATGTACCATGTACACACCGAATTGCATCCAAATCGGTTCATAAATACGAGAGTTACAGTGTGACATAGGTCAGATATATATATATATATATATATATATATATATATATATATATATATATATATATATATATATATTGATATATATATATATATATATATATATATATCAATTTTGAACGGAGGGTGGTTTCGGGGTCTGGGGGTCATGATCGATGAAAATATACCAAAATTTTTTGAAATCGCTTTCCTCCGAACGGCTGCAATAGGTAGCTTTTTGTAAAGAAAGCTACCTAAAAATAATTGCTAGCATAAAAAAATATGCAAAAGGAAGGTGGGAAGAGTAATTTAATTCAATCTAATTTGCCGCCATAGTATGTCAATTTCAAGAAGTTTATAGCAGAAAATCAAAATTTTTAACAATAAATTTCTGGTATAATTTTCGAAGAAATGCTCGCGTCTGCCGGTAGCACGCCGGTATCAAATATCCCCATGCAGTGTGTTATAATTTTCTCAGAAAATGAACAACAAGACCACAACCATCTTCCATTTTTATTCCAGTAAATTTACCCGGTCTTTGGTATTTTTATATACTTAAAAATACACAAGATACGGTATGTTTTTTAACGGAATCTCATAAACAGAATCCCTATAAATATAAATAAAATTCAAGATAAATTATTTGCTGTATATTCTCCGCTGTTTCACAGGAACAGTTTAACTGTTATAACTTCTGAGTATTATAAAAAATAATTAGATTTCATATTATTATTTGATAGAAAAATATGTAAAGTATTTGTTCTTTTATTTGTAAATTTTTGTATGGATACTGTATATATGAATATCGCTTTTCAGATGCTCCTAGCAAGCCTGAACCACCAAACGTCGATAAGATCACTAAAGAATCTGTCACCTTGTCTTGGGCTAAACCAGATGATGGAGGCAGTAAGATATTAGGCTATTACATTGAAAAGAGAATGAAAGGTGCCAAAGAATGGGATATCATCAATAATATTTTACATAAAGAAAGAACATTTACCGTAAGTAAACTGCATTAACTTTCTTTAAATATGTGCTTGCGTTCATATTTAACTATTTTTGATATGTTGATTTTGATATTTTGATATGTTGATTCCTATTAGAATCTTGAATTTTATAGGTTTACAAAAAGTTCCATTTGGTATTTGCCGCCGTAGTTTCGTCATAGATTACGCTAGTTTTATATTCATATTTTCGTAAAATAGTTTATATCTCTACATATGCATAGATTCTGTTTCCCTGCAGCGATTTGTATTTGCTTCTGCCTTTTCAAATTTTGTTATTGTAACTTATGAAATTTCTTCTGATTTATATTTATAATAAATGCACGAGTGTATTACTTTGTTTATTGTAGTCGTTGATGTGCTGTTATAACTTTTTTATTATTATTATTCATTAAAAATAAAATAAATATTTTCTGATTTCTTTCGAACTTTATTTTCACAAATGGCATCAAAATTTAAATTCAATTTTTACTACTGATATGCATGATTTCTCTTCTAACATATCTCTTATTACAGGTGCTCTCATTGTATTACTTATAGTTGCCAACCTCCCGATTTTTTCAATGCTAACAATTTTACGCAGAGATACAATCGAACAAATTCTGCAATTAAAAAAAGCGAATATTTTTGTAAGAATGTACTGGTAATAAAAAATCGGGAGGTTGGCAATTATGTAATTGCCGTTGGAATCCAAGCAGAATATGTCTGTCTGTTTTCACGTCTTTTATTGATTTTATAGGCTTTAACTTTCGTACAAAATTGATCAATCGACACGAATTTTGAATTTGGTATTAAGGTACACAATATAACTTTACATTTTTAAAATATTCATCGTATCTTGTATAGTATTTTTACAGAGACATCTAAAAATTTTTAATGTATCATTGTCTACTGCACGTTAAAATGAGCGATATTTTCAACAAAGGGAAATAAAATTAATTTCGATTAGAGTCCGGCTTTGGATCGGAAACGCGACCCAACCCGGTTATCGGTTCGGGTTCGCGGTAATTTTTTTTCATTGTGAGTTGGATTCGAATCGAGTTGACTATTACTGCTTTGGTTTCGAGTTGTATTTTGACTCTTGAGAGTCAAGTATCGTAATTCGTTTTCAAAAGAAAGCCTTCAATATTGTTTCAGATAGAAAGACTACATATTTGAATATAAACGAATAAATATGTGCTCTTTTTTCTACATAATGGATAAAGTTGACAATACAATGTAATTATGCAATATAATTGCATTACAATATGGATTAAATCTGCATATATTTGTAGTCGATTTGCGTCAAGTGCATCACGTTCAGCTCGGATTTCGGATTAATTTAAAATAGAATTTCCGAGTTCGGGTCGGTTATAATCCGACTCGCGCAGGGCTCCAGTGTTAATAATAAGAAATTATTGATACAAAAACACGAAGGTCAGAAAGAATTCCTTGAAGTCGTGTTTTTATTCCCTTAAAAATTACTTGTTCATGCAACCAATTTTGCAAATACCTTCAATAAATTTTGTGAATTTTGTTAATCGATTTTCTAATTATAAAAGCATATACGTCAGGGGATATTTTCTAAATATCTCAGAGCCTTTAAATATAGAGGCTATTTTTATTTATGTTTAAATATATCACCATATTATCCAGCTATTAAAAGTTATGATCTTTAAAATATTAAAGTACGAAAAAACTCTTCTCTTTTCTTTGTCCTTCATAGTTATTTGCATTTAAAAGTTATATTAATTTTGTATTTATAGTAAATTATTTATTGATTATAAAGAATTAAAACAGTTACACGTTTAAAAAAAGAAGTAAATGAATCGTTTTAATTGCTTGAAATATATTTCAAGATGTATAGTAAAATATGTATTTGTAAGTTTATTCTTATTATCTCTCTATTTTCTTGATATGCTTCTATA
This sequence comes from Maratus speciosus, assembly GCA_963932465.1. NCBI lineage: Eukaryota > Metazoa > Arthropoda > Arachnida > Araneae > Salticidae > Maratus > Maratus speciosus. Next base: position 231,234,726 of record OZ010794.1, on the reverse strand, counting down.
TTACTAGATGATTGTGCCGCTAAATGATGTACGTTTTAGCTGTTTAAAAAATGTTTCAAGATACATATAAAATATCTATCTAATATTTTTTTTGAATATTTCGTCTAATATTTTAATCGCTATATTTTTATATTAACAGGTACTTGAATTATTTGAAGGCAAAGAATATGAATTCCGTATTATTGCTGTAAATAACATAGGTGAAAGCCCTGCAAGTGATCCAAGTGCAATGGTGCTTGTGGAAGAACAACCTGGTATGTCTAACCCGTTTGCACATCTTGTAGTTTTTTATTCTTTTTGAATAATACTGTTTTGTGTCTGATTACAATAATCTGCAGCAACAAATTTGTCCTTTATACTTTTTTATTTAACTTACTTTTTTATTTAATCCTTTGAGCTCTGGGGATGAATTTCTTCAAAATGCCCAAAAGTCACATTGCCACCAATATTTTGTAAACAAAAAATTCGTCAATATACACGACACACATATTACAATATACACGAAAAAATTTTCAAATAAATTTGGTTGAATATGCCGGTGCCAATGTGGCATTTGGAGATTAAAATTAAGTGGGAAAAAATCCACTCATCAGAACTCAAAGCATAGCTGCCAACCTTACACTAATCTTCCGTAATATCTGGATTAATTTAAACCAGGTTAACCACTTTCGAACCCGAAAATTTATTTCATGAATCTTTGTTTATTTAATTCAATGTTTCTACATGAAACGTATTTCACTTCATTTCTTGAATAAAATTTCTGGTTCGAAACGTATTAAACCAAGGTCAAATTAACGCACGTATTACGGAAGATTAGTTTTAGGTTGGCACCTATGCTCAAAGGGTTAACTTAGTTCATGTATGTAAAGATGTAATTTTATAATTCATTTTTCTCCCCCTTACCGATGCTCTAGAGTTCTAGAAATTATGTGCTGTTGTGTGAACTGATCACAATACAATAATTTAATATTTTCAGAACTTAATTATCACTTAATTTTCATATTAATTAAATTAAGATTAAACGTTGAGAAAACTATTTAGAAATTCTAATAAAATAGTTTAAAATATGCTGTTCATCTTTCATACAGCCTTACCTTTAAAAGAAACTTACCCCCAAAAAATATATTTATTACACCGAGACTCAACAATAAATGCTGATTTTTAACATTAATTTAACACTTGAAGTAATAGATCAAAGTATTATTTTTCTTTGTTGTTGCCATATCTTAAAAAGAAACTGAACAAAAATTCTTATTTTTTTAACAGTTTCACAAGTTGGTGCTTTCTACAAAGCATAAATACATGCGGTTAATTTTCCATAATTTCGCACGCCGTATTCAAGTACTGTGTTGTATGTTTTATCATAGATTGCGGTCACGAAATTAGGCATGATTTTAAAGTTAAACATTGATTGCTTATAAAAAAGCGTTTTAACTTTTAACTTTTATATATTTATTTTCTTCTACAGTTAGATAAAAATAAATATGATTTCGCTTTCTTAATTTGAAGACTTTTTTCGTTGCTTTTTCGCAAATGTCCTCAGCAACTATTTTAAGCTCATCTGTAAGTAAATATGATTTCTTCGTATAAATGTCTCGTAATATTACACTGAAAAAACAAGTTTCGTCAAAAAATGGCAGCACAATTGCCGAATATTCTGCGTAATTGACTGAGTTTCGCTAAAGAACTTAATCTGGAAATTTTCTGGTTATTTGCAGTTTAGGTTGGAGAAATTCTTGTTACTTCTGGCATAGATTGAAGAATTTTCTGTGAGTTGAGTGAAAAGGGTGAAATTAGAAATTCCGTCAAGAAACGAAAAAATTGCCAATCCTGAGTAATTTCGCGAGGGGTTACAAATTTTAGTTTATTTTTAGTTTAGGTTTTGGAGATTTCTGTTATCGAAGAAAAATAGACAAATAAATAGAAAAAATGAAGCGTTCGATCCTTATTAAAGAAAACTTATATATCTGACTGATTTTTTCAATGTATTAATCGAATTCACTTGGCAATATGTGACGTCTTTCCATTTATTTTAACTCGCTATATCCCACCTACGATTAATGAAGATTTGCACCGGAAACATTTTATGAAATTTTACTTTTCTAACTTTGGTGTAAAAAGTCGGAAAATTGTGTTTCTTTATTTTGAAATTTTTTTCTTCTAAATTTCCGGTGGGAATTCAGCATTTCACAAACGTAATTGCTTATAACCCCTCATATTGCTTATAACCCCTATTCATAACCCCTCAAGGGGTTAATGAAATAATATAGAATGTCGGCATATATTTGAAAAAACTGCATAAAAAATTTATTTGTTAATTAGTTATGCATTTGAGTAGGATTTATCTCATAATTCTTTTTATTTCCAGATAAACCAAGAATTGATGTTGGAGCTGTAAAAGATATTACTGTAAAAGCTGGACAAGAATTCTCTATCACCATACCTTTCACAGGTTTCCCAAAACCAACTGCAACATGGACAAAGAACGATAAAGACCTTGATGAAAAAGATGCTAGGTTCTTCTTAAAGGTAAATTTACGATTTAAAACGAATTATAAAATGGAATAAAGATATGGAATAAAGATACAATGTTCTTTGGAATTAAGTTTCAATGGAATTAAGTTATGATGGTAACTCATATCCAAACTCTCTGAAAAACGAATTTTGAGAAAACGAGAAATTTTTACGGAGTTTTTTCGGCAATGAAAATTATTTCGTAAATGCATCGAAAAGTGTGGATTTCAGGATATCTTTGACAGATAACGCTAAATTTTCAATTAATTACGTGAATTTTTATTCACGTTGCTAACAAGTCGGAAAACCAACTGAGTGAAAATGTATCCAGGCGAAGGTTCGGAGCTGGGTCTTTGGATCAGCGAATCAACGCACTGCCAACTGAGCCACCTAGAATGAAAACTGGCACCTTTCACAGCAGCCTTACCAATATAAATTAGTGAAAGGTGCCAGACTGGGTGTATAGTTCCAGTAGGTTCAGTTGGCAGAGCTTTGGTGCGCTGAACCTAAGACCCAGGTTCGAACCCTGCCCTGGATACTTTTTCACTCAGTTGGTTTTGCGATTGGTTAGCAATGTGAATAAAAATTCACGCAATTAAATTCAGGTTTATCGGGCGTAAGTCATCGTTTAAAATTATTATATATGCAGAGTTGCCAAGTCTCCGGCTTTTTTGCACACCACTATGTTTAATATTATTTATTTCTGAAAATGATAACTCGCAGAAAATAATTTCGAAAATGGCAAGCGCAAGCTTCTTTAAATCTGGAATTGAATTACATGCTTTTCGTGATTTTAGCATCCGCATTTTTGTTTAAAATTCTCTAAAATGTTTCTTTTCTTAAATTCTGCTAATCCTCTCTCAGTCTGAAAATTTGTTGAGCTAATATGGAGCTAGGTTTCATTAAGTTGCATTTCTTGAATCTGTATGACAGCAACAACCAATTGAACCAAACTCAGCTTACCTAATTGCATGCATTTTGTGCAATTTCACTAAATTTTGAGTTAGATTCTCAATCTATTCCGAGCTGAAAACAATCCACAGCGTATTATCTATGGCACGCGTGCCTAGGTTCGCCGTCCCCGGCCTAAACCTTTCTTGTAAGCAAAATTTTCTGTTCAAAATCATTTGTAGAAATAATAAAGGATTCTATGCACCCAGTACGTCACGTTTAAGGGGTTAATGGCAGAAATGCTTCAAATAAAGGTGAATTTCGGATCCACTGCTTGGATATAGTGGTATTTTGACAATATTTTTGTCGCTAATTCGTTTATTATGTTTTAAAAAAGAAATTGTTAAGAGGTTAAGTTGGTAACGCAGAATTTTGAATTACTCAGTATATTACGTAAATTACAAAGGAGATTAGACCAGGTTCTCACATAACCTGAACTTCCTTTAGAAGAGTCCGATTGTATTTTAATAATGTCTGTCGGATTTTATTATACATTAATGCGTGATTTTATTTGCAGGTTAGCGAAAATACAGCTGTACTTGCTGTTACAAATGCCAAGCGAGACGACACTGCTGTTTTCAAAGTGCACCTTAAGAATAAATCTGGATTCGATACATGCTATTGCAAAGTTACTGTATTAGGTAAGAATTGCCTCAATATGTTTGTTAAGGGTGTGTTCCAATCCAAACTGCTTATTTTCTGATTTATTTTAAAATTCATTTTTGCTCCCAAACGCATCAAACTGACAAATTCACTTATTTATAAACTACATAACGTGCCGTGCTAGTTGATATTTTGATAAATGCAGAAAATATTGCAAAAAATGCTGTCAAAGTTGGCGTTTTGAACTGAATTTTTCGAAGCGGGAGATATGGGAATAAAAAATTTGTCATACTGAGAAAATAATTGTTTAAAAATCAAATTCTAATTAATTGAGCGAAAAATGAAATCACGCGGCTTCTTATACATCTTTTCAAAAATCACCTCAGCAAGTTTCATGTTTTTACTTTTAAAAATGAGTCTGAAAATGTCTCAGAAAAATTCGAGCTGTTGAGGGTGGAAAAATATTTTTTTTAATACACCCTTAAAGATACAATTTCGAATATCACTAGCTCTTTAAATATTACAGAATTGGTTATTATAAAAATTGCTTAAATTTTTCTCCATATTTGTTACGGCAATAATTTGTCATTTTCATCAATCATATAATATTAAAACATCAGCTTACAATATTAATATATATATGTATAATACCATTGAATCAAAATTTATCTTATAAGTTCATATAACGATGCTAACCAAGATTCTTAAGGAAGATGGCATGTAATAATATAATACATTAATTATTATGAAAAAAATAGTAAAGTAAAACTAATGCCACAGCCGACTATCTTTTAATTCTACCTCACACTACTTTCTCAAAACAAAGATTATTTACATACTGTTAGAGAACATTTACAAGTGAAATATACTATGAAATCACTGCTTTTTAAATAGTGGTGCAAATAAAATAGAAAAACAGTCGCCTGTGGCAGCCCTGATACTGCAATATATATGTTCGGTTGGTGTCAAAATAACCCCTCACGGCCCTTCCAGTGTTAAAGTAGCAATGTTTAAAACTCGAACGAGGCATGGGAACTAAAGGTGCTATAAAATGTTAAATAACCATGTAAAGTGTTCTTTGTTTTTTGTGTACTAAGCCTATTTTATTTTCCAAAATCGGAATGTAGTGCAACTTTTCCACCTGGTGACGAAAAACAGATAATCTAATTTGTATTTTTTCCTATTACATCTATTTCCAATGGTCTAAATAGTATTTACACTAATTTTGTTGAGATTGAAATAGTGGATTTTTTACAATCGACCGCTAAACCCTTCTACATTTACTATGGCCATTTTGTATATCCAGTGCATCTTAAAAATCATTTACTTATAATATTAAAACATCAGCTTACAATATATATATATACTATATATATATATATATACATATGCTTATAATATTAAAACATCAGACTATTTATCAACTTATTTTTGAAATTTCTTGTATGTATGTTGTTATGTTTCTGACTAGGAGAAAATGGATTAGAAAATATTAATTAATTTGATTAGGAAATATTAATTTTTATATGATAAGTTTTACTAAAGTATTAATAACCATTTTTATGCGAATGATTAAAAATAGGATATTAATCTTTAAAACAGATGATGACAGAAAAACACTTCCAATTGAGGCATTAAGAACTGGGTTGGTCCAACCTTGCGAGCTGCAATTTCGAGAAAAATGCTTTAAAAAATTGGAAAAAATTTTTGCAAATTCTTTTAACCTTTAATTCTCGCTCCCTTGATATTTACGAGGTGTGTCTTTTACTCAGATTGTTTAATTCCTACCAGTTTTATAAAACAGTGTAATTGGCTTTATTGTGGTATCATTTTACCTGTCATTAAATAATGTGAATATTTCTTTTTCAAAAAAGTGGTGCCAATGAGCGGTTTGAATTTTTAAACCGTAATTTAATGAGACCATTAAGGGGTTAAGCCAGTTTTTAAAGTTGCCAGATCAGTCAAAGCTTCTTCAGGAAGCATCGGGTGATTAAGTTGGCAGTGCCAGAGGGACGAAACCACTTGATCCACTTTTGCACTGGCATCTAGATATACAAGATACGTTGGGCCATCTATTACACTGATTATATCACTTGAATAGTTTCAAAATTAATCAAATTCATTACGCAGCGAATAAATGACATGGCATACAAAGCTTTGACACTTCAAATCCATTTTTCACAAAAATGTGGGATAGTCCACTCTGGTTTTCAACGCCTCAATTTCAAACAGGCTATAAATCAAGTATTGCTCTAAGATTTGGGGTGTATTTTTTATAAGGAGATGCGTGCATTTTAAATGAGAGATGAGTTTTTTGTATATCGTTTTATATATATCATATTTTAGTATATTTTATACATTAAAAAATCTCGCCTTTTGTCTATGAAAGACCTTACAAAAGTCCCATATTTTTACGACAAAATTTATCGATTTAAGATTTTGAACTTTATAAATTTTTAGTGTTTTTTGCGCGTTTATAGTGTCTGAAAATATCGAAAATTCTCAGAAAAATAAATATTTAAAAAAGATACCTTTCATTTTCATTAACTATAAATCAACGGGATTTTTTAAGCTGCACTGGATATACCGAACGGCCATAGTAAATGTACTAAGGGGTGGAGTACATTGATGTGTACATTCAAATGTACTAATGTGAAATGTTTAGCGGTCGTTGTAAAAATATCCACTAGTTCAATCTCAACTAAGTTAGTGTAAATGCTATTTAGACCATGGCAAATAGATGTAATAGGAAAAAATATAGATTAGATTATTGTTTTTTTTTTTTTTTTTTTTTTTTTTTTTGTCACCAGGTGGAAAAGTTGTACTACATCCCGATTTTGGAAAATAAAGTAGGCTTGGTACAAAAAAAAAAAAAAAAAAAAAGAAAAAAAGAACACTTTACATGACTGTTTAACCCTTTATAGCCTATTTAGTTCCCATGCCTTGTTCGAGCTCTAAACATTACTACTTTAACACTAGAAGGGCCGTGAGGTCTTATTTTGACTTTTACCAAATGGATATATTTCGGTTCGAACCAGACATTTCTTTATAAAATAAGTTTGAAAGACACAAAAAAGAAAAAAGTTAAATAAGTTAAACCGTTTCAAATAAAATTCTGTAAAATGTTTTTTATAAAACTTGAGCAAAATTTACAGCCTTTCTAATATTAATCATGGCCACTTTGACACACATCATAAAAGTAACAGAAAATCACCCACTTGTCATTAAGAAACTGCCTCTCGTGGGTGCTAATACTATATTTCTGTTCATAAATTAAATATTCCACACAATATTCAATTCAGACCGGCAGGGATTTCTGCAACTCCGGGGAAAGGGGGGGGGGGCTGATTTCAGCGCAGATTCCCCATAAATAAGAGATGTACTTATTTTTATGTAAAATAAGCAGCATTTTGAAACATAACGGATAAATATTTTAAGAGTGTTTTAAGATCATTAGAAGTCTGTTATTTAACAAAAATTAAACTGCAAGAAAATTGAAGTTAAAGCTTTTTATTGTAAATTTTGTTGATTTATAATCTTCTTTGAAGCATATGCAAGACAGAATTTCCAATTAGTCTAACACCACTGTCTCTGATTAAAAAACTCCTTTTTTACATTTAAATCGTAGCTTTCGTAATCGCCTTGATTAATTGCATACTTTGCAATGTTTTTTTGAGTTTAAGTAATGCAAAATATACTATTAAAATTTGAGACAAAACTTCCCCCACCCCCTGCATATATTTAAAATACTATCCGGTGGTAAACACACTCAGAAAAACTTATTATTAAATATTGAAAAATACTAATATTGAAATTATTATATAATTAATAAAATATATTAATTAATTATTAAACAAAAAACATTAAATATTAAAAAATAATATATCATACTTTCAAGAATAATTAGAATTCTAGTAGTTTAGATTTACCATATGATACATTATCTCATCAAAACCTTCAACCATTAAAAAACAGTTTTTGCGAGAATGTGACTTAACCCTTTCCGACGCAGTGGTCCCACTTTTTGACCACTTAATTTTAATTTCAAACTTACAAATGGCACCAAGAATATTTTAATAAAATTTTGCTTTTACAATGAAAGTTTAAACTAACGTAACAAGATTTTACTTCTAAAAAATTCATTTGTAAATTCCGGTGTCAGTCAATCATTTCATAATTTTAGAACAGAATTTTTCTATGTCGGAAAGGTTTAAGAATTTCTTCCACCCGTGTCAATTAAAAGGTGCTTCTGAGGTAACTAAAATCCGTGACCCATAGGTTTGGTTCCAGTATGCCTAAGCCAATAATCATCGCCTATATATTAGTATTTATTTGTTCTCATTATGTTATTCTGCTCAACTCGACGCATTTGTTTTTCCAGATAAACCTTCACCACCAGAGAATGTCCGTGCTGAGGAAATAGAAGGTGAATCTCTCACTCTCTATTGGAACGTGCCGCAGGATGACGGTGGAGCTGAAATTACTAATTATGTTGTGGAAAAGAAAGAAGTGGGTACAGTGACGTGGGTTCGTGCATCCACTTTTGTGACCACAACAGCCTGCAGAGTCAAGAATCTGATTGTGGGCAAACAGTACGACTTCCAAGTTATGGCTGAAAATCAATATGGCACCAGCGAACCTGGCAGAACCAGAGAGCCAATTCTGGCTAAATTACCATTCGGTACGTTAAAATATAAATTTCTGTATGATAAAGCGAAAAGACACTAACGACGACGTCATAAAAACTTTGGCAACGACCTGAGATATCACTTTCTTTTTTATGGCATATATGTTATGTTCTAAATATTGCATAATTTCAATTTTTACACTATCGAATAGAACATAAAACATGTACTTTCAATTTAAATTCCTTTAACTGTAACGTAATTTATGGATTTTTTAAATATCTTTTAAATACATTTCAAGCATAATTTTTAAAAATGTATAGTAACAATGGATGTTTGCTTGTTGCAATAATGTAAAGTAACATTCGCAGTAAAATAAATAAAAATGCAAGACTAAGAAGAAACTGGCTGCATTACTATATTTGGCAGTGGATTCCCAAGCTTAAAGATACAGATAGATTTTAAAACGAATTGCCGGATAATTAAAAAAAATATGTATGTAACACATAAAATATCTCTGAGAATTTTAAATTCGAAACGATTTTCACCTATATTCTGTTCACCGGGCCATATGTTTTATAAGCCGGGTAGCCCCGGCTGAATTGCTTGGTTTTTGAAAGGCAATATTTTTTTAATTTCTGTTGTAAGTTTCACCGATTGATTTCGGATACATTTTTAGTCTTAAGTTTAAAAAAAAAAACACAAATAATTGAGTTAAACAAAATCAAAGAAATAGATTAGAACTTGTTTATTGAATTTAGAATTTATATTAAATATAAAAAAATAAAAGGTACTCGGTTTCCGCCAAAAACCAATGTTCCTCAGCCGTCCTCATTGACCCTTTTGCCTCAAATGCCCTTTTTAAAAGAATTTTAATCGGTATTCCTAAATACCAATTTTAATCGAATATAAAACTGATATTTAGCAAGATTTAGAGCGCTCAAAATTCTTAATTATTTTTATTAGTAATTTAAATAGTAAATTTTGCCTTAATCCAGAATTTTTTTATTTTTAAATCTTAAATAAGATCAAAAAGTTCTATTATAAATCATTGCTGATAATTTGCCCCTGCTTTAATCGAGCTATGCATGTGATAGAATATCTCAGAACACGTTCATCCATAAAATAAAACAATTTTTGAAAAAAAAGTAGCATAAGAAGTTCTTGCACTAATTGTTCAAATTGGGCTCAAATTGTTCAAATTGTTCAGCAGAAATTTTTACTTCAAAAAAAATTAAACAATTTTTGTTCTATGTACAAAAATATAAATTTAGGATATTACACTAATTGCTTTTAGAAATTTCTTTTTCATTGCCTTAAACTTTTGAGCTTGGGAATCCAAAATCCTCACTAATTGAAAACTTGGAGATTTAATGTTTATGGCAACAGGAAAACTTGGACAAAGCTTATAATTTCTTAACTTGCCCTAACTTAGCGTTACTATTGGACCATGGGGTGCTTAACCCTTAAACATGTCTTAACCCTTAAATGCCCAGGGCGTTCCAAAAATGCGCAATTCCGAGAATCGGAATTCATATAATAAGGATCTAAATAGTAAATTTCCGTTATTTTAATAACGAAATTACTGTTATTAAATAAATAAAAATTTCCATTTTAAATTTCTAGTGTGAATACGGAATATGTGAATAAAAAAATCCACTTAATTAAGAACACTAATGGTCTCATAAATAATACCATAGGCTTTTAAGGGCTAAAGCAGTCCTAGGTCTACTCTATTGATAGTATTCCCGTCAACACTCAAACAGCTAACAGAACCAGCTAGTAATACACTACATCCAGGGATGATTTAAATCATTTTACGCTTAAATTCAAGTTGCCCCACAACTGGGTCCAAGTACTCTCAAGTTACGATATCTTTCTTAAATTAAATTTAAGATTATTGAAAGTTATTGTTAAACTTCTGAATTTTTATTAGATTTTAATTCCTGTCGGTGATAATCACAGACGCCCATTGAACAAAATCCAGGCAGGGATAACGTATCGAAATAGATGTACCTGAAATCCGCTGGCAATGCGCTGTTCTTTTTTTGTGTGTCTGTGTGTGTGTGAAGAATATAAGCATAAAATAAACTAAGCTAAGAAATTTGCCAGAAACCCACGTGCAAGACATTTTTCAAACATATCAACATTTTAAAAAATATACAGAAATGTAACAAATAAGGTATTAAAAATCGAAAGATAAGCTCTTACTGGCTTTTTTTCAAACTGAATTTAAACAGTTTATTGCTTTTAATATCAGGAATTCTACCCTCTGATTCCACCCGTTTAAGACTTTTTTTAACAAATAATGCAGAATCAAAATATAATCAAAATTGCCTTCCACGGGGGGTTCAGCGGATCAAATCATCAGGAGTGATCTGTCCCCTGACGACTCTTAAAAGACAAAAAATCATTAGTTTATAGTTCTGTTAGTTTGTTAAAAATTCTGTTAGTGTCTGTTAGTTAAATATTTGAGAATTATTTTAAATCATTTGAGAAAAAAATCGATAATTAAACATAAAATCCAGAGAGAGGCCATTACGGGGTCCATGTAATAATGGCAATTATTGTTTTTGCTTTCAGATCCACCTTCAGCACCTGGATCACCGTATGCTCTTGAAACAACAATTGATTCCATTACTCTTACTTGGAATAAGCCCAGAGATGATGGTGGCAGTCCTATTACAGGCTACATATTGGAGAAGAGGGAGAAAGGCAAGGACAGGTGGGCTGCTGCATGCCAGACTACGATTTCAGACGTTACATTCCGAGTTACTGGACTGAAGGAAAATCATCAGTATGAATTTAGGGTTGCTGCGTTGAATGCTGCCGGACAGAGTCCTTTCAGTTCATGTTCTGATGGCATATTCGCTCTCCCACCACCATGTGAGTATTTTTTCCATAATTCAGAACTTTTGCGATTAATTTCAAAATTGAATTGTGTCGTAACAAATTTTAATCACTGTTATATCGCCTTGTAAAAATTTTAGAACTACTTTTTAAAGCAATGGTGTGCTCATTACACAGTTCACGAATTCACTGAATTCATTTCATGCGATTCTGCAATAGAAGGGCCGAATTTTTTTAACTTCAGTAAATTGTGGGGAGGGGGGGGGAGTTCCAGTCGAAGATGAAGATTGCAGAAGTTAAGTTATTAAAGCGCTATTTTAACCCTTTGCACTCGAGAGGTGACTCTTAATCACCACTAATATTGCCAGATGTCCCGGGTCTCCAAATGCTCTGGACATCAGTATTTTAATGTAAAAGTAATTTTCTTTGCTTTATCTAATGACAGAATTATCTGCGATTAAAGATGGCGAAATAAACTATAAGAAATTAGTGGTGGCCAGGACATTTGGAACCATGATTTACGCCGAACACCTGGAAACACTAGTCTGAACACATAGGTTTGCCATTATTCTCTGGCTGATTGTTGTTAAAAGACAATCAATGAAGTACAGACATGGGAGGAGATAGTGTGGGCATGCGTGGTTAGAGTAAGTCGCTACTCTAACTATTCATACTACTTATACTACTCGTAAGTAGTATTTAGCTACATAGCTCTGTAAAAATTACGAGGGATTAGTAATCCCGGGTTGAGCATGCTATTTTTCATTTACTACTAAATGAATATAATTGAAGGTATAATAATAAATTTAAAGAGATATATTATAGTTGCTACCTGCAATTAAAAGCCATACTAATTGAAAATAGAGAATAATAATAGTATATGAAGTGATATCTGGCTATTTCCATGAGTACTTGTAGTATAAATCATATGATACGATTAATGGATACCAGTATTTTAGAACGAAAAAATATGACTTATTTTATCGGAGATATCTCATTAACTGAATAAGGCCAAGTAAACTTTTCGAAAAAAAACGGTGGCTAATACGCATAGCAGTTATCAGCTATGTGACTTACACTGTAAAAATCCATGGAATTAGCCATGGTTCTGTTAGGTCGCCAGTCACAAGAGGGTTAATTTTATAGTTCTAAAATCAGATGAAGCGTATGGCAAAGAAAGACTTTTACGCAAATAGCTTTATGATAATTATGTTATAATTTCGCGGTATAAAAATATACAAAATTTTCAAAATGTTTTGGAACAGAAAAAAAAAATGTTGAAGTGGAATTGAATTATTCTTTGTTTCACTTGTAGGTTCTCCAAAGATTGATACTGCTTTCGGCATGCGAGATATCACTGTACAAGCTGGTGAAGAATTCACAATCAGAGTACCATTTAATGCTTTCCCCATTCCAACTGCATCATGGACTATTGTAAGTAAAACATATATACATTTTTTTTTTACTCTCTAAGCTTTTGAGCCGTTATTTTTCCTCCCTGCAATTTCTATAAATTCTATGCCTGATATAACCTGATTTTAAAAACTATGTTCATTTTCCCCGTTGCATAAGGTAAAAAAAAAGTATCTCATTCAATTATAAATCCTCATATAATGCAATCGTGGTTAGAGTAAGACGTTTCATAATATCATAAATCGCTGCATTCAGTGTATTTTTCATGGCTATTATCTTATGAATTGTTTTACAAATATGTCAAAAATATTGCCTCACGCTTAGAGGGTAACAAATCTAGTTTAAAATAACGGAAAAAATCTGCCTATTCTATCAATTGCAATTTTTAACTTTTCAAAAATAGCTCTCTAATGATGATGAGATATTTCATTTATCCTCACAGTTACTAATTAAGAAAAGTTACAAAATTTAAAGGCAAATTTATTGAATATTTTCAGTGATAAATCTGGTACTCTTAGGACAGTGTAGGCCAACTGCCATTTGCATATTTCCGAATCGTAATGTTCGCAATTTCTTAAATTAAATAAGGCTAAGATTACGGTTCAAAAATAGTGGTTCCGCATGAGCTGGAGTTATGCCACAGTAATGTAGTATGTCAACTTGATTTCTTTAAAGTATGATAGATGCTTTTTCAACGACATGTCTGACTTTCCACAAGCGAAATTGTTATCGAATTTGTATATTTCTGGATAGAGAAAGTTAATGCCAGTGGATTACGTGAAAACGTTTACCTTGAGCTAAGAACCTTCTACCATTCATTGGACTTCCCTTAACAGAACCTTAATGTAAAGTACCTTTTTATAGCTGTTCTTTTAATTTTTATTATCAGTGTAAATGGACTTTTTTTTTGCTTATTATATTATAGAATGGAACTCCATTGATCAAAACTGACAGAGTGTACAGTGAAGTAAATGTTGCTTTCACCGTTTTTATTAACAAGAAAGCGAAGAGAGAGGACTCTGGAAACTATACATTGGTACTAAAGAACCAGCACGGATCGGATAATGGATCATGTAGAGTGCTTGTTGTAGGTAAGTACCGAAATATAATTTCGCATATTTACCTTTCTTAGTTGACATATTTTTGTTTTTATCTAGTATACCTATTCAAGTGTTGCATTTTATACGACAAACAGTAGAGGTCAGTTTGTTTTCGCTAACTGATTGCCATTTTTAAAGTTTATAAACATGAAGACTGTGCTTTATTCTTTAAAATATAGTTATACTCTTTACATTTTTATACATTAGTATTCAATACATACTATGTTTGTTTCTCAGATTGTTATCTGAAATTCTTAAAATTAACTGAAAACTGTGTTTTTGTTTTTTTTTCAGATAAGCCTGGACCACCCGAAGGACCGCTGGATGTCACTGATGTCAGTCCAGAAACATGCTCTCTGGTCTGGAGACCACCAAAAGATGATGGTGGCAGCTCTATTACCAACTATGTGGTTGAGAAACAAGAGGCTAATACTCAAGTATGATTTTTCTTTCGATAAACAAACATCTACCGAACATTCACTATACATTTAATTTTTTCGGTATAATTTGTTTAGTAACAATTTTATAGAATAAATATTTATATATCTCTTTTCCTTAACCCACTTTATGGTTACAAAATGTTGACGACATTTTTATTATCTGGGAAGATGGAAAACAATCATTAGAGCACTTTTTTGACGAAATTAACCATGTTGATAAAAATATCAAGTTCACGATGGAGTTAGAAAACAATAAGTCGCTTCCTTTTCTTGTTAAAGAAAACAACTGTTTAAAACGGAAAGTTTTCCGAAAAACAATGAAATTTGACAGTGTTATCCCCGTTACAGCAGTTGCCCCATGGAATTATAAGATGGCAGCATTTAGGTCATATATCCAACGTGCCTTTCTGGTTTGTTCCGAAGACTTTTTGGAAGATGAACTCAATTTCACAGTTAATATTGGCTTACGACATGGTTATAATTCAAATCTTATCCGTAAATTGATTGATAAATAGTTCCTGATAATCACTCCCCCAAATTAAATCACGTTTGCAGAAATGTTCCATACTTTCCAATCCTATTTGAAAGATTAAAAGAGATTTTCAAGAAATACAACATTCAACTACCCAGATAGCATGAACATTAGCAGAGCCGCAAGTTTGATTTTTTCTGATATTATCTTGCAGTGACATATTTAAATTGAGAAATTCGCAGCAAATCTCCCTCAAGGTATACCATCACCCACTTGCATGAGTAGTTTGCTGTGAAACTGATTTCAAGATTGTCTTTAAGTCACGAAAGTGACAAAAGCAAAAAATCCCTCTATTGAGAGAATAGACAATCACAGATACGCAGAAATTGCAGAGATTTTATTCGATTGGTACCGCTTCTTTAAAACACTATACTTATCAAATACCAAAAAAAAAAAAAAAGGCTCGAATTGGGAAGTAGAAATCTTACGCTGGCTTGTTTATGGTGGTAAAACGTTGCGTGCACCTTAACGGTGCACGCGTATGCGTCATGTCGGTGGTGTGTATGCGTCAACAGACCTGAACAGGTGTATGGACTGCTTCGAAGGGGTTAAACTTTTAGTGTAACAGTTGTAAACCGTTAATGTGGCATGAAAAGATTACTACTTTGCAGTAAGTTTGCAGTATTTTTGCTTACTTGTTTGTCGTTAATTTGCAATAAATTTGATACAGCATGAATTTAACACGACAAGTTAGCTGCAAGTTCAAAGTGTGGTGACTTCGGCGTTTGCGTTATCTTGCTGCATTCTTGTTATGAACTTTCAGTCTTGTCATGCTGAGCTTACTGCAACTTTGCAGGCTTTCAAAGCAAAAATTCTGCAAATCTTCTGCAAACTAAAAATGCTATGTGGGTAGTAGTATCTAATTCCATGACTTTATTTAATTTAAGGAATAAGAAAATAGATATAATTCCATATACATCTTTCTCTGTGGTTTATGAAATACTTTTTATGTTTACAAGATGGGACAAAGTCCTCATATATTGGTATAACAAAACGTCAATTTTGCCCTTTTTTATTTCAAAATTTCTCATTCATACCAGAAATTCTTATATTATTCTTTTCTTTATTTAAGTCCGACATTCCATGATTACTTAACTCCTTAATTCTCGCTCCCGTCAATATCACGGGCTGAGATGTCGTTCGTTATTTCTCGCTCCCGTCATATTTCCGGGCTGGAGATTTATTGCTGGAAAAAACTTCTGAAACCAGAAAAATTTAACTGGCATTTCGGTGTGAAGTCTTTGAATACGTTTGGGTTTGGCTTTTACGTTGACTGTAATGTTGGGCTTTGTATTACACGTTTCGAAATATGTAACACTCAAAAATTTATTAATAATCAAAATTTAATGTGTATATATTATTTCAAATATTATTTGTAAAAATGTGTGTGATGATGATAAATAAAGATCTAAGATGTGAAAAATAAAGGTTTTATTCACATTAATTTATATGGTGTAAAGCAAACATTAAGACACAGAATTCTCGCATGATGGCTTTTCTACAAATATGAATTTGTTCTATAACATTTTTTTTTTCGCCTTAAAAAAAACTAATTGCATATTTTATTTAGAAACCTTATAATTATTCAATTTCTGTAATAAAATAGATAGGTACTTTTTTGATGGTTTTTCCAAATATTAAGCGATCGTGAAGGGGATAAAGAAAAAATTCTTCTTTGAATATTTCCGGTATGTAATCGAAATTTAGAAATAAAGAAAAACCTCCATTTCTATTTTTCATGTATTTTCTGTGTTTGACACATTTGCTAGTTTTGTGGGGTTATTTAATTAAAAAATTTCGATTTCATATTGTAAATTTTCAAAGAAGAATTTTTTTCGTTAATGTAATCATGAAATGTCTGTTTTAAATAAAGAAAAGAATAGTATCGGAATTTTCTGGTATGAATGAGAAATTTTGAAATAAAAATGAGTGTGAAATTGGCCCCCTGGTGTTTGTACGTCAACGCATCCCTTGCGCCCATACATTCCTATACAATAAATGATTGTTACGAGTGTCCTCTACCAACCCTTAAAGTTTGTACCATGAATTTAGAATCACCCTGTATAGAGAAGTTTTTCATTAAAACTGATTTAATAAATCGTAGTTATAAATCTTTTTCTAAAACATTTACGAAAATAATTAGATTAATTAACAAAATATACTGTTATTGAAACCTGCCAATTCTTATAAAATAAACAATGTAAATAAATGCATCATGATCGTAACTATAAATCGAAAGGTTTTGTAGTTTTAAATTGTTTATGTAACATTTTTAATAAGAGAAAAGATATACCTATGTATTTGATTAAGAAAATAACAACTTTAAAAAATATTTAGCTTCGTCTGTTTCGCTGTGCTTTCTAACTGTGATCGAAAAAAGCATTTTGTATAAAAAGCCATTTATTAATAGAAGGATTAAATAAATTTTATAATAAATTTTACTTACTGGTAATTAAAAGTATCATCGGAGCATAAAAGGTTTAATAAGATGGCCTACAGTCTTTAACATACGAAACTTGCAGTAAATATTTTGTACTTTAATAAAAATTAGATTAAAAATCAAGATAATTTTGGTTTTTGTTGAAGTTGTTATTATAAGCATTTATTTCATTTTTCTACTCTTATGATTTATTTTACTGTAGGTTTGGGTCAAACTTAGTAGTTATGTACGAGGATGCCATTACGAAGTCATGGGATTGGAGCACAAGAAGAAATATCACTTCCGTGTCCGTGCTGAGAATAAGTATGGTGTTGGTGCGCCACTGGATACTGATCGTTTAGTTACAGCTAAATACTCATTTGGTAATTACTGTCTATAGTTTATATTATTAGAATTTAGATTAATCAATGATTAAACAGTTTTTTCATTAATTAAAGTTATTACAAATACAGAAATAAAAGAAATTCAATTAAACATGTGAGGTTTTAATTTTTCATTTAAAAAAAAAAAAAAACTTTTTTTTTTTTTTTTTTTTTTTTTTTTTTTTTTTTTCAATTCGTATATTATAGCAACAAAAAAAATTAATCATAAAAAAATATTTTAATGTTTAAACCTAAAATGAGGAAAATTTCAAAATGTTCAAAAATCAATATTAGGAGTAAAACATTAATTAATTTGAGGAAGCTAAATTAGTTTTAAAATAAAATGCCTATAACTAACAATATATGTTTAAAATTAAATGATTATTAATTAATTATATTTAGAAAAATTTGTTAGTTTTTTTTTTTTTTTTAAAGTTCTGTTCCTTTTTATCTAAATATTTTTCTTTTCCAAAAACCAAAACAAAATTGTAAGACTTACGATTTAAGAAAAGGTTAGTTATGTTAATTTAATGTAGAGCCGTACCTTAATGTATGCGTAAAATAAATAGAGTATGTTTCTTGTTGTTTGTTCTCTTTCCTAAATAAATAAATAAAAATAAATAAAAGTAATCGATCAATCAATAACTCAATTTTTCATCATAAGTTTTAAAATATCTAGGAAGGGTGAGTTCGCGATTAGCGTCAAGCTAAGGACCCAGTATAAATATAAAATTGTTGTAATAAAATTTTTATATCAATAATGAAAGATAGAAATCTATTTTCTTACCTTTCTGGTGAAACAGACATACGCTGGTTTCCTTCTTACGTATGCAACCTGTAATTTTTATTTAATAAATAGATGTGGCAAATTGTGAACAATATCATCTACGAAGAATCCAGATGTAGAGAAAAAACTATTTAATGCTTGAAGAAAATCTGGGTTACAGGGATCCACACTCACACCTAAAAAATATAAAGTAAAAGATTAAATATTAATAAGATAAGAGTAATGACATCGAAAATCCAGTAGGAGACGTAAGTCTTCCATAGGACAAAGAGTTGACACACAAAAAACCGTGCGTCTTGACCTCGCAAAATCGGCCCTTCAAGTGAGAAGTAAAAAGGGGGCCCACACGAGTTAAAACAGAGTAAAAAAGTCTGGAAACAATAAAACTGCTTAACAAGCAAAAAAGTTCTAATTAAAGGAGTCTATATCGTCAGAAAAGTTCTCTAGTGCTGCGATCTATTGTCGCCTTTTCGAAACATAAGTCTCTGACACAATTGTTCATTAGTCCGTGATCTTACGAGAACTTCGCTCAGGGAAGTGTCGCCATCTTGGAACACATTTCACAACTGAAAATGAAGGCGAGTTGCACATGTCACAGGTAAATTGTCATTTCACAGGCGAGGCGGTGTTGGACATAAAACCACTTACGCTGAGACGTTTTCCAACAATAAGTTATATCATAGTCTTTAATTTTTTGTGTCAATTTTTACAGTCATGCGTATATTATATATATTTCGTTTATTATCTCGATAGATCCACCTGGACCGCCCAGCACACCAACCATTACCGACTATGATGGTGCTAATGTCAGCTTGTCTTGGGATCCACCTGTTAACGATGGTGGAGCTAGAATCCAAGGATACCAAGTTGAATACTGTGATATGGCTGATGGCAGATGGAGAGCAGGAAACGAATACTTGGTTAAGGATACACACTTCACTAGTAAGTCATAATACAACTCATAAAAACATTTTTTATACAACAACTAAGAATTAACTTTTTGGAAAGAAGTTATTTTTTAACATACTTTTTTCGCTTGTCATTCGATTACAAAAGCTAAAAATTAGACTCTTATTATAGTCCAGGCAATAGGGAATTTTACCTAGCAAAATTAATGGTAGTACTGGAAATCGGCTTTCTAGATTTTTTTTGGGTCGCTGAATCTGAATTTGTAACTTCCCACCAAAATTTCCCCCGGCAACACCCACAAATTTAGGTAAAAAGCCCCCCCCCAAAAGGTTTTTATTAAAATATTCCATTTTTTATTGTTTTAGGGGGAAGTAGCTAGAAATTCAGAAAGTAGACAAAATTTGCAACAAATTAGATATATGACATTATGACTTAGGATGAAGGGGAAGGGGGGATCTGCCTCGGAACACGCGCCGCAGTGCTGCGTGGACTAAGTTGCGCAATTCCACTTAACCACTCACACGTTTACATTCGCCCTCCCATCTCCCCTCCGAACTTTCTATATAAGGTTTACTTTAAGATTTTTGGGTCGCTGAATCCGAACTTTTAACTTTCCCCCAAAAATTATTTCCCCCGAACTCCCCTCCAAATAGTTGTTTTTAACTTAAATTTCTTATTGTTTTAGGGGAAAAGCATTACGAAATTCAGAAACTACACAAAATTTGCTACAAATAGGACATATGACATTATGAATTAGGATGAACGGGGAGGGTGAGGGCTGCCTCGGAACATGCACAGCGGCGCTACGTGCACTAAATGATGAAGTCCAGGCAATAGGGGATTTTATCTGGCAAAATTAATGGTAGTACTGGAAATCGGCTTTCTAGATGTTTTTTGGGTCGCTGAATCCGAATTTGTAACTTCCCACCGAAATTTCCCCCGGCAACCCTCGAAAAAATTGATTTTTTGAAAAAATTTGGTTTTTGAGAAAAGCGCGCGGGGAATGTTCCGAGGCATCCCCCTCTCTCCCCGTTTATCCTACGTCATAATGTCTTATATCCTATTTATTGCAAATTTTGTCTAGTTTCTGAATTTCGTAATGCTTTTCGCGTAAAGCAATAAGAAATTTAAGTTAAAAACAACTATTTGGGGGGGGGGGGGAATTTTGGAGGTAAGTTAAAAATTCGGATTCAGCGACCCAAAAAACTTAAAGTAAACCTTATAGAGAAAGTTCGGAGGGAAGATGGGAGGTCTACTGTAAACGTGTGAGTGGTTAAGTGGAATTGCGCAACTTAGCCCACGCAGCACTGCGGCGCATGTTCCGGGGCAGATTCCCCCTTCTCCTTCATCCTAAGTCATAATGTCATATATCTAATTTGTTGCAAATTTTGTCTACTTTCTGAATTTATAGCTACTTTTCCCCTAAAACAATAAAAAATGGAATTTTTTTAATAAAAACCTTTTTTGGGGGGCTTTTTACCAAAATTTGTGGGGGTTGCCGGGAGAAATTTTGGTGGGAAGTTACAAATTCGGATTCAGCGACCCAAAAAACATCTAGAAAGCCGATTTCCAGTACTACCATTAATTTTGCTAGGTAGAGTCCCTATACGGTCTCTATTGCCTGGACTATTATAAAGCACAAGTATGTTAGCGAATAACGCTGACGTCATATTGACGATGGCAACATTCTGAAAGATCAATTTCATTTTAATACTACTTTTATTTTATTTCTAATCATATGCGCAATTTAAATTTGTACACTGTCGAATAAAAAAAAAATGTATTTTCAAATGCAATTTGTGTAAAAAATGTAAATCAATTTACTGATCTTTCATAATTTTTAAATTATTTTTGAACATGAATTATTTTTAAATTTATTTATATTGCAGGGAGCTCGATTACCGAAAATTAACCCATTTTCACTTAAAATATTTAAATAGTTCAGCATTTGTGCCCGGTTAATATTCCATAAAGAAATTAAAATTTCATCAATAAATAAATAAATAAATATTTTTTATAAACACACATTTAAACACTAAAATAATATTACACACTTAACTTAAACACTGAAATAATCTTAATCAAAAGACCGCTGCAAGGAGCGAAATGTTTAGCGATTTTTTTCCGAATTACCTCTGGCATGTGCTATATGCGAGAATATCTCTATTAATAAATTTCACAACTTTATTTGAAATTTTCATGTAACAATACTTTTTTTGTTGTTAGGAGATATCTAAATAAATATACATTAAATGTTAAACATCTATTAGATTTTTCAATTTAAAAAAATGTTTCTCACCTATGTTCTGTACTCTGGGCATACCTTATATCTTTAAAAAGTTATCTTTGACATTTGAAAACTTCGTACAAGCTGTAATCATCTCATTTTAATACGAGAAAACTTTTCGTTTATGATTAAGGGAAAAAGTATGTCAAAAATGCAAATTTCTTTTTGTTTTAAACTGTCACCTTTAATTCCTTGAGTATTAAATTTACATATATTTCAATATAGTGTAAAATTTAAGTTTGTAGCATTTTAATACGAGTACATATTACATTTATTTTGTTACTGCTATATTGTATTTTGGTTATAACAACCTTTATTTGTTTCAGTTCCTAACTTATCTGAAAATCATGACTATCAGTTCCGCATTAAAGCCAAGAATGCTGCTGGACTTGGTGAAGCTAGTCAGCCAACTAGCACATTCAAGCTGAAGAAGAAATTCAGTAAGTTTTCCTTTTCAACTATACATGGGAACCAATAAGAAGAGGATCAGGAGAGGATCATTTCCCCTCCTTGATTTTGAAGCTTAATTAACAAAATTTTCTTTATGATGTTTCTCTAATGATGTTTTAGTATACACATAGGCATAAATATACAATATTTTCTATTAAAGTGACTGAACTTTGAGCAAAATAAACTAAGAATTTTCCGACGAGAGCTGTGAACATGGTCAAAGCGATTGTGTAAACACGCAAGGAGACTAATGATCATATTTACTATTTACCTCAACTTAGAAAATCTGGGTCGAAAGATAAAATTGTATTCATCATTAATCTTTTTGCACTTCGCCGCTATCAGGTCCAATCAGGTTAATCGTAATATCAATTAAGCTTTCAACACAGGTTTTTCTGGGTTGAAGTAATGGTGAATACGAACACAAAAGATCCTTTTATCTTTATTTCGGTAAAACTTTAAAACTCAAAGAGAAGGCTGTCACTTGTTCGTTTATTTTACGCCCCACCCCTAACAACATTAAAGGGATTTTTTGTTTACTTAAAAAAAATTACTTAGAGCCCCTAAGATTTTCTTATCAACGGACACTTTAAATGAGTAGGTTAGCAATCTAATCACTAGCAATCTAATAGCAAATAATCACTATATACAGATTCTTTATGATATTAGCTTCAAAAGGCTCCAAATTCAACCCTGCATCCTTGTGCAACTTTTAAGTTATTATTTTAAAAAAGATTAATATTTCATATGTATAATTCATATAATTCCTCAGTTTTATTTTGTACATATGATTTCTAAGTTAGGAATTAAAGCATGATATTGTTGATTTGCTGATTCATTAGTCAATATTCAACGTAATTGTTTTGTTTGTTACAGGCCCGCCATCACCTCCACAGGATGTCATGGTTATGAAGATTGGTCGCAGCTATGTTGAACTGAGGTGGGAGAAACCAAGATCTGATGGAGGAAGCAAAATTACAGGTGTGTAATTTGTCTCTATTTTAATATTTTTTTTTATTACTAACCATCCTTTTGATTACTAATCATTATTTCTCATAGTTAGTAATCGAAATTTATTACTACACATGGGATATTTTTTTCAACAATTTAAAGAATTAAATTACATAATCTACAAAAGCTTTAAATAATAATATCTTTTCTTTAAAATACTTACCAAAACCTTCTATAAATAACCATGCTTTTTTTTATTTTAGAGAAATTGTTGTTAATTAACGCATTGTTTACGGGTACATTTCGCGGCGGAATTGTGCGGGGTTTTGCGCGCAAATTTAGTTAACCCGTACTAGTACGTGTCCCGCGCTCAAGTATTAATCGTCAGAAAACGTACTAATACGTGTGTCCCACACACAATGTGTTAAGTTGAAACATATTGTGTCTCAGTAAAAAGCATAATCGAAAGCAACACTTGCTGGAGATAGAAACGACACGAGACTGACTATGATGTAGATTGGGCCGATGAGATATAGCTTTGATCGCAAACATAGTGAAGAAGTCGTGCATTGCTACCACAACAACACCAGATAAGGTGTTTTCTGTTAAGGACGTTTAACACAAATGCAGGACAGTCCATTCCATGAAAACTTTATTCAAGAAGAGGCATGAGCCGTAAAATAGCATGATGGTGGTCTACGTATAAATTAAGAGCCTCGAAAATGTATGTTCACTGGAAAGCGGTCCGAGAAGAAGTATATGGAATCTTACTAAGTTAAAACTGCCAAAAGTAGGCATGTAATTGATCCAAGGTACAAACAGAAAAAGCTTCAGTTAGGCTGCGAGCCATATTAAAATTTGAACGAAATAAGCGCCAAGTAAGGGGGCCACATTTGGCTATCCATTAAAAAGTAAAATAAAAAGGCAAACCCATCAATGCAACAGAAAGCTTCACGTTCTGCATAATTAACGAAAAACATCCTCTTGCAGGCAGATGTAAAAATACAATTTGAGGGCTTTTTATTTTTGTTTATTCGAGACGCCAAATAGCTTAACACTAGAACGCCCGGAAGTTTTACTCATGTTTCATAAAAATATTTCCCACCAGAATTTTTATTTAAAATTGTTTAACTGATTTATTTAACGAGAATCTGCAATTTTAAAATTTAACTTATTTTGTGAAAGAATTTCTGGTTCCAATTGACATTTAATCATATGGTCGGAGTCGAATCGACTCCTTCTGGGCGTTCTAGTGTTAAAGCAGAAGCCTTATTTCAGATTGCCACAAGAGAGACCACTTGAGATAAACCACAAGAGAGGCTAGCTCACATAAATAAAAGGAGTGGTATTTATCTAAACAAATTATAAATAAAAGAATATAATTGCGGGGATAAAAAATTTTGCTTAGATTAGAAGTAAAGATATATCTTTTTTGAATGCAAATGTTTAACATAAGAAATGAAAAAAATTTAGAAAAAAATATTAATTTTGAATAAAATATAAATTCAACATATAGCATCGCCATACTGACCATTCATCGTACCTGATACAGACATCGCGTCGCATGAATTGTTCAAACATGCATAAATATATTTGGAATTTCACGATATTAGGTGATGGCAATTCTTGTCAAGAAGTTCATGTCAGAAGCGATTCATATACAATAAAATTTAAGGTCCACCGCATAAAGAAATTAATGTCAGATAAATTTATATGAATGTGGAGATCTATGCAACGGATGCGCGACGCTATATGCAAACTCTGGCATACAGCGCCTCCTTTCCATTTCCAGTTGTATTTTCTTATGTGAATGGGGTTCATATCAATGTTATCTATCACCTTTTACAGTTTGATCGTGAAACTTTTAGACATCCTGTATGATGTTATCAATCAAAATTCTGTTTTATTTTTCATTGTTAACATCTAACATGCTTTAATGTAATGGATTTGTATTGTACCCTGGGTTCAACCCAGAATTTGACTTTTTAAAATTTGTCTAACTTTTTTTTTAAACACAGTCTGAGAATATGTCAGATTCTATTAGAAATTCATCCAGAAAGAATCATTTTGTTGTTGCTGATGTTAAACAGATGTGATGTTATATTACTTCCATTACTATTTCTCTGCTACCTTTGTTATATATTATCTTACTTATGGCTATTATTTTTATAGGTTACATCGTTGAACGTAGGGAAGCTGGAAGCAATTTCTGGTTTAAAGCTAATGATTTCCCATGTGCTGATTGCAACTACACTGTGATGAATCTCATGGAAAATACAGAGTATGAATTCAGAGTTTGTGCAGTGAATGCTGCCGGAAAGAGTGAACCAAGTGCTTGCACTAATCCAGTTAAAGTGTGTGAAATTGCAGGTAAGATACCGTACTTGTAGGTTAGACATGTTTTTAATAAGAAATCGTTATGGTTTCATATTTTTTTCACGGGCTGGATTATAATTAAATTCATTATTGTTTAAAGGGAAATTATACTTGCTATATGTTGTAAATAACTATGTTTTTGTACTTATTGAACATTATTTCACGTAGATGGTCAGAAACCAGAATTTGTCAGAAAACTGTTTAACAAGAGTGCGGCATTGAAAAAGACATTGTTATTTGATTGTGAAGCTATTGGTAAACCAGCTCCAACAGCTAGATGGTAATTTTTTTCACATATACTTAAATATAAATATAATGATTTTTTTCTCTTTTTGCATATGCTCTTGAATTTTTTTAATTTGCAGAATTGAGTGAGAAAATACTTGCTCTAAAGTTTCGTGAAATTAGATTATATAACAACGATAAAGCTGTATTAATAGAAATTAAAAATAGGAACCGAATAATATGACCCCAGTTAAATCGTTTTGGATAAATAATGAAAATAATAATTTCGCGTAAATTGTAGCATTTTCTTTTCTCTTTTAACTCACCTATAAGGAGTAGCGTAAAATCGGAACATTAAGTATGACAAAGTTTTGTATAAAACAACCTGCGGCAAAAAGTCTTAAATCTATTTGCAGCTTGATGAATCATTCTTAACTGCAGATATTATTACCGGTAACAAAATAATCAATCCAGTAATAAATCAAAATGCTGATAAATCTGTGGCAGAGTGCCTGGGTTCTCTTTTATAAGGTTATCATGTTATCTAGTCGACCAATGGGTTTTGAGAGGAGAGAATCACTAGTTTTTGTGCATGAATGAGCTATCTATTATATCATTTTTTAGGTTTCGCAAAGCGCGCATGTATTTTTGGAAATCTGGTTGTCATGATTATGTTTGCAATGATATGTTAACCAATTAAAGACTGAGGTTGCGTTTTCGCAACATTATGTTTGTGATTTTTGCATTTATGTTTAATACCAATAAAAGACAAAAGTAAAATTTGTCTTATTTAATTAAGACATTTCAGCGATTAATAAAGTAAAGTTAAGTGCTTAACAAAAAGTAGTTTCAAAAAGTGGTGTCTGAATAAAATTCGTTTAAAACTTGCTGGTCCTTAATGGATTAATTAGGTATCTGTAGTTGCATAGTAGCTACACATAGTGCGATAGTAAACAGACTCAGCGGATTTAGAACAGATCTCACCTAAGGGTAATCAAGTTCTCTAGGGCTGCTTGACGTATGTCCCCAATATCTACTCGGTTCAGATGCCGAACCAAGTGATTGATCTGAATCTGATTGACTTGCCAGATTCAGATATCCAGGCAATACTGACTTTAACCCCTTAACGGTCGCATTAAATTACGGTTTAAAAATTCAAATTGCTCCTTGGAACCACTTTTTTGAAAAAGAAATATTCACTTTATTTAATAACAGGTAAACCGATACGATAATAAAGACAATTACATTATTTTATTAAACTGGTGGGAATCAACCAATCTGAATAAAAGACACAGCCCGTGAATATCACGGGAGCGAGTATTAAAGGGTATACAATATATCGGGCTGCTTGACGTATGTTCCCAATACCTACTCGGTTCAGATGCCGAACCGAGTGATTGATCAATATTGTATGTCTTTCAGGTAGTGTTCGTTGAATTAAAATTTTCATCTAAGGCTTAGGTATTTCTTATTGAGTGCGTAGTAGCTATGTGGTATGTCGTCTGTCTCCAGTACTGTATCCCAATTCTAATCCAAGCAGTGGAAAATTTGAAAAAAAAATGGAAATTTTCATTTTCCAGTATTTAATCAAGTTAAAAAAATAATTTGAATGAAAAAACAGAAAGTTCCTATTTTTGAATATTTATTTAAGTTATAAAAATATAATTTGAATGGGAAGATTCAATTTTTCAATATTTAATAAGGTTATAAAACTAATTTTAAACAATATTAGCAATTTATATAATGAATTTTTTTTAAAAATATTCGTTAGAGTGATTGTGGTTTTAACGAATTTCGTGCCTTCTCAGATTGTTGCACGATGAGGTTGATGCATCCAGAGATGTTTGTTTTTTGTTGTTTGTTTGTTTTGTTTTCCTGGTCTTCAAGCGCTTTTACATGACAAAGTACTAGTTTACAAACCGTTGCACAAACAATACCAACATTATTAATAGCGCGCGAATGGCACAGTTTGCTTTATTGCGTTTTAGACATTGAAGAAAATATTTGATAAATGTACGTAAATTATTATGTGCATATTTACATATTTTTTGTATAATCAGACTCATCATTAAATTGTGTTATATATAAATTGTGTGCATAAAAAATAAGCTATGCGCGATGCCATCGATCGCCACTTCGAAGACATGAAAAATCAGTATCGCCTGACAGCGGCCGAGAGGTTCTGCTCTCGAAGCTGGTAGACGGGAGGTGCTGGGTTCGATCCCAATCGCGCCCGTCGGCCTAATCGTTCGGAGTTTTCGTGGTTTTCTTCGAACCTTGGTTCTCCAAGCGTTAATACGGGTTAGGTTCCCTTAGAAAGACCCCCACGAAGGGCACTCCCCCCCCCTTAGGGCCTATATCCCTCGTGTTGATAATTGGCTGACATAAATACAACTACAACAACTACAGTATCGCCTGAATCTAGAGAGCCAATCAGAACAGCTCCGGATCTGAACCAAGAATTGTTGTGAATATGCCTATTTGACACCTCGTGTTGACTCCAAATGGGGCCCGCGAGTAGCAGTTTTTGGTAGATTCACTGGTTGTGAGTTTCACCTATTTGGTAAGAAGTTGAGTTTGATACTTCGAATAAAGAAGTAGCGGGATCCACGGGCTTTTATTTATTGTTTATACCAGGGGTGGCCAACTGTGGCATGCTAGACACCACTAAAATTGTATAGTAATCATTGCCTTATCTACTCATGAAATCTCTATGATTCAAAAAGTCGCCTATTTCTTTAAAAAATTAGTGGTATACGCGTGCCCACAGTTGGCAACCCCTGGTTTATACTATCCTCTAAAGGACCATTCCATATTACGTGTGGGACATTTTGAACAAAACAATTTCTAATTAATCATTTTTCAATACATTTCTTATTTAAAAATCCAAACAAAAGTTCTTTAACCCGGGATTACACGCGCAGGGTATTACATACCAAGAGTGCGCACGGATATTACATTTCTCACCACTATTTTTCGAAAAGTAATCTTCAAATAGTTTGATCGTAGAATGTGTGACAAACGTCAACCATTAAATAAGATGACGATTTTTATTTGAATTTATTGGTGGCAAGTATAAATCGTACCTATCCTGGATACGCGCGAGTATTCCCGGGTTAAAAAATATACACTTTACCGTATTCTTTTATGCAAAAACCTATCATTTTGATATAATAGTTATTTTTTAAATAGCTTTTTAAAAACGTTACGTGTGTGATTTAGAAAAAAAGCAAATTTTGAGTAGTGAAATTAAATGATATCTTTCTGTGAGTTTT
Source organism: Maratus speciosus (assembly GCA_963932465.1). Taxonomy (NCBI): domain Eukaryota; kingdom Metazoa; phylum Arthropoda; class Arachnida; order Araneae; family Salticidae; genus Maratus; species Maratus speciosus. The sequence continues at coordinate 231,205,636 of OZ010794.1, read as the reverse complement.
ATTTCCACACATTTAAATTAAAAAATATGGTAATAACTTATTTACCATACCATCTAAAATCACAATTAAATTAAAATTAAAAAAATAATTGAATAAATGAAAATTAAAGCCTGCGTTACGTATGTGACTCTGCACAGAATTGCCCTAAAGTGGATTTCTTAGATTTCTGTAAAACGGGTGATGAGGACAGTGAAAGCCGAGTTTAGTGGTTTATAATTTAATGAGTTTGGGAAAGGATCCCCCCCCCCCACCTTGTCTTTCTTAAATTGAGCTTTTTTATCGTCTGAATTAAGTCTTGAAAGGAAACAAAATATTGTATAAATAATAATTTCGAATGATATGATGTTTCAACAAACTTAAATATTGTCTATATTAGAAATTTTCTAAAAATTGGTGTAACTGATATTGAAAAATCCGTTGAAACTCCCAATCTAGTAAATGATAAAGTAGCTGAATGCTTACTTTTATCATTCAGTTCCGACATAAAATCTACCGAAGCAATTTTCATTCTTTTAATAGTTTTAGTTATTAAACAGCTAAATAAGACATACATTAGCATGTTGTTGCCATTGTTGTTATAGTACCTGCACACTGTAAAATGTATTGGGCACTGGAGCAATAATTCCTTGACAATTTCCTTATATAAGGCTTTTAAAACCTAGTATACTAACGATAAATCCTGAAAAAAAAAATTTCCTTGGATTGCAGCGGCTTGAAGTAAAAGATATCCAAGACTTTTAGTATTTATTTGAGTAGGTAATAGATAATAATCAACTTATTTTACATAAAATTAAAACTTTACAGTTATAGTTGCAGAAAATGTGACGTCGTAACAGAGCATGGGTATCATTTGAGTGCGATATCATGTTACACAGAAGGAGGTGGGGGTAAAAAAGTCTGGATTTGAGTATTAACGGATGACCCCTTGACAAATTTTCTGAGATTTTATTTGCTACGAAGTCCTATTTTTTTTACAATGGAATTTTCTGTCGTCTTCATAAATTCATAGCACATTTTTGAACGGCAGCCAATCAATGTTGCTATTTAATCTGCATGAAAATCCATTTATCTAAATTAAGGGGAGGGGACTTTCACCCTTTTCCCCCTTTAATACTTAACCAATGAACCTCCAAATCTAATGAAGGAAGCGCCATATCGGAATAAACCGGTATATCAAATTGGAAGCAAATCGAATAATTCTGCATGAAAGACCCATTTATCTAAATTAGGGCGAGACTAGCCCTCCCCCCCCCCTTTATACTTTACCCATAAACCTCCAAATCTAATGAAGGCAGCTTCTTAACATAATAAACCGGTATACCAAATTTGGAACAAATCGAATAATTATGCATGAAAAACCCATTCATCTAAATTAAGGGGGGGGGGGGGTTAGCCCCCCTTTCCCCCCTTTATACTTAAGGGGAGACGGTACCTTTTAAACTACTTTTTCGATTTTGAATAATACTGTAATATACTTAAGTATAATGTCACTACAGATATGAGGTACTATAAAGCAAATATAATTTCATATAATTAAAAAAAAAAAAATCTTGTAGAACAGCCTATTTAACTAAAATTTAAATTTAAAAAAAATTAAAAAATGTTTTTAAATCCCTACTACTTTTTTAAATATGAATATTTTTGCTTCAAATTTTTTCTCCATATTCCTTAGATTATACTACATAAAACTGTGCATGGATTTTTAGATGTATGGGATATTACATTTAATATCAATCTTTTTCTCTTTTGTATAGTAAAAAATCAAGCAAAAAGAATTGAAATTCTAAAAAAAAAAAACTATAACCTTGAATGTTAAATCCATGCACAATTTTATGTAGTATGTTTTTAGGATTTTGTAAAAAAAAATTTGAAGCGAAAATATTCAAATTTAAAAAAGTAGTAGGGATTTAAAAACATTTTTTTAATTTTTTTTATTTAAATTTTAGTTAAATAGGCTGTTCTACAAGATTTTTTTTTTTTGAAATTATATGAAATTATATTTGCTTTATAGTAATTAATATCTGTAGTGATATTATATTTAAGTATATTACAGTATTATTCAAAATTGAAAAAGTAGTTTAAAAGGTACTGTGTCCCCTTAACTAATGAGCCTCCAAATTTAATCAGGGTAGCTCCTTAACGTAATAAAACGGTACACCAAATATGGAGCAAATCGAATAATTCTGCATGATAAACCCATTTATCTAACTTAAGGGGAGGGACCAGCCCCCTTTTCCCTTTTATCCTTAACCAATGAACCCCCAAAACTAATCAGGGAAACGCCGATCGAAACGAATCAAAAAATGAACATCGAAAGAAAATTTGAAGGAAATCGGACATTTCTATCAAGAGTTATCGCGTTACGTACATACATACGTACATACATACAGAACGGGAGGTTACATTAGCTCTCAGGCTTTGATAGCCTATGAGCTAAAAATTGAGGAGAAAAATAAAGAATTTTCTTGAATATTTTCAGTGTTACGAAGAACTTTTCAAAATGTCCCAAGCGCATTCCATATCAATTAAAACCCCCATTATTTTTTTATCGTTTAAACTAAATATAATTGGAAACGTTAAAAATAGTTAATTGCAGAAACAGGATGAAAAAATGCTGAAAATTTCATAAAAATTAAGAAATATGTTTTTTTCTTACCTTTTTATTCAAATATATAAAATTCGGCGTACAGTTTTATTGGTATAAAACAAACTTATATAAAAAATACTGAGGATTTTAATTGATGTGGAATGCGCATGGGGCATTTTGAAAAGTTCTTTATAAGGCTTAAAATATTCAAGAAAACTCCCTGTTTTTCTTTTCAATTTTTTTTTTTGTGTGTGTGTGATAAATATATGCCATAATGCATATAGTGTGCCTTTGAATAGTATTTAAAGTGAAATTTAAAAAAATTAGTTTGAAGGTCCCTTGTCCCCTTAACCCTTTATAAACTGACGGTCCTTATAAGTAGGGGAGGTATGATACACTTTTTTTTTACTAATTTTTTACAACCCTTAGAAAGCTATTTTTAAACAAATTTTTCGTGTTTTCTTATAAAGTGACCTTTTATTCATTTATTAAAAATATTGTGAATTTAAAAAATAGTCATTCAAAAAATATATCCCAATTATTTTGGATGGCTACTACTGTATCAAATCTCCCCATTACTGGGGAGGATTGATACACTAGCAAGGGAGGTTTGATACATTGTTATGTAAATTGAAACAATTCAAGTTATGCGTCATACAATTTTTTATGATAAATCTCAAAATATTAAGTAAAATTTAAAACGAAATGACATTGGCATATTTTTGTTTCAGAAATGTTTTTTACAAAAATATTTAAACAATTGTTATTATTTAAACAATCCTATTAACAAACTTTTTAGAAAATAAATAATGAAAAAAACCCCGAGAGATCTAGCTGCAAGGAAAAATGGAGTGAGCATTGCTGATTTGCAAACAATTTAACATAAATTTAGCACATTTAAGATTCCTTTAACCCTTTCAGGGGCAAAACATTTTCAATGCTAAAGTGTTGAATAAATGATTGGCACCGGAATTTACCAACAAATTTAATTAGAAATAAGAAAAGGGATATATTTCACTTTCATACTAAATGGAAAATATTTTACAAAAATGCTTGTGCCAATGTGGAGTTAGGGAATTAAAATTAAGTAGTTTCATAAACACAAAAACACACCTGAAATGTTTAAAAGAAAAACTAATTACTCTATCATTTTGATAAGTGAAATCGGGTAGATTTAACGTTTTTTTTCTTTTTGCCCCTCGTAAATTACAGAAACATTTTCCCTTTCAGGCCATTTAAACTTTTTCCCTTCTAGATGACGAGTAAAGCGAACTAACCATCTATCATCGCACTGCTTTTCTATGTAACATACATAATGTGTATGAATAGTCTCTTTGTTCTTCCTTACCAATTTCAGTAGCTCTTTCTTTAAAACAATAATGAATATTACAGTCCTATATTAGTTTGCAAACTTAAAAAAACTATTAAATTCCAAATATACAAGTGTATCATTTCTCCCCAGTACTAATGTATCATTTCTCCCTATTATGCCTTATTGGATTATCAATCACTTTGTACAAATGCAGTTGCAAAATGGTAATCTACTTTCTAGTGAAACTAATCCTAACAGTGTGCTTTATAAATAAAAAAAATTACAAGATATTATCTTCACAATAATAAGAGTTATGAAAGAAAATCAGTCAATGAAAAAATTTACATTGACTTTCCAAAAACCTTCAAAATTAAAAGAAAAGAAAAGTTGTCAGTTCTTCAATGATTAGTCCAGCTAATGATGGCTTCAGCAAATAAAAGAAGCCTTCACATGTGTTAGAATAGCTTTTAATGCCATTTGTTGAGAAAAATTGTCAATGTATCAACCCTCCCTATGTATCAAACCTCCCCTACCTCCCCCACCATTAAAATAACTTGTTATAAAATTCATTTAATACATCGATTAGTAGTATATACAGTTTAGAATGAGTTATAGATGCATTACTTTATCTTGTTCCGAAAGCCTTTTTGGTTACACAAAACAACAATATTTTTAAGAGGATGATTTCTTTTGACTTTACATCTTTCCAGCTTTTTTGGCGTTGTGGGGTGGGGGAGAATTTTTCAATTCGGAAATATTTCTATATTTCGATTGTAAGAACATTATATTTGTACATTTCCTAATTCTACAAAATACTAAGAAAAATATTTAAAATAAAATATTTGAGTGGGTTTATAAATACTGCACAAAATCTCTGTAAATTTAAATTTAATTAATCCTTCTAAATCCTTCAAACCTTCTAAGGACCTTCTAAAATTTATTAAATGATTATGTAAATCTTCTAATATAGTTTCAAAAATTCATGAAAAATACTTTAGAAAATAAAATTTTCATGAATTCATAATTCAGTACATAAAGGGTTAAAATATACATTCCCTCGTAAATGTATTTTAGTTTCTTTGTTATAAAAACTGATTCTCTCTTAGACTAATTTTCAAAACTCGGGATTTGTGCCATATTTGTTTGTTTGCCATTTATTTTTACTTCTTTTTAAGAAAAAATTTAATAGATGTTTTCTAATTGTGACTATTCACGCTAGGTATAAAAATGGCAGAGAGATCCATTCCTCGCCTCGCATAATGCTCACTGAAGGCAAAGACGGCGAATTCAAACTCATGATTACCGAAGTTTGGGAAGCTGACGAAGGCGAGTATGCTTGCATCGTTAGCAATTCCTTGGGATCTGACAAGTGTTTTGCCAGAATGATTATAGCAGGTATAAAACTCTTTTTTTTCTCGTTAACTGTGTTCATTAATTCCTTACTTGCTGACAAATCTTCCTTATGTTGGTGCTCAATATTGTATTTGTCGGAAGTATTTACTCTGGAATATCAATATTGGTTATATAATTGCTGTATATTCAAATATTTCCCATGAAGAGTCTCTATTGCAGAAATGTTATTTTTACATTAAAAATATTATCAATGTAATGAAATATTGGATTTACACTGAAAATATTTGCAATGAAATCTCAATATTTTAGAAATATTGGATTTACTTGAAAGTGATTGGAAGGAAATGCCACTATTACAGAAATGTTATATTTACATTGAAAATTGCAATGTAATGCCACTATTACTGAAATATTGTATTTGGCTCGAAAATATTTGTAATGAAATGCAGAAATATGGACTTATTTTGGCCTAATTACTAGGATCAAAATATTTTTTCAAAGCCAAAAGTTACATTATACAGCACTTCAAATGTCTTGTCAATACATTAATAGTATATTAATATATTGACTTAAAAATTAGAAAATAGTGTCAGCAAATAATTTAAACCAATTTTATTTATCAGATGAATCAGATCAGATTGTTGATCTTATAATTGTTTAAGCTATTAAAAATAATAGTATGTTATCTTTTCTTCTAGTTGCTCCAAGGATTGATCGTTGTCCCACAGAAGTGTTCTTCCCTGAGAAAGACAATGCCAAAGTTAAAATATACTTCTCTGGTACTTCTCCATTCGATGTTACTCTGTTCAAGGATGGACAAGAAATCAAAGAAAGTCCTCACATCAAATATACAGTCTTTGATGAGTTTGCCATTATTTACTGGAAAGAAATCGAAAAGAATGATATGGGAAAATACAAGCTCACCGTCAAAAATGAGAGTGGATCGGCTGATGCAGAATTCACTCTTTATGTAACAGGTATTATTACAAGATAGTTGAATTATTCTTACAATATTTTTATATTAATTAAAAACTATAATTTCCTTAAAAAATATATAAAAAGAAAAAAGTCTTATTTCGGTTTTTTTTATTGTTTTAGTGCGATGTACCAGTTTAATCAGAAGATTTTTTTTTTGTAACTCAAAGTCCTTACGCTGGCATATCATTGTTTTTTTCTTTAAAAATTAATAATTTGTTCTGCTTTAGAAAAATATAATACATCACTGAAAACAAACTTTTTTTAAAACAAATATTCTTAAAAAAAAAAAAAAAAAAAAAAAAAAAAAAAAAAAAAAAAAAACATACATAAATGTAGTTGCAATATCAGAAATAAAAAGAGATAAGCTAATAGATTTACAAAATTAATAATTCGAAATGGTTTTTGATCATAGTATTTTTTATAATGAAAATTTTCTTATAGTTAATTCCGGATTAAGAGAAACGCGAAGTCAATGACATAAGCACTACAAATTTACGCCAGGAATTTCTGTTTTGCGCTTTTATCACTGATTTGGTGCTGATTTTATAAAAATAAATAAATAAATATTCGTTTTTCAAAGGAAATCTTTTCCCAAATAACCGGTCAAAGGCAAATATAACTCGTATATAGTGAATTCCGTACATTAAATATATGAATTAGTAACTGGACATTACATTGCATAAATATATCATTAAAAATTGTTATCTAGGCATTTAACACTAGAACGGCGGGAAATTTTACTCAAATTTTATAAAAATATTTCACATCAGAATTTTTACTAAAAACTATTTAACTTATTTATTTAAGTTATTTTTGTGCAGCATATATTAATATTATATTATAAAACAATTTCGGGTTCGAATCGACATGTATTCATTCGGCAAGGGTCAAAATGACCCCTCGCCGCCGTTCTAGTGTTAAAAGCCGATGGTGCAAAGAGCACGCCGTCAGTGTCTTAATGAATGTCCAAACCGTCCGTGTCTTGAAGTGTTAATATCTTGGCTAATTAATGACAATTTTTTCCTAAAATAATTATGAACAATCCTTTTATACTTCTGCGATGATAGATACCTCCAGCGCTCCTCGATTCCTCTACTGAACGCCTACAAATCGATATTTGCGTGTAATAGCTATAGTTTCCCTGCAAGGTTTAAATTACCTTCTACTACCCCTAATTTTTTCGTAATTTTATTTTCAGTAGATTCTGAAATAGAGAAGGGGAGAATCATATTTTTACGTTTTCTTACTTCTTTATCGTATTTCCGACGATATCTCTGAAAATATAATACCTATAATTAAAAGAAATGTATTTTTGAGTTCGGCATTACGAAAGTTTTCACACGATAAACAAAGAAACGATATATTTTTTTAAAGCAACTTAATTAATCCCTCTACATTTTTCCTAAATATATTTGTGAATGGTTAATAATCTATAAATATATTTGTCAATCGCCTTTAATACTTCCGCCAATAGGAACTTTCCACGTTTCGTAGTTTACAAGTAAAATGGCTGTGACAGACGGACAAACAGACACAGAAGTGATCTTCTAATGGTTCCGTTTTTACTTTTTAGGTACGGAACCCTAAAAATAGCAAATATTTGTCGAAATGAGGAAACTATTTTTTCTCTGTCTTTATCCATTTAAAATGATTTGAGTAAACACCGATCGCTACCGAAGTAAGAGAGAAAAAAATCTATTTTTTAATATAGCACAGTAACGATCGTCTAATTTGACGGTGTTGGTTGTAGCCAGGTATTAGAAAAGCTGTGAATTCGCACGTTTTTGCTGTTGTTTGTTTAGTTTAGTTTTTAAGACTTTCTTAGTTTTTAACAGGCAATACTTAGACTGTACAGGGCTGCCACAAACGACTATTTTTTAAATTTATTTTGCACCACTTTTTCAAAATAAAAATCTTTTAATACCCTTCGACAGCATTTGCAAGATAAATATACTACAAAATGTTTTTTTTAAATAGTGGTGCGAACAGAATATAAAACTCCGAGACGAAGTCACCTGTGGCAGCCTTGACTGTAGTACTTATCAAAGCACATGCCATTTATGCCTTTTTTTATAACTTAGAAAATCTCCAAATAATTGCAAATTCTTTTGGAATTTACTTTTAGGCTTGCCTGGACCACCAATCGGACCTCTTGAAGTAAGTGACATAACTCAACACACTGCTACACTTGCCTGGAAGCCACCCGAGTATGACGGCGGATGCAAGATAACTCATTACTTTATTGAAAGGAAAGAAACAACGCACAACCAATGGGTTATTGCTGCTAGCTATTGCAAGGTACTACTAGTTTAACATGTGTTCTTAAAGTGTAATACCACTATGACTTGTTCAAAATTTCGAAATTATACACTCATGTTTGTGAAAATTGCAACACTATGAAGGAATTATCAGAATTAAATGAAATTTAATACACAAACAACTGGTATTGGTATAAAAAAATGATTACATTTTCAAAGCAAAAAAACAATGTTAAGTGTCCGAAATCAGTATTTGATGTAGCCACCATGCGCTGCAATAGGTGCTGCAATACGACGTGGCATGGACTCAAACAGATTTTGAATGTCAGCCTGGGGAAGAGCATTCCATATTGTTTGTATGCGTACTCAAATTTCATCAGTAGAAGCTGCAGGACGAGAATAACGAGCGAGACATCGATCAACAAAATCCCACACATTTTCAAAAGGCGACATATACAGTGGTGGAAAATTGGCGCAGAGGAGGAGTCTATTGACACCACTAAATTTTAGTAGAATTTCTCGTATTATCTAATGACAGAATTTCTGAGCTTTTATTAAGGTGAAGAATACAATAAAATATTAGTGGTGTCAATACCCAGATAGCATGAACATTTGCTTCAAGTTTGATTTTTTCTAACATTAACTTGTCGTGACAAATTTGAATTGAGAAATTCGCAGCAAATTTCCCGCAAGGTATACCATCTCCCACTTGCATGAGTAGTTTGTTGTGTAACTCATGGCAAGACTGTCATTAATTCACTAAAGTGACGAAAACAAAAACTCCCTCTGTTGAGGGAATAAACAATCAGCACATACGCAGAAATTGCAGAAATTTTATTCCGCTGGCACCGGTTTTTCTAAACGCTATACTTATCAAATACAAAAAGGTTCGTACTGAAGAGTACAAATATTACCTTAAGTTGTTTATGGTGATGTAAATGATGCATGCACCTTCATGCGGTGTGTTCGCATCAATAGAACTGATATGGTCTATGCACCTTTCCAAAGGGGTTAAACATATATTTTAACAGTTGTAAGCAGATAATGGGGCGTGGAAAGATTACTACTTTGCAGCATTTTTGATTACTTGTTTGCCGTTAATTTGCAATAAATTTGATATAGCGTGAATTTAACTTGCACGACAAGTTAGCTGCAAGTTCAAAGTGTGGTGACTTCGGCGTTTGCATTATCTTGCTACAGTCTTGTTATGAACTTTCAGCCTTGTCATGCTGACCTTGCTGCAACTTTGCAGGTTTTCAAAGCAAGAATGCTGCTAAGTTTCTGCAAATTAAAAATGCTATCTGGGTAGGCTCCTCCCCTGCGCCAGTTTTCCACCACTGCATATACGGCGAATAAGCAGGCCAGGGAAGAAGCTGTATGTGTTCTGATGATAAGAAGTTTTGAGCACTCCTTGTTGCATGTGGGCGTGCATTATTCTGTTGAATGATAGCTCCAGAAATGCCTTGAAGGAAAGGAACGACTTCGGACTCCAGCACTTCACTAATGCACCTGTTGCTGTTCAGAATATCCAAAATTCGTAGCAGCTGAGATCGTCCATGATGCGCGATCGCACCCCAGACCGCAACTTCAAATTTTAGTCCTCTATGACGTTCGATAATGCATTCCGGAAGATGGCGTTCACCGGCTTAGCGTCTAACACGAATGCAGCCATCATAGTATCACAAATTAAAGCGGGATTCGTCAGAAAAGACCAATTATTGCCAATCTGCCCGCCGGTATCTATGTTCATGAGCCTATTGTATCCGCAGCCGTTGTTGGTTTTGAGTGAAGGGGATCCTGTATAAAAGAGTTCTTTCACGGAGTCCACGGTGCAGCAAACGTCGACGAATTGACGATGCGGGCAGTGATACACCTGTAGCAGTTGGCCAACTGTCTAGATTAAGCTTTACTGTCCGTCAGCGCCATTTAAACCATGTGTCTGTCATCGCGCGTTGACGCTAATTTTCGGGGTCCATTCACAGATTTCCGAGTAGTCCAGACAATTCTAAACGTCTTGCTACAGCCCTCTATTTATACAGTTTCAGCCGCAGTTTAGAGGGCGCTGCTCAATCCACGCATGTGTAGTGAAAGTGGAATCATTTGCATAATAAACAATACATTGCATTCTCTGAAAATTTCAGCTCAATCGCGTCATTCCTTTGTGATATTACAATTTTCAGAAACATTAGTGTAGTTTTCCCTTAAAGTACTATTTATGTACACAAAAATCATACCTTATTAGTTGGAAACCGATATCGAAACTGAAAGGGCAATTTTTGATTACAAAAAGTAGGGAAGCAAACTAGCGTGTAAACAGTAGTGAAATTTTTAAATGCGTGTTCATCCGAACAGCACTTTAAAATCGAATGACAGTCTACCTCCGCTTATTTTCAATCAATCAACTTCATTTTTTTCAAATTAATAGCACATATTTTGCTAGTGAAGTATGCGTTGGATTTTTTCAAGCTATTGATAGACTAAGAAAACTAATTTTTTTACATTATTCTAGGTCAAGCCTACGATGAGTTTAAGTGTTTTAAGTGTCTACCGCTTGACCGCTTTTTTCAAAGCAATCCCGCCCATCAACTGTCAGGCCGGTATTTTTATGTATCAATAAACAAAACTAGGCCTACTACTTTAATATAGGCATAGTACAGATGGATGACAAAATAATACGAACACCCATGAAAAAGGCATGATCCATTTCAAAGAAGCAGAACGCGCATGTCACTTTGCACTCAATTCTGCCACCTAGTAGTTATGAAAGGAAAGGTATCAGTCGCTCAACATCAGTCATAAGTTTTGCATGCGCATACCACACGCTCTGGAACACTCAATAATGACTGACCTGTCAGAATTCGAAAAAGGAATGATTGTTGGAATGCGGTGCGCTGGTAACGGAAACAGTCAATTATTTGGGGCGTGCATGGAGTACTATGTCAGCCGTTATTACAGCGGACACAAAATGCGGAAAGTGTCGTCTGTGAAGTACAACAGTGGACGGAAAAGAAAACTTTCTGAGAGGGAAAAAAGAGATTTGACCCGCATGGCGGTCCGAAAACGCAGAACGGACCGCAAATCCTTTATCCCAGATAACGTCAGATATAAATAGTCATCTCCAGAATCCCATTTCAGAAAGAACTGTCCAAAGGGAACTTCATGTTTCAAGCATTTATAGAAGAATTTCAATTCGTAAGTCATTGGTGTCCTAAGTGTTCGTATTATTTTGTCACCCATCCGTAAATTAGTACAAATAATTTTTTTTTATAAACATGTCGACTTTCTTAAAAAAATCCCCTAAAAAGGTCTTAAATTTCAGGGCGTCAGTGTGGTGTGGCATGTGGTGTAGTATAAAATGATTATCCATGCCAATTAATGTTTAATCGTGGTCTTTGTGTTGATGTCCTCACCTATACTTGTGTATTTCGTTAAATGTCTTAATGTCCAAAACGGCCTCATACAGTATAAGCACATAGTCACTCTACACAACCTAAAGTACCAAGTAATTTTTGTAATCATTTAAACTTTAGATGATTAACATATAGTAGAAACAAAAAAAAAAAACCATTTTTATCCATATTCTTGTTTTGATCATAGACAGAATATTCTTTAAAAAAGAGCAGAACACAAATAAATGTGTTAAACAGAGATATTTTACAAAACATTCCTAAAGGAAAGAGATCTAGTGTTGTATTTCACAAGCATTATACTTCATGTGAGGTTTATATAGGCTAAAGTAATGAAACAATACGCGCAGGTAGGGTTGTTTTTCAAAGCAATGTCGAATGAGGTTACCATGCATAAGATAATTAATGTTCTTATTATTACTTGAAAGCAGTGTGCCAGAAATATATACTAAAATTTTATTTTTGATGCCACTATTTTCGTACGGTATTATTCGTTTGCTTTAATCGCAAATTTTTGTATATAAATATGTCGACTACCTCTCTATGAAAATAGTGGTATTCAAAATAAAATTTTAGTATTCGTCTGACAACACTGTTTTAAAGCAAATGCTATTTTATTAGAATTGAAATAAAGATAAAAATGTCATTTGTTGAAGAAATACCCAGTGTTTGCGTACTTATTTATGCTTTAATAAAATTGTTTTTATTTTATTCCATTTAATGCTTTAAGAATATTGATTGTTTTGTCTTCCACAGGATACAACATTTACAGTTCAAGGTCTGACAGAAAATGGTGAATACTTATTCCGTGTGATGGCAGTTAATGAAAATGGCCAAAGTGCACCACTAGAGGGCACCAATCCAATTATTGCCAAGCTTCCATTTGGTAAGTACATATACGAATTAAAAAATTTGTAACTATCATTCAGGTTTAACATTTAACTTCTGTGCATTTTCATTCCAACTTTATGATAAAAATGGAAAAGAGATATTAATTACACGATAATATACTTGAAACAAATCAGTTATTTTATACTATTCTTTAAATATTCTGTTTATAGGGAAATATTTTCCTAAATTTCTGAATAAAAGTCGTTAATGTTAACTAATAATATTTATATTTGCATTTTGCGAAATACAGTTGATCGTGCCATAAAAAATATTAGCGTGCATAAGATTCGTCTTATATGTATATACTTATATCGAGTTTCCCAGGAAATAAGATTCTTACTTACGTTAATTTTTGCTTCAAAAGACGTATTAGGGCTTATTTTCAGAGGGTATTATTTTTACTTTTAAAAAGTTCTAACGAATGCAGGCATTTTCATTCAAAACACTGTACTGTTTTACTATAATTGCACCAGAATTATCATTATTTGCTCATCCGGCACTGAGATTGGGCACGTACGAAAATAATCATTTTTCAATTCTTTGCTTGAAATGTATCTAGACGTCCCTAGCAGTGTTGCCAGTGGGCTACTTTTTTTAAAATTCAGATTTCTTGACTGGCACCACTTTCTTGAAATGGTAAAATTTCCTTTGTTTCCACCTTAATTATTATGTCATTAAATAAGGCGAATTTTACCATTCCAAAAAAGTGGTTTCAATCAAGAAATCTGAATTTTAAAAAAGTAACCTTTTTTAGCATCGATTTCTTTTAAATGTATCAGAGTTGTAATCTTTATATTCATTTTTCTTAGTTTGTGTTTTTTCAATATATGAGTCAGATCAAAATGCCAAATCTTCAACATATAATTTTCAATTGAATCACTGCGGGGACGATCCTTAATGTGCATTCACATAAAATTTGGAATCTGACTTTCAATAATATAAATTGTCTATTTTGAAAAAATAAAAATGTGTAAGCATTTAGTCATTTTTACTGTATTTTTAGATTATGTCATGACATTTCTTTTTTTTAAACTAATTACGTTTTGGACATTCGATCTCTACCGTTATAGAACACACTTTAAAAAAAACATGCAAAAAATATTTTTAAAAATTCAAAATTATAGTAGAAGTAGGGTTTTAAACTTTCCAAAACAAATATTTTTTAATAAGAATAAATTTTCCCACTGGAATTGCTTTTTCCTTCATAAAAAATTTTAATGTGTCAAAAAAAGTATTATAAATCGCTGAAATAAGAAAAAAGTTCAAAGGGTACCAAGTCCACTAAAGCATTTGATTTCTTCACTCTCAAACTGTCGGGGTTTAGACAGAAAAACGCAACGCTTACGTCAATAAATGATACATCAATAATCATATGATGCATTGTTTAAATGGAAACTCACTTCCATTTATAAAACTTCCACATTCTAATACGACTGCGTAAAACGATATAATTTACAATATTTTTTTAACCCTCTGTCTACCAGAAGGGTCCAATGGACCCAACATGTACATTCAAAATATTTATTCAAACCAGAAATTTCTTCAAAATAAACTAAATGTATAAATCAGACAATAATAAGTTAAATAAACAAATTAAATAGTTTTAAGTAAAAATTCTGGTGTAGAATGTTTTTATAAAACTTGAGTAAAATTTCCGGTAGTTCTAGGGTTAATCACTGGTACTAAGATCGGGATATTAGTCTTATTAGAGGGAAACTCTACCGAATGTGAAAATGAAATCTTGATTAAAGAAAGCGTTCATAACATTAAATAAAACAAAAAGGGAAAAAGAAACACTTTTTTATTCGTGCTATTCTTTATAAACATTTCCATTTCTATTATTCCTAAAAATTCAATTTTAAAATTCTTACTTCAAAATAAATAAACTTTGTTTAAATGCCTCATCATAATTACGTGTCATTCTAAAGTCCAGAGTTGCCAAGTCTCCGGCTTTTTGGATACCAGTTTTTTAATACAGAAAATTTTATTTTATTTAATTTGAACATTTCGGCGATTTAATAGAACCAGATTTTCTCTAAGAAAATAGTGGTGTCTAAAAAGCCGGAAACTTGGCAACTCTAAAAGTCTAAATTTTTTTGGAGTAGTTTTGTTTTGGGGATAAGGCGTTATATTACAAGTATTCTGAAAAATCATGCTGAGGCTTATTTTTAGATAAGGTTTTAATTTCTAAGAGATCTGACAATTTTATTATTTCTATGAAATATGACAATAAAATTTGATATTTGGCATCTGTTAAAAAGAATGTCAGTGTAAGTATTAAGTCTACCGGAAAGTTCTGCCTGATAATGTCGTTTCACGCCTACTTTTTTGAAATGGTAAAATTTCCTTTGTTTTCCCATTAAAGTGAAATGTGAAACTTTCGGAATTTTACCATTTCAAAAAAGTGGTGCCAATGAAGAAATTTGAATTTTAAAAATGTAGGCGTGAAATAACATTATCGGAAGAACTTTCCGGTAGACGTAATACAAATTACTGAAAACACTAGAACTACCATGAGCCGTGATGTTAACGGCTTCCATTTGAACATATGAATATGTTTCGGTTCAAACCAGAAATTTGATTTTGGAATAAGTTTAAAATATTCAAAGTAGAAAAACGTTAAATAAGAAAGTAAAACAGATTTAAATCAAAATTCTGGTGTGAAATACTAAACTTGACTCAAATTTCCGGTAGTTCTGGTCTTAAAATACCGTGAAATAGTAAATCTAAACATATTTTGAATTTGATTTTTTAACAGATCCACCAACAGCTCCAGGAGTACCAAAAGTTACCGAAGTTGGTGGTGATTTCGTCAATTTGTTATGGACCAAGCCTGACCATGACGGTGGATCTAGGATCTTGGGATACTGGATCGAGAAGAAAGAAATTAACACCCAGACCTGGCAGAAGGTGAATCTGACTCCTTGCCATGCTACACAAATCAACATCATGAATCTCATTGAAGACAGGCAATATGAATTCAGAGTCTTTGCTTTCAATGCAGCTGGTATGAGTCCAGCAGCAATGAGTGCTAGCGCAGTTAAAATTGTTGATCCTAATGGTATGTATGATGTTTTATTTATTTTAATTTTTTTTTTCTAAATTGGTGGATTACCATTGATGGCATTCATTCTTTTTGGACATATTTATTGTTCGCATTTTTTTTGTTCTAAGGTTTCAGACGAATGTTTTTTTATAATTCTAAATTTATAGTTTCATAACTTCCTCGGTTCCTGGGTCCCCATACGGAGACCTCTGTTCTTTTCCTTATAAAAACTAAAATGTCCGATTTTTTTACATTTTCACATCACTTCTTAATAGCTGAAGGTTTTTTGCGTTCAGAGCAAACGAATAAATGGCAGTATCTAAGCTGATTTTCACATAAAATAAATGTTATTTTCATCTGAGTTTGCAAAGTGCCTAAAAATGCCCAAATGACAGTATGACCAAGAAAGTGAGAAATTTTCATAAGTATTTAACTTAAATCTTTTTCCATAAAAAATTTTGAGGATTTGTAGATTATTTACCTGTTTAAAGCTCTTAAATTTGTGATTGCGTTAATTTATATTAATGGTTATTAAATGGGTGTTTTTAAGGGGTTTGTAGTTTTAGATCCATATTTTTGAACCTTAATTACTAAGCGCTAAAAGGATCAATTTCAGAAAAGATATTTTTTCTATCATTTGCGATGTCATGTTGTTTCGAAAAAAACCAATGAATAAGCATTTGTATTATTATTTTAGCTTATTATTATTTTATTTATTATTATCATTATTTTAGCTATAGTTAGCTTGGAACTGAAAAGGATAAAGACATGCAAATTCTAATTTAAATGCATGCATTGCATTTCTAAATAGCTTCTATTGCCTAAATTTCTTTTGCACCTGAAAAAGTGAATATGTATGTTACAACGGTACTTTCCTATTTATCACGAAACCCGTCGTAAATCGCCTAAATATGATGACAACCATGGCAAAAGAGTTGGTAGCCATAATCATGTCTTAACTGCAGGGCTGCCACTGGCGGCTACTTTTATATTCTCTCACACCAGTATTTTTCTAATATAAATTTTGAAGTTATTTCTCTTGCAAATGTAATCAAAGTGTGTGTTAAGGATTTATGTTTTGTGAAAGTGATGCCAGTTAGAGTTTTAAAATAGTCGCCTGTGGCAGCCCTGTAATTGCATGGAATTTTTTTTCATATACAGGGTGTCTCCCCTTGTGATGAGCATTAGCTAATACCTAAACAGCTAATTTTCGAGGGAAAATTCTAATTGAAGGAATGTTACATATGTTATCTTCATAAAGCGAAAAGTACAATTACGTCACCCAACCCTGCGTTTGTTTTGATAGATTTTTATTTAAAAATAAAATATCATGCAAAATCGGAAGTGTACGCTGCAAAGGCAAGGGAGCAGGATCTTTTAGAAAAATTTTCGTTTAAATATAAAAAATCATTCAACACTGATTTTAGGTATAGGGCAATTCCACAGACAATTCTCTTTTTTTTTTTGGGGGGGGGGGGGGGATAAAATTTCTAATATGATTAATTTAAGGATATGATTGGAAAGCTTGATATTTTTATGTTCTATAATAAAATCCTAATAAAAAGGCATTGTAAATTACTGTTTACAAACTAATTCGAATTATTGTCTTTGTAAAGACATAACGTTATGTCAGTTACACAATAAAAGTTACGTCAGTTACATGTGTAAATGCTATTTTTTCTTTTTTATTGTTCAGAAATTAATTAAACAAATTACTGTTTTGATTTGTCATTACTTAACGTTATTTAGAACATTAAATCACTTTTTTTAACGGGATAGTTTTGATGATTTTTACACTTCAATGAAGGCAGAAAAAAAGTTTGTATATTTTATGTTATATCAGTTATAGAATTTTGAATTGCAATTTTTGAGACTATAAGAGAGACTGAAATAATCTGCGGGTATTTGGGTATTATGTCCTTAGTAAAAAAATTTAAATTGTAATAATTTGCTCTAGCTTTATTAGTAAATTTTCTATACAGTTTTGAAAACAAACTTCGATGATAAAGTGTTACGTCAGTTACTATGGAATTGACCTATAAATAAGGTCATTATCACAGGGCCGGGCAAAGCCGGGCGGATCTGGCAGTCTTCTAATCAAGTATCGTATAATAGGAATTGAATAACTTTAGCAATTGTTGCATAAGAATTATGTTACTGATTTTTTTAAAATAAAAATTTATTAATATTTACAATTTTATTTTTTATTGTTTTATTTAATTACAGATTATTATCTGAGAGGTATTAATTTGGATATTTTCCCTTTATCCCGTGATGCTCAAATGAAGTGCAAAAAGGGAGTTTCATTTTTTTTTTTTTATACACAATTCAACTCAAACAATTACCATCGTTATTATTTTAATGTATGAATTCCAAAAATAAGTATTTTATGAATTTATTTAATGCTTTATTATCGAAATATGTTTGTTTTCGCAATTTATCGTTTTGTATTTATAGTGTATATTTATATTTATCGTATCAATTGTTTTGGATTTCTCGTAATTTGAGACCACTGGCGAGAATGGATACCGGAACTGGGGAAGATGGGAGGGTCTTCCAGCATTTGAAAGATTGCTGCAAGCGCCGAGTAAACAAGCCGGAAGTAGAGTCCTGCATCGAGTCGGGTTCCAGAGGTTCGGGTGATATCAGGTTAACGCTTATTTTGTGTGTGTATATGTGTGTGTGTGCGTGCGGTCTGGGTTGACCTTAAAAGTCTCGGGTTCGGGTCGGGTAGACCTAATATTTCAAAATTCCTGGTTGCAGATTTCCTGTTTTTATTTTTACGAAAAAATAATGAAATTTTGGAATGTTAATGAAACTTTATGTGTTCATTTTTATACAAAAATAAAAAATTCAATTACTATAAACTACTTTTCCGTAATTGTTGTAAAATATAGATTAATTTTCTTTCACTTCGGGTCAGGATCGGGTTGGTTTTGGATTGAGGTGTACCCGGTTCTATCAAGTTTTGGGTTCACTTTAAGCAGAATTTTCGGGTGCAGGACTCTAGCTGGAAATTCAAGAATCGATCTGAAGATCCGCTTCCAGAAACTTTTATTGTTTCGCCAGTTCTATGATCCAAGCATTGCCACTATTCAAGACTTGTTTTTCATAAAAAAGAGAAAAAGTGTATTATTAAATAACAAATGCAATATTTGAATAATTTTGGGCTTTTATTCCCTTTTTATTTATTTTGTTGTTGTTATTCTTCAATAATATCTTAGATTTTTCATTCTAAATGATTTTCTTTTTCAATCAAAAGTTTTCCAATTATTTGCCCTGAGATTAGTGTTGCCAAGTCTCCCATATAAATCGGGTCTCCAAATTCTCTGGATACCACTAATTTTAACTGTTTATTTCGCTACGTTTAATCGCAGATAATTCTGCCACTGGATAAGAAGAAGAAAATTACTTTAAAAAAGTGGTGTTCACAGCATTTGGAGACCCGATTTATACGAGAGACCTGGCAACACTACCTGAGATCTATTATTTTAATATATCTGTATCAGGTCTGCCAAGTCTTCGGCTTTTTGGATACCAGTATTTTAGTACAGAATATTTTGTTTTATTTAATCGGAGATTTCTGCGATTTAGAAGCACACCGTTTTCTATAAAAAAAAAACTACTGGTATCCAAAAAACCGGAGACTTGGCAACTCTGCTGTATGTATGTACGTATGTATATTGAGTAACTTAACAAAATTCGTTTACTTTTAAAGCTGCTGTGCCTCCGGAATTCATGACTCCTCTGAGAAACGCCATGTGCTGTGAAAATAAGAATGCTCAATTTACATGTACAGTGGTTGGTAATCCAAAGCCAAATGTCTCTTGGTAAGATAACTTATAATGCTGTAAAAATTTAAACAGATAACTTTTAAGGGAGCAGGTACCTTTGAAATTGACAAATTACATGCAAATGTGACCCTAATATGTATTGCAAAGTCTCTACATATTGGACTTCATATACCTTTGTAATATGAAAATTTTAAAGACGCATTAACAGGGTCCAATTAATCGCTGAAACGAGGAGAAACACAGCATCATTTCATCTGTGTAAAATTTTCTAAATTGTACATATATGGAAACTCGTGAACGCTATATATGTTATCTCCAGGAATTGCTTAGCTCACTTTGCATGTTACTTTATTAAGCAGATTTTTTATGTACCCTGTATATATCATAGAGAATATTCGAGGACGTAAGTTTCAAAACTCGCCTTATCCAAAATTTAAAAAATCGAGTTTTTTTTATCAATCTAAATTGGTGAACCTGCATCAAAGAAATGATACAACCTGCAAAAAAAAAAAACTAGTTTTATCGTGTATTTCTGCCATTGTAAAATCTTGGTTTACAATGAAAACCATTGGGCGCATTCAGAGGTTTTTTGCTATTTCCCAAAATTTCATTTTCTGTGTAAGGCGAGTTTTGAAACTCACGTCCTTATTTGTAGTATATACCGGGTGTCCCAAAAATGACTGATGGATTTTAAAATTCAATAACTTGCAAACGGTGACAGATATTAAAACAATTCTTGCAAGAATGTTTTGTATGATGTCAGGAGTTTTTATATTGTGATTCCTGATTTTAGTTTGAATTTCAAACAGTAGGTGGCGCTGAGAGCATTATGTGTTCAGTCCAGACACGATTTTTCGTATTTCGGGATCCATTCAATACATTTTAATCTCCTTTTTTCGCATGGAAGAACAGAGAGGTCGAAAAATTGAGCCTGGATTTAGCGGTTATTGCTTGCAGCGCCATCTATCGATTCTATTTGTAACTAAAACTGAGAATCGCAGAATAAAAACTACTGGCATCTTACATAACATCCCTGCAAGAATTTTTTTAATATCTGTCACCTTTTGCAAGTTATTGAATTTTAAAATCAATCAGTCATTTTTGGGATACCCGGTATATCTGTTGTATGTTCAATTACTCGAACAGTTTCTTACAGTACCTCAGGATGCCAAATGATTGGTAAACCTGCCTATTGAACATATTCGAATTTCCCTGTTAAGGGGGTCCGGGACACATTTTCAAAAAATTTTTATTTATTGAGTTAAAATTTTGATTTTTTTTTATGCTTAACCATATCATTTGTAAACAAAATCAAATGATAAAACTTCTCATAGCTTTTTTTTTTAAAAAAAATTAATTTAAAATTTATGAAAAAAGTGGTATGATTTAAAATCGTTATAACTCGAAATATTATTTGTAGAATTTAAATTGCTTATCATTTAAATAAACAGAAATATATATTTTTTAATTTAGAGCCAGCATTTTAAAAAATATTAATTTTTAAAAAAATTAAAAATATTTAACGAAAAAATTACAAAAAAAGTGGTGCAACTTAAAAAAAAAAAAAAAAAAAAAAAAAAATCATATTTTTAAAAGTAAATATTTTTTTCAAATATGCTGGCTCAAAAGTAAAGTAAAATAATTGAAAAAGATATGTTCCGCGTTTCAACCCTGTATCTTTAACGGTTCTCGAGTTATAAGAACTTAAATATGAGAAATAGTGAGAAAACCTATCATGAAGAAAAACGCAATTTCACAAGAACTCGTTTCCTTGACAACCATAGCTTGAAAGGCAGATTTTGAAAACAAACCAAAATGAAAAAAATAATATTTCCTTTTCTAATGAAGATAGAAACATGATTTAAACATCATTTTAAGCAGAAAACGGCAGAGAAATTTTTAATCCAATAAAAAAAATTTGAAAATTTGAAGATTTTTGTGTCCCGGAACCCCTTAAGTAAGTTTCCTGAAGTACTGTGGATGTGTTCCTGCATTAGGTGTAAGCTTTCCACTCTAAAAAGAAAAAAAAAAGAAAAAATGCAATGTAAGTTAATTGGGGGCTCCATTTTACAGTCATTTTGGTGCCCATCTAAAATTTCAGAGGGAAACTAACTGCTATGCTTGTTGGCCACTGTTATTTTCAAAAAGTTTGCTTAGCCTTATTCAATTAACACTAGAACGTCCGGAAATTTTATCCAACCTTAATAAAAACATTTTAACACCAGAATTTTTATTTAAAACTATTTCCCTTATTTATTTAACTGAATTTTCTCTATTTAAAATTTAACTGATTTTACGAAAAAAATTCTGGTTCGAATCGACATTTTATCATTCGGTGGGGTCAAATTTGCACCAGCTGGACGCTCTAGTGTTAATGAGATACATTATATAGCCATTAATGACGGGCAACTTTCAATTTTAGACATTTTGTTGAATATTTAGAAATATACTTGACAGATTCTTCTGGCATTTTAGGATTAAAAAGAACAGGTACGACTTCATATTTAGAAATGTCGATTTGTTAAGGGGGGGGGGGGGGCAATTAGGGGGCCAACAAAAAATCAAAGAAAAAAAAGAATACTTGGGATCACCCTGTAAAATAAAATGCACGAAATGATCTACCGCTACCGAATATAAATAAACAGACATTGTGCAATATGCGTATTCTTTTGTGTAAGAATTGCACGTATATTAATAGAGATATGGCGATTTATTTAAAAAAATTCTTGCATGTTTTTTGCTTATAACATGCAGGGTTTTCAACCAAATTTAACGCCGGTTTCAAAAAAATTGACAAAATATAGTAGAAACAATATAGTGCAATTAGAATATAAATATGTTAAATATTTTAGGAAATATGAGCAGTTGTATGAAATAATTTTTATCTACGCATGCGCGAGCGATAACAAGGGTCATTTTACATAATTTAATAATCAACTCTATGGAACAACTTATTTAAAAAAATCTAGTCAAATATCGTAAAAATTCAGAAAGATATCGGCGTTAAAGTGAGCAAATTTTTGGTTGTTCTCTAAAAGTAGCTGAATGATAAAGGATTTTACACAAATTGTCATTTTTTATTAACTGACTTTCAGAAAAAAGTGAGTATTTAGTGCGTATCAACGAGTAGATTTGGAAAAAATGCTTCGATTTTGATACTTCTTTTGATCATGGTATAGGCTCGTTCTAGTGGTTATCCAAGAAGAACTAAAGCATAAATAAAAAATTAAAATTAAAAAAAAATTAAAATTAAAAAAAAAATTAAAATTAAAAATGACAATTTGTGAAAAATTCCTTATCATTCAGGTGCTTTTAAAGAACAACTAAAAATTTGCTCACTCTAATGCCGATACCTTTCTGAATTTTTACGATATTTGACTAGATTTTCTTTAACCCTAGAACTACCAAAAATTTTACTCAAGTTTTATAAAAATATTGCACATCAGAATTCTTATTTAAAACTATGGAACTTATTTACTTAACTCATTATTGTCTGGTTTACACATTTAGTTTATTTTAAAGAAATTTCTGGTTAGAATAAATATTTCGAATGTACCCATCGGGCCCATTGGACCCGTCTGGTAGACGGAGGGTTAATAAGTTGCTCCATAGAGTTGTCTATTAAATTGTGTAAAATGATCCTTGTTATCGTTCGAGCATGCGCAGATAAAAATGACTTCATACAACTGCTCATATTTCCTAAAATATTTAATATATTTATATTCCAATTGCACTATATTGTTTCTACTATATATTTTCAATTTTTTTGAAAACGGAGTTAAATTTGGTTGAAAACCCTGCATGTTATAAGCAAAAAACATGCAAATTTTTTTTTAAATAAATTGCTATATCTCTATTAATATACATGCTATTCTTACACAAAAGAATACACATATTACACAATGTCTGTTTATTTATAATCGGTAGCGATAGATCATTTCGTGCATTTTATTTTACAGGGTGATCCCAAGTATTATTTTTTTCTTTGATTTTTTGTTGGCCCCCTAATTGCCCCACTTATCAAATCGACATTGCTAAATATGAGGTCATACCTGTTCTTTTCAATTCTGAAATTCCAGAAGAATCTGTCAAGTATATTTCTAAATATTCGACAAAATGTCTAAAATTGAAAGTTGCCGGTCATTAATTGCAATATAGTGTATCTCCGATAAAATAAGTCACATTTTTCTGTTCTAAAATACTGGTAGACAAAAATCGTAGCATGTGACTTGCACTACAAGTACTCATGGAGCTAGCCATATGCTTTGCGCGCAGAATTTCTCCTAATTGTCACAGTAAGCAAAACATTTTTGTTTATTGGATAGAGATATAATATATGTTTAAGGACCTACGTTAGAAAAAATATAAAAATGAGTTCTTGGAAAAAAATGTAAAATATAATCTCAAATTTTGAATTCTTTTGTTTCATAAAAATAGTCATAATTTCTAAATTTATTGCTTGATAAACATAATAGTAGGTCATTTTGTGTATCTATAAAGTTTATACCTTCAGTCAAAATTGCATGAAATTCTATCTAGCCATTTCTTAGAAGTCGTGCGCTTTATGACCAACATCACCGTTTTGAGAAAAAAATCACTTTAACTCCTTAACAGTCGTATTAAATTACGGTTTAAAAATTCAAATTGCTTATTGGCATCACTTTTTTAAAAAGAAATACTATTCACCTTATTTAATGAATGGGTAAAATGATACAATAATAAAGCCAATTACACTATTTTCTAAAACTGGTGGGAATCGAACAAATCTGAATAATCTGTATAAAAGACACAGCCCGTGAATATGACGGGAGCGAGAATTAAGGGGTTAAGTGACATTGCATTTTGTCGCCAGTAGCATCTTTTTTTAACCCCTTAACTGTTTTGACCGAGTGCCACTCGGGCAGAAAGAGTTTGCTATCTTCGAATATAGGGTGAATACTATAGTTGCCAACCTCCCGATTTTTTTAATTCCATTAAATCAGTAAATTCTTACAAAAATGTTCGCTTTATTTAATTGAGAAATTATGCGATTGCATAAAACAAGTATTTCTGCATAAAAATATTGGTATTAAAAAAATCGGGAAGTTGGCAACTATGAAGTAATAAACACGAAGACGAAATTGGCCCTATGAATCCAAATATGACCTTGATTTTGACATATCAGGTCTAGGTTTTAAGATATGTAACATCCCTGTGTTATATATTAGGTATTAGTCAAAGTGCTTGATGATTATAAACGTGTGTTGAAAAACTTAAAGCAGGGATTTTTGATGGATCAATGATCCGTAAGCTCATAAATGACACAAATTCCGTAAAAACGATGCACGAGAATGAAGCATTACCTTGGCGAGCTTTTGTAGAAGTATTGCAAACTTTCCTTGGGAAGCATAAAAGTGAAAACTACAAAGAACTTCTTAGTAACATGTTGTCAACATTTGTTAAAGAAACAGACTTGTTTAATTAACACACTAATATCAGCCTTTATGCACTGTTGGAAATATGTTTTTACAATGTAATGTAGCCAAATGGACACAACAATGGTAAAAAAAAAACTACACCTGATTGAGAAAAACAGAATTTATTTTCTAATTTATCAGACAAAATTACCTAAGAATTCGTTAAAATATTCCAGACATCAGATAAAAAAAGTTGTTGCCGTGTGTATATATATATATATTTTTAGCTCGCTAAAAGTAAAAAAAAAAAAAAAAAAAAGTGAAAAAATTGCATTACTTTCTTTAAATGACCACTATTTTGTCAAAAATTAACTTTAAAAACTAAATATTTGTGTAAAATCCAGAGAATTTAATGCCCTTTCATAATTTGTGGACCAAATTTGTTTCAGATGCTTGTGGCCGGAAAAAACGGCCGCCCTATTGGAAGTTCAGGGCACGAGCCTGCAGTTACTCCCCGTCGCACAAGGCGTATTATTATTAATTTTTTGCACAAAAAATTTAAATACGTATATGAAATGTCATTAAAAATATTTCAAGCAGTTCGAGTGTGATATCTCCTTTCTTTGTGATCGAAAGAAATGGTAAAATTCACGTGAATTTTAGGCCAAATAAGTAGAACCTTCCCTTAAACCTTTAGGGCAAAATACTTCTGTTACTAAAATTTTGAAATGATTGATTCCACCAGGATTCAGAAACAAATTTATTTGAAAATTAGTAAAAATCTCCCCCCCCCCCCCCCCACATGTATTATTACAGTAAAATTTTATTTGAAAATTTTGGCGCGGATATGACATTTTGGAATAAAACTTAAGTGGGATATATTATATCCCACCGCCCTTCAAGGGGATAATAGAGTATAATATAAAATATATTCATACGAAATTATCTCAGTTTATGCAATTTTTTTTTTTATCTTTGGTGCTTTTAACTGTAAAATAGTACTTGTTTGTTTAACGTGCTACATACTGTTGTAATTTTCTCGTCATATTTTTATCCAAAAACATTTTTTTAAATTATTTCAATTTATGAATAGGTACAAAGGAGTCAGAGAAATATTTGAAGGTACTGGCAAATATAACATGTTGAAAGAAGGTGATACATACACATTATGCATCAACGATGTATATGGCGAGGATGCTGATGAGTATAGCTGCAGAGCATCTAATAAAGGTGGTGTTAGGACGTCAAGAGCAGAATTACAGATCATGAGTAAGTAATTTAGTCTTTATATCTGATTTTAAAATGCGTTTAGGAGTAATTTTTGTGATGTACAGTCGTTTAAATAAAGAGAATAGTTATCGCCAAATTGTTGCAGAAAATAATTCATAATGTTTAAATATATTATAAAATTAATATTCGAAAAAAAGATTGTTTTGTATCCTATAAAAGTTTTAACATGAATTGATTTCTAAAAGCTATAAATACGCGAATCTAAAATTACAGCTTATTCCGCTAAGTAGTTTTTAGTTATGCTTATAAAACTATCCACATTGCAGTTTCTTTTGCAACTATTAAAAAGGAATATAATATAGGAATTTCAAATTTTACATATACATTATTTTAAAACTAATTCACTCAACATAGCTGCCAACTTGTACGGATTTTTGCTACCACAAAAATTTAACAGAAATTTTTATATTGTTTAATCGTTAAATAAAGTCAGGTTTCGGCGATTGTTTTTGATAAAATTTTCTATTAAATTTTAGTGGTGAGAAAAATCCGTACAAGTTGACAGCCATGACTCAATGACTTCTCATTTGGTAACCGAAGGTAAAATTTATTGTCGAATCCAAACATCACATCCTTCAAGACATCCCACCTCTTGTAAGATGTGTTTATCCAAATCGGATATCAAAATTGAATGTTTCCCTTAAAAATTTCAGTGTTTGTTACATTTTCGATATGAATACGGTCCACTAAACTTTTTAAAATAAATTAAAGAACTCTCAATCAAATGGGAGTCGAAGTTTTTTCCCCACAATTTGGTTATTAAAATACACGGTGTGTTGGAGACTGTATTTTTTCTATATTAGTAATCATATTATTCAACTTTTCATATCTCTGTTAAAATCTACTTAATTTTCTATTAATTTTTCACAGGACCGCCTCATATTAATGTGCCTCCAAGATTCCGTGATGTTGCTCAATTTGAAAAAGGAGAAAACGCAAACATCAAGATTCCATTCACTGGATTCCCCAAACCGAGAATGAAGTGGAGCAGAAATGAAGAAGTTATTGAAAAAGGATTACATTATGACGTCATTATAGGAGAAAGGCATGCTGTTCTCATCATTAGAGATGTACGTAGTGAAGATAATGGACCTTATAAATTATTTGCTGAAAATGACCTTGGAACAGATACTGCTATTATCAACATCAAGATAAGTGATCGACCTGATAAACCTCGGGATCTGAAGGCTGATCGAGCCACAGAAGATGCTGTCACATTGGCCTGGAAGGCACCTGAATGGGACGGTGGATCTCACATCCATAATTATATTATTGAAAAACAAGAGACTCCAATGACGAGCTGGATTCGATGTGGAAACACTAGGTAAGTTTCAAACTGAGATATCGTTATTATTATCTTGCTTGTGATTTAACAGGGTTCGCACAGTGTTGCCAGATGGGCTACTTTTTTTAAAATCAGATTCTTGATTGGCACCACTTTTTTGAAATGGTAAAATGTGCCTTATTTAATTACATATTAATTAAGGAGAAAACAAAGCTAATTTTACCATTTCAAAAAAGTGGTGCCAATCAAGAAATTTGAATTTAAAAAAAGTAGCCCACTGGCAACACTGATTTCGCGTGCTATTAAGCCACGCATCATTTTGTAAGGACTCTACCACCAGTAATCGAGTAAAACTATATCTTCTAGCTAATGAATCGTGAAGAAAATGATCTTTATAATAATACTGGGGGTAGAGTCCTTACAAAATGGGGCGTGACTTAATAGCGTGCGTACCCTGTTTAACTATAAGTTGTTTCTTTCCGAACGTACAGTGTGAGGAAAATATAGCAATTATGATGAAAAACCAACAATGCAATTGTTGTAAATCCTTATGTTTTAAAGACTACTGAATCCACTTTTGCTAATTTTACAACGATTGTATGTGTATATAAGTTTGTTAATGTTTGCCAGGTCACCAGATTCCTTTCTTTTTGTGTGTGTGTATGTTTATTGTGATGTATGCAAGTATGTGTACGAGGGGGAAAACGGTGTCATTCAAACAGTATTTTCTATCGAGCAGGTGCATGCATGCTGTATAAGCCGTCGTAGCGTAAACTGTAGAGAATTTCAGACAAATTGGCGTATGGGATTGATATTTAAACCATTTTGTTACTAGAAATAACCGATAAACACCGCTTCTATAGGGAAAATCACAATAGAAATTTGACAGAGGATAATCGATAAATATTGCTTTTATTGGCACGAGGATTAAAATGCTGCCCAGGAACACATTATAAAAAAATCTAAATTTAAACTGTCTAAATGAGTAACAATAAATAAGTCAATGAATAAAACACTTCTGAAAGTCACTTTAATGTTTGAATTGGCACTATTAATGCTATCGCACATACTATAATAGGAACATCGGTCTTGGCTGATTAAAAATTTATTTGAATATACAGTATTCATCTTTAAATTATTCGGAAAGTAGAGTCAACTCATTCCATATTTTATATATTGTATCAATTAGATTTCTTTTTTTATTGTCTTCTAAGGACAGTTTTAGTGGTGTTTTCTTAAAAAGCCCTCACTTGATGCGAAAATTTTAAAAACTATATTAATCTAATTATTATTATTAATTAGATTATTCTATATTAATCTATTCTATATTATTCTATATTAATCTATATTATCTATTAAAATTATATCTTTAAAAATTCTACATGATTTTTACTTACAGAAAAAAAATAACATTTAGTTTCAAATTACATATCTTATTTAGAAATAAACTTGAAAATTTCCCTTTTGATCAATTTTCAAATAAAACTGTACATTTTAAATGCATCATCTAATATTAAATGTATGAGTACAATTACAGTCATTGTAAATATTCCGTTCCGATGCTGAAGTGTTAGACATTTTCAAAATATTAACAACTAAACAGAATGAAGTGTGAAAATTGAGTGGTTTTTATTCCGCTTTACAGATCAGATTAAGCACACTTTTAGCTTGATGCTACGCAGCGCCATCTGTTGAGAACAATTGTAAATATATTTTTGTTATTATTACTGCCTACAGAACTTGTGATCAGTGTAATAATTATGTCATACATTTTAGTATAGTTGATGAAATATTGAATTTTTAAGTTCAGAAGTGATTTTTAGGATAATTTTTATGCAAATTTGTTTACTTTTATTTCTTTTACAGGATAAAACTTTAAAAAATATGTATAAATAAACATTATCTTTCCTTCTAGATTAACTCTTCACCAAGTTACGGGTCTGAATCCAAATAAGGAATACAGGTTTAGAGTGTATGCTGAAAATGTATTCGGACGCAGTGACCCAAGTGACACATCTGCTTCCATTATGACATTGCGTATGTATTTAAATATGAGTCTGTTAACTCAATTATTGATCTTGAGACTTCTCAACTTTCTAATAGAAAAATAAAGTGCCTTAACCCATTTTCGGCCAAAGGTGCGTAAACGCACCATATCAATAAATATTTTTTTTATTAACACTGTGACGAATATTTTTCACTAATTTTATTTTTCTGCTATTTTTAAGGGTTCTGGCGATATCTATAAAATATCAGTAATTACATTTGAGTAAACACTTTCTGTTGAGAAATTTTCAAAGTACGCTAGTCTTTTAAAATTGAACCGGTTCTTGACAAATTCGACTTTTTGAAAACGTATAATTATTCCACTTGAGATTAATCGTATGTTTTTATAATTGATTAAAGTTGCAAGTTCTGTAAATAAAATAATAATAAAAAAACAAATGTAAAGAAAATTAAAAAATATATTAATTTTAAATTTAATGGTGCGTTAGCGCACCATTGACCGAATGCATAAAAATGCCGAATGCATTTTATTTCTCAAATAAAATATTATTTTTCATGCACGAAACATTTTTTTTTTGTCTTAATGAATGTAATTTAAGCATATTTCAATGAAAATAATACCACATTTTATAAAATTTCTATGCTTGGTTTAAAATAGGTTAATTTAAATTTTAAATTTTTACAGAAATAAATTTTTACTTTTATCGGGAAGATAACGGATACTCTTACACAGAGTGACGAATAAGTTAACTGTAATATCTGAAATGTAAATGACAATGGCAAAATATATCAATCTATAATTTAAAATGGATTATCAATTTTGGTACTTTTTCGTTATACCAACGCCATGGTCGACAAGGGTAATGGTGGGAACCAAAGGACCATTATTTTTTTTCATTTGATCGTGAACCCAGAAATGTGGCACGAACTTATCTCACATATCTGTTCAGTCTACTGTCGTACGGAGGTTCATTTGGATTTAAGTTAACATAACTCAATCGATCTTAGCACCTCAAATATATAAATCTCAAGCATTAAGTAAAGAAGTTTAAAACTGAGAAAGCATTTTCAAAAGATGATTTAATCTGCAGCCTTCTCAATCCTGATTGGACATTCCAAATAATTCTTCGGACGAGGAAATTGACGATGTTCCATATATACCTCCTGCATAAAAAAGATGAGGATGTCATCAAGTTGTATAGAACATTTTGGGAAGGGAAGGAAATTCTGACAAGTACTTTTAGATGATCATTAACCTTAAAAGCAGTATTCTAGAAGCTTCCATACGCCATTTATAACAAAAAAGTATAAACATGATTATTCAAAAAATTTTAATTAACTAGTTTAAGTCTTTTTTTTTTTTTTTTTTTTTTTTTTTTTTTTTTTTTTTGTAAAATGTTTAAATTCTTATAAAATTATTCCATAATTTTTAACCTAAATCTAAAAATTTAGACCTAAATACTACAAATATTTTTTATTGTATAAATCCGTAGTTTTTACTGCATTAGAATGCTAGGTATTTTTGAAGTGCATTAAAATAAACCAATATTAGCAACATTTGATTTAACGACCATTCGATTTAACGTCCTATTTGTCGAGGTCCCGTGAAGGTTGCTAAATCGCGAGTCTACTGTACATCATATTTCAAACATGACTAAATTTTAGATTTTAAATTTTTTTTAAGTTGAATTTTAATTTTTTAAATAATTCTAAAAGGTACGTATAAATGAACATCAGGGATGAGATTTCCGACTTTTTGCATACCAGTATAGTCTTAGAGAAAATGTTGTTCTGCTAAATCAAATGTTCCCATTAAATAAAATAATATTTTCTCTAAAATTATACTGGTATTCGAAAAGTCGAAAATCTTATCCCTGGAACATGCATTTCAAGAAAAAAATGAGCAAAATTATTTATAAATTTAAAAACGTAAAATATTGTGTTCACACCAAACCACCTTAAGATGCTGCAGTAATATGATATTTCCAACTTCGGTGATATAAAATACCTTAATATTTCACGAAACTAAATACAATTTGTGTAAAAAAACATTAAAAAAATTAATTATAAATTTTACAAACAAGTATTACTGAAGGACTAATGCATTGCTGTTTGTTTCAGAATCCAAGAAAGAAAGAGCACAGAGAAAACTAGGTAAATATAAATTTCTTTCTTATTTGATTACATTGTTTAAGATAGATATTGTGCAATAATTAAATAGTAGTTCACAGTCAGATTACCGCATGGGCTCGCGGGATAGCTGCCCCGTTCAAGAAGTGCCCCTATTTTTGAGCAGTAATGCTTACTTTATTTTAACGCAAATTTTGTCATAAATGAACCGAAAACTATTATTCAGAAATAATGAATAATTTCTGCTCAGTAGAGACAGCTCCCTAGAGACAGCTGCCTCTGCTATGTAAAAAGTGTTCTGTTTATCTGTGCCACAACATCCAGTATCCTGAGATATTGTCTGTTCTTACTCGAAATATCTTTCAAGTCCAGCTAAGCATGCAAACATTTTAAACCCCTGAAGAGCGCTAGTATATTATGTATACCACTTAATTTTAATCCCAATTTGCCACAGTGACACCAGAATTTTGGAATGTAATTTCGCATTTATAATATACATGAGGAAATTATTTTATTTATTTGTTCGTAAAACCTAGTGTCACTCAATCAGTTCAATATTTTAGAAATGGAAGTACTTTGTCCCTGAAAGGGTTAAAACTTATATTTAGATTTTAGATTCACTTACCATACATGAATTTTTTGCTGCATGTATTTTTTAATTATCTAAAACTTTGATTGCGATCTTTAAATTCTTATTACTAATAAGTGTTCAATTTGATTTCAGTGGATGCATCTGGTAAAAAGATTCGTGGACGATCTGAAGGAACAATCACCAATTATGACCAATTCGGTAAGAAAAATTTTGGTGTACATATTTATTTATGCGCCATGTTGCACATGCTTTATGTACTATATGTTATCTTTTTTTTAACGAAATTTCAATCCGTTTTCATCAATTTACGGGAAAAAACCGGGTGAGTCGAAATGATTATCCTGATTATAAATAACATAACTTTGTTGTAAAACAACGATAGGAAGAAAACATTTAAAGACTATACAATATGAAGTTCAAAAATTTGTTTTTCTACTGTATAATTGTTCTACCGGGTGAGCAAAAAGTCCGTATAAACTTTTAAAAATCATAAAAACCGATAAAATAACCGAAATGAAAAACTGTTTGCAGGATTAGCATCTATAGGTCACGGGAAATTTTTAAAGACTGAAATAAAAAAAAACTCAAAAAAGAGCCGACAG
Organism: Maratus speciosus; assembly: GCA_963932465.1. Classification (NCBI taxonomy): domain Eukaryota; kingdom Metazoa; phylum Arthropoda; class Arachnida; order Araneae; family Salticidae; genus Maratus; species Maratus speciosus. Next base: position 231,172,708 of record OZ010794.1, on the reverse strand, counting down.
ATGTCGCTGGTTCGTGCGATTTTTGTGGAAATATGCAAATGAAACGGTTGTAAGAACTTGCGCTCCTAATCCAGCACTAGTTCACGTAAAATAACTTCACCAACAAAGCTTTATCCTTCATACTCAGCATCCTTGATCACGTACACGTCTCACAACAGTGATCTAGTTCTGGCCGTTTCATTTACATATATCCACCAAAATCGCACGAATGCCATCTGTCGGCTGTTTTTTGAGTTATTATTTATTTCTGTCTTAAAAAATTCCCGTGACCTATAGATGCTAATCCTGCAAACAGTTTTTCATTTCGGTTATTTTTTCGGTTTTTATGGTCTTTTAAAGTTTATACGGACTTTTTGCTCACCCGGTATGTGACTTCCCTTGATCACACGAATAAAAATTACGCGGTATTCAGGGTTTGTACGGTTACCGTTATTTTCAAGGCAAATATCAGTATTTTTTTTAAAGAAAAATAAATCTAGTTTAAACGCGCGAAATTTCGCCTTATTTAAGGAGGAATTTTCTATAAGAAAATACTGGGACCGAAGAATTTTTTAGTCTGGAAATTCAAGGACCCCGAACGAACCCTGGTATTGCACTTCATGCCAAACATTTTGGAGCATTTTCGTAGCCACTAATGCACCAGTCTTACCAAAACTGGCCGATTTTTTTATCAGTAATTGCGAATTCTCACCAAAATTATAATAGTTATTTTTGATTTATATACTTGAAACTTAGAGCTCAAATTTTGCAGAGTGCCCGAGGCAACAAGTCCATATCTCTAATATGAATAACGAATGTTTAAAAATTAGTCATCCTAAAAACCAGTGCAGAACGTAACTGGTAAGGAAAGAAAAGACCCCAGAAGCCATTTTATCACAGAGAAGGTGCTCCTAAGAACTTTTCACAAAAGATACAGTAATAATAAAAAAAATATTATTTAAAATTTTCTGGTGTGAATTTGGAATTTCTGAATTGAAAAATCTGTTAGATATGATAATAGCATAATTCACCGCATCTGTATCCAGTTGTGGCATGAATCCTCTTCATACTATAACCAAATAACTGCTGATTGTTACAGTTGCCTCGCTGAAGAAAAAAAGGAACTATACAACTCTCCCTTTTAAAATCGTACAGAAAACATCATGTTTAGGGAATTCCAAGATGACGAAGAGAAATCACATAGAGCAGTAATAATTTAGGCAAACAAAATTTAAACTTCCTTCTGTATGTGTTCACATGAGTTCTTCCTGATGTTGCTTACACGAAGCTATTGCTTTTTTTTAAATCAGGGTAATCATTTTGACGCACTCTGTATTTTGTAATAAAAAATGACTGTGTAATTTTCATAGTCTGTAACTTCGAATTATATTTTGTTTCTTTTTTTATTTACTTTAATCCATTGTAAAAGAAATTTCTTCTTTATATTTAATATTCCTGCCATCACTTATCATAAACTATGTAAATTTAGATACGTAACATTTTATAGTTGCTGTTTTAAAGTCTGATAGAAACTTTTTGTTAATGATTCTTTTATTTTTTTTTCTTTCAGTATTTGATATGGATAAATACATTCCTCAGCCTGTTGGCATCAAAACTACCAATATTTACGATTATTACGATATTTTGGAAGAAATTGGAGTGTGAGTATTGATTTTAAAAAATACATACTATATGACATAATTTACACACTTACTTAAAAAGGCATGTATATTGTTAACCAACGATTATTTATTGAGTTTTAAAATACTTTGTAGCGTAAGGTTTTATTTATAGAAAAGTAAATTTAATTTTTTTTAATCCTTTGCATGACGAATTTGTTTATATACTATATAGTATTCTAACATTTAGTTCAGTTATAGGAAACGCATAGCACAGTTGAAAATTCCTACTCAGCAAGTTCCTGAATAAACGGAAATGTATCCGAGATCCTTTGTGCAGCCCTATACAGGGTATCTGAAATATTTCAACAAACTCAGAGGGATGATAGTACTCATGAAGACGAACAAAATATGCAATGGAACATGGGGTCGCAAATGACGTTTAAAGGATGAAAATCGAGAAAATGCATCTGGAAATGGACAAAATGAGACAAGAAAGAAACACTCCAGAAAATTATTTATTGCACAGAATAGGTACAAAACAGCCCGTGATGGTCAGAGAAAACAAATATTTTACAGTTGTTCAAAGTGTCGACCACGGACATTATTACACAGAGTACATTTACGGTGTACCGACTAGCGGGCACACTCGAAGACTTCGGGAGTCTTGCATACGTGGATTCCTGCTCACAGATTTGTTTGGCTTTCTTCCAAGTTTTTGTTATCTCTTTCTGACCGGACATGCACAAAGTGAAAGGAAAACCAGCATCGTGCTACTAGCCAGTTCTGCAGAAAAGCAGCATGCGAGATTACGATATTTTTATCAGTTTTGCGATTTTCACCCTTTAACCCCCTTGAGGGGCAAGCAATTACGTTTGTGTAATGCTGAATTCCCACCGGAAAATTAGAAACATTTTATTTCAAAATAAGGGAAAGCAATTTTACGACTTTTTTTCACCAAAGTTAGAAAAGTAAAATTTCATAAATTGTTTTTGATGTAAATCTTCATTAATCGTAGGTGAGATAAAATATATCCCACCGCCCCTCAAGGAGTTAAAGGTTATTTGCGACCCCATGTTCCATTCCATTATTTGCTCGTCTTGATGAGTACTATCATCCCCTGAGTTTGTTGAAGCACTTCAGATACACCCTGTATAGGATCTATAGAATTTATATACAGCAAGTAATATGAAAAAAATTAAAACACGTACCACAACTGTAAAAGCACTTCCAGTATTTATTATTGATAGACAGTACTGTAATCGATCTCTTTTGTGGGTCCCTGTAAATAACGATGAATGCTATGCACAACCTATTCTATAGTAAAGAACTTGTAGTGCACCTCAGGGATATATATCATTTTCGATTTGTTTTAAATAGCATAACAGTATTAAAATACAACGGAAGCGATTTTTCCCCATGCACCGTAATGTAACGGAATTATTTTGGGGGCTCCTGTAAATGTAATATAAATCTACCCACTTCATTTTCAATACCGAACACACAACAGTAAACCACAAAAACATATATCAATTGCATGACAATACCAGTATATTTACGTGAGTTAGAGCACGGATAGATGGCAGACAGGCAAACCGAATCCATAAACACTTTCGAACTATATTGGAAAGTTGAAAAGGGAAAGATGATAAGATATTGAGCTTCTGTTTTTCCAGTGTTTAACACTAGAACGCCCGGAAATTTTACTCAAGTTTCATAAAAATACTATACCAAAGCGATATAAGTAAGCGTACAAACATAATACTGGAATCGGGCGTAAATTAACACAGTTGCGCCATCTTGTGGACGGAGTGATAATCCGCATACGCGGTCTTTTAGTGCGGCGCGTATTTTCAAAATATTTAGTCACTCACGGAAATGAATTTTGTTTGCCACATTTATGGCTAAATTATGGCGTAGCGAGAGGGACACCCGAATGTACATGACACCACAAAGTTTTCTTTGCCTTGTCAGAAACACTTCAGTTATTAATCAACATGAAAAAAACTTTACAATTTTAGCGGTGTCAGTAAGAAAACAGTTAGGTATCTACCTGTAGTTCACACTCCATCCACTACGTGGCGCATGACCTTGATTGATGTGACCTCGCTTCTAATCTTGCGGCTACTTCTCCCATTTAAGATAGGACGCTTACTTATATCGCTTTGATACTATACACCAGAATTTTTATTTAAAATTATTTGTCTGATTTATTTAACGTAAATCTGCGTTTTTAAAATTTAACTTATTTTGTGAAAGAATTTCTGATTCCAATAGACATTTAATCATGTGGTCGAAGTCGAATCGACTTCTTCCGGGCGTTCTAGTGTTAACCCCTTTATGCCGCTTGGCAAGATTTCCTGTCAACGTATATTTTCAGGATTCTTAACACTAATTTCGAAAAAAAAATATTTGTTTAATTTAATCACAGGAATTTGAGTTTAATTAAGGAAAATATTGCTACTTTAACATAGTATCGTTCAAAGGTTAAAACCGTGCCAATCCCGTTTTTTCCACCTCTATCAGATACATAGAATGTAAAAACAACAGCAATTAATTTTGGTACTTATTGGAAAGTATTCGCTATTACATTTAGTCTTTGCTTTCTTCATACAGTTTACAGACCGGGAACCTGCAGCACAGACACGTGGTTCGTACGGATACTGTTATTTCTCCAGGATAACTACCAGTATATTTTTATAGAAAAAGAAATCTGGGTTAAACGCGCAAAATTTCACATTCTTTTAAGAAGACATTTTTTATAATACTGGTGCCAGAAAATTTCCTGGCCTGCAAAATTCAAGGAGGCATACGATCATGAGACAACCACCTCATCGAGTTGGAAGCTGAAATTCCAGAATTAGCTAAAACTCGATTCCCATATTAAAACGCAATCGGTCTGCCAAGTCATATCTTGGTGGAAAACACCTAAAAACCCGATTTTACAGGTTGACTCGTAGGTTTACCATTGTGTTTTCCTGCTCCCAGTCCGCCATGTTTTCATACCTTTGGGTGCAGGAAAATGCAATGGTAAACATACGAGTCGACCTCTAAAATCGGATTTTTAGGTATTTTCCACCAAGATATGACTTGGCAGACCGATTGCGTTTTAATATGGGAATCGAGTTTTAGGTAATTCTGGAATTTCAGCCTCCAACTCGAGGAGGTGGTTGCCTGTGCTGCCGGCTCCCAGTCTATTAATTACTACATTTGCTGTTTTATCATGAACTATCACGTTATTTCATTTTGCTATTTCTATCTAGAAAGTTTTCCTGACAGGCAAAAATCAACTAATAATTCAACAATAAATTCCAAATATGTCCCGAGGCATTAATAATAGATGACAGAAATAAAACTTGTATGTTTAAAATGCAAAAAATCTTAAAAAATAATTCACGAAACCACTGGATTAAGTGAATTACTTTAACCCTTTGTATCATCGCGTTGCATATCTGCAACATACCCAAAAGTCAATATTACATTTATAGCGGGTTTTTAAAGACGATTTTATTTATTGCTGCTATCACCCAGAATTCTGAACAGAGGGCGATACTGAGTTAATGTTTCATGTCAAAATTTTATTTATCATTTGAGCCGTTTCGAATCGTTATTGTTAAAATGAACTTCGTAAATTTTATAAAAATAAAAAGACTGGAGACGTTCAAAAATAGATTTTTTATAAAGGTAAATTCGTATACTTTACAATTTTGTATTAGAAAATTGACAATAGTATGTTATCTTCTGTTTAATGTGAAAAAAGTACCTTGCAGTCAATAAATTTTTATTTTTATGTTCTATTTTTTTAAATGTTTAAAATTATGTATTCTAAACAGCTAAGTATTAAGCTTTTTTTTATCAATTGAAATTAATGTTATTAAACTGATAATATCAATAATATGATTACTATGTAAAATGCATTCTATGTATTTGTACCACAAGATTCAATATTCTGAGCGTTCCGTTTGATGATATTCCGTTTTTCTTGACTCGGTATTGCATTCAAGTCCAGCTAAACGTATGTACAATACACTTCAATACATACATTTGCATTTTAGATCCATTTACCGCAAATGAATTTTTTGCTACACGTATTAATTGTATTTTTTAATTACATGAGACTTTGAATTTCAAGCATTAAATTCTTACAACAAACGGAATTTAAATTTTTATTTTCAGTGGATGCAACTGATAAAAAAAATACGTGGACGATTCAAATATTTTTTTAATATTTTTTTAACCCTTCAAGTCCCACTTAGTACCTACCGGAGCAACTTTCTTTTTTTCAATAATTTTTAGTTATTAAACCTCTAAGTAAGCCAACGTATACACTTTTTTTGTGCGATTTTTGTTGTTGTTGTTGTTGATATAGTGACTAACACTTCAGCGTACATTAGACACTGGAGAAATAATTCCTTTACAATTTTCTTAAACAAGACATTTAAAAGTATTATACTTATTTGTGAAAAATAAAATTATGAAAGATGTCAATATTTACTTCTACATGTTATGATAAACTAGTATTGCCCGGTGTCCCGCTTAAATCGGGCTTCAAATACCTGGGACACCAGTATTTTTAAATAATTTTCTTCGCCTTATCTAATGGCAGAATTATCTGCGATTAAAAATGGCGAAATAAACTGTAAGAAATTAGTGGTGTCCAGAGTATTTGGAACCCCGATTTAAGCGGAACACCTGGCAACACTATGATAAACACAAAAAGTAGGCAACTTCGAAATGTAGCGAGCAGATGCAAACAAGAAAGTTTGGAAAGCTATAAAAAGCATCTGATTATAACAGAAAATATTGATTCGATATCAATACCTTCATTATTCCCTAAGAAGCCAATAGATAGGCTTGAATTTATATATGGATTTTTTTTTTTAAGCAAAAGAAAAGTCGTACCTTGGAGGACATTGGGGGGGGGGGGGGGAGTTTAAATTCTGAGATTAGTTAAAGATTTTTGCTAATTATTTTATGTCTGAGTTTTTACTTATTTTTAACTATTTGAAGTTAATAACGTAAACAGTAATCTTAGATCATCAGTATAAATACTTATGTTAAATCAATAAATTAAAATGTTCGTTTTCTCTTTCAAACATAAGTCAAGAAAGCAAGAAAATAATTTACTGGTATTTTCTTTTTTTAGGGGAGCATTTGGTGTTGTTCATAGGTGCCGTGAAAGATCAACGGGCCACGTGTTTGCTGCTAAATTTATTCCAGTATCTCATCCTATGGAAAAAACCATGATCAAGCGAGAAATCGACATAATGAATCAGCTTCATCATCCAAAACTCATTCGGTTGCACGACGCTTTTGAAGAAGATGATGAAATGATTTTGATCTATGAATTGTAAGTATATACGTTGATTAGTAATTGGTAAGTACCGTACTTCAGGGGCGTGGAAAAGAGAAGGACCCTCATTGAGTTGGCCCAAACACCATTATTATATATCTTCAATTTTTCGTAAGTCATCTCTAAAAAAACAACTCCGCGAAAAAAGAAGTGCTAATAAATATTGATTACATTTCTAACTGGTAAGTCTGTAGATCAGGTGCCTCAACTTTAGTTATGCAAATTCCATTTTTATTTTGAAATCGTTTTATTTAATATATGAAACTCTCAACCAACAGTTTCATTTTTTTTATCATTGCATATTTGTCAGGCTTGCATAATTTTTTTCTCACCACTAAAATTTAATAATAATTTTTTTGAAATTTAATCGCTAGTCTTTTGCAATCTTCAACTACTAAATAAAACAAAAAAGCCTATTAAATTTTGCTTTAAAAAACGTACGTTGGCAGCTAAGTATTAGAATTTCTAAGTACTTTCAGCATTTATTCCTGAGAATTGTAAAGAGAAACATAATTTCAAGTAGCGATATACCAGAACTGTTTAGTGTTGCCAGACCACTACTTTCTTTTTATTCGGATTTCTTGATTGCAACTAGTTTCTATTCGCATTATTTAAAGTCAGATTAACCCTAGAACTACCGAAAATTTTACTCAAGTTTTATAAAAACATTTTACACCAGAATTTTTACTTAAAACTATTTAATTTGTTTATTTAACTTATTATTGTCTGATTTATAAATTTAGTTTGTTTTGAAGAAATTTCTGGTTTGAATAAATATTTTGAATGTACATGTCGGGTCCATTGGACCCTTCTGGTAGACAGAGGGTTAAATAACACGATTTATACTATTTCAAAAAAATGGTGGCAATCAAGTAATCTGAATAAAAACAAACTGCTGAACTAGCCATACTGGAAATGTTAAATTTTTGTCAATTTTCTTTTGACATCAAACATGTTCTTCCCCACACCCCACACCTGAAGCCCATTGCGTCATTAATTTTATAATCATGACTTTCAAGAATTCACTATCCTGAATCTTCTATCGAAAATAATTGAAAACAGTTTTTATAATAGTGGCATTAATTATTAGTTTGAACGATTAATTATTCTGATAAGCATTGCATTAATTATTGATAATCCTAATTGTTCAATTTATTTGAAAAGGCCGTCAGAAACCCCTTCATAATTCATTCAGAGAGATTAGCGTAATCTGTTAATCACATTTTCCACATAAGACTTGATTTTTTTTTTTTTTTTTTTTTTTTTCAGCGCTAAACAAATTTGTGCCTATATATAACAGAGTTGTTAGTTTGTCCTCATTCTTTATTCAAATATTCCGAGTTCGTACCGGAAATTCCGAGAGAAGAATTTTTACCTTAAGTAATTACGAAATGTTATAAAATAAAAACAATAAGGAGGTTAAACGGGCAATGCTGGTGTGGAAAGCAAGTATTAATCTCCAACTCAATCGAATGAAAAATTGATCTATTTTGGTTTTGAACGCATCAAAAACGGTGAAATGTCGTTGCAGGTATCTCCCGTTACTCGCGACTTCATTTTATGCAGTTTGGCTAAACTTGATTTAGATAAGGCGAAAAATATGCTCTCAGCTTTGAATGTACTTAAGACGTACTTTTCTTTAATTTAACAATTAATAAAATATTTTGTTGGAAAGATTGGCAGTTGAATTATTTATTTCCCTTACAAACTATATGTATTCTTATATTATGCATGGTAAAATAAATTCACTGTAAGGCGTTTTCGCGTGTCGGGAAGATATCTCGGAACGAATTAATCGCGTAAAGCAACAGCATTGAAATATAGCCATTTTGCATAGAAATTCGCCTTCATTTTCAAAATTATAATTTTCATTTAATTATTTTTTTCTAGAGCATTTATATTAAAAATTTATTTTTTCTCTTTTAGAGTAGTCTGATTCAATCTATATCACTAAAGCACAGTATCAGGGTTCGTACGCATCAGGCGATTCGGGGGATTTTAGGTGTTTTAGTACCAGAAATTTCATAAAGTACTGGACGCTATATTTGACGATAGAACTTTTTTTTCATTAAATAAAGAAAATATTACTTTTCGAATATTCTGATAAAACGTCTTTGAAGTGTACGAACCCTGAGTATAACCCCGATTTACCTATACTCGATTTAACAAGAAATTCTTATGATTCAGATTCATCTTTATTTATTTCTATGTTATACGATCTCCGTTTAATCGACACTTTACCGCAGTTTAACGATAACTTTTATGGATTTCAAATATTTTAAAACACCTTTTCAGTCATTTTTTTTCACTTAATTCTTTATCTACTGAACGATAGAAAAATCCGATATAGAATTTTATTCGTAAGTTCAGTGTGTACCTAAAAGGATAGAATATACATATGTATAAATGCTTTTGAAATAAATAAAAAGTCACGTCACACAGGATTAAGAAACGAAACTATTATTATCAAAATATTTTTTTTGAATTGATAGTTATATATTAAGTGAATACATGTTAAGCATCTCCGGTGTCCCTCCCCCCACTTTGTCCCGGAACACTTTGCTAAATTTTGCCGACACCCCTCATGTGACATATCGTTGGAAAGGTCTGTGACCGTTAATCATGTTATGCACCTCCAGTGTCCCGCCCCCACTTTTCCCTCCAAGGGGGCAACTTTTCTAAATTTTTACGGCACCCTTCATGTGACATATCGTTGGAGAGCCATCTGACCACTTACTCATGTTATGCACCTCCGGTGTTCCTTCCCCTACTTTGCCATCTCCCGGGAGCACTTTTCTAAATTTTTCCGACACCCCTCATGTGATATATCGTTGGAAAGGCTTGTGATCGCTTAATTATGTTATGCACCTCCGGTGCTTCGTACCGCGGGGCACTTTTCTAAATTTGACCGACACCCCTCATGTGATATATCGTTGGAAAGCCCTGGGCAGTGGAATTGAAGATTTTTGTACGCCTGTTGTACGGTGCCGTAGGCAACGGGGATCCGGTTTTTGATTTACGTATAAATTAGAGGCCCCGATACAAGGAAGGGTCCGCTAGTGGACGAAGTCAGCTAGTAATATATTAAGTGCACTAAAACAATAACCTATTTAAATACAGTAAACTCTGTCTAAGGCGGAATCGGTCGGGACTGAGAAAAATTTCCGTGGTAGACAATATTCCGGCTTATGCAAAAAAGCTCCCCCCCCCCAAAAAAAAATCCCTGGAAGATGACGATCTTTTATTGATTCTCCTGACTAGAAAATCGGTTGAAAACTGAAATTCTGAAAGATCCTTTGTCTTTTTAAAGATAAATGAGAAACTTTATTCAATTTCTTAGTACTGCTGTAATACATTCATATTGGAAGTTTATACACACCAAAAAAAAAAAACTTCGAGAATGAGGAAGAACGCTATAATTTTGAATTTGAGTACAATCTTAAAGTATAATATAATGTACTTTCGAAAATACGTAATCATTTTCATAAATGTTCATTTTACTAGAAATATTAACTTTTTGATGCAATTTTGCATATGAAAAAATGGCATAAGCATAAATTCCTTAAAATTTAAAGTTTCTGTTCTTTTGAATTAACTTTTTTAAAAACTTACGGAATTTTAGCTAACATGCTCGACATTGAGTTATTTGACTTATCAGTTTTAAAGTTTAATAAACAAAACGCTTTTCATTTTTAAATTATCCTTTTTTCGCCTTATGCAAAATTTTGGTTTCGGTGGGACCTTAAAATCCTTTCCGTTTCTGCTTCAGACAGATTCCGCCTTATGCAGCATGAATTAATGTAATTTTCTATGGGTTCGCCGGGACTTGAAAAAATTTCCGCGGTAGACAGATTTCCGGCTTATACAGAGTCCGCCTTAGACAGAATTTACTGTAGTATGATAATAATTTTTTTCATTTAATGACCAATTTTGATTTACTTGACGTGTTTGAGTTAAGAATAACCCATATTCAACGATTATTTCTAAGAGGCCCTTTGCAATCGTTAAATCGGGGTTCGGCTGTACTTAACCATTTTCTAAAATTTTAAAAATATGTTTATTTGAAGCAAAACATTTATTTTATTTCTTTTTCATTGCAGTATGTCTGGTGGAGAATTATTTGAGCGTATAACAACTGACGGTTACAACATGTCAGAGGCTGAAGTCATCAATTACATGAGACAGATTTGCGAAGCCGTAAAACACATGCATGAAAAGAACATCATTCACTTAGATCTCAAGGTATATATGCATGCATTCTTTCAGTGTGAATATGCGTTTCGATCATTTTTCCTTTTTTAATCAATAAAAAAAATGGAGGGAATTTAATTCACCCAAATGTATATATTTTTTAATATACATTTTCTAAAAACTTTCGAATAAGTGCCCATAACTCTTTCTTTGCATTAGAGAGCTCTTTTTTGTGCTTCATGTGTAACTTTGACGAAGATAACAGAAAAGTTAATTAATCGTAAAAACTTTCTAGAAAAATTATTATGAAAAATTACAAGAAACTACTGATGTGAAAGAAAATACCCAGTTTTAATAGAAGAATTTGCCCCTAGTGGAGCTAAAAGTGATCATAAACGGAATTCGGAAGGATCGGAGCTTCGGGGGAAGCTTCCCGAATTCCGTAAGTCTGTGGACATAGTCGGCATAGCTTGGGTAAGAGCTTAAGAAGCAGAACCGTAGTATCAATAGAATTGATTTTGAGCAATAGTTCTGTTGATTTAAAAATCCGTTCTGAAGCTCTTTAAGGCATTTGAGGTCTCTTTTTAGGAATATTTATTCTTACAGTTTAAGATGTATTATGCTATGATCGAGCTGCATAGCAGTGTTGCCAGATTGGGGACTTTTTTGTCCCCAGATTCTTGATTGTCACCGGTTTTTTGAAATAGAAATATTCGGCCTATTTAAAAATAGATTAAAAACTCTGAAAAATAAGGGGAATTATACTATTTTAAAAAAGTGGTGAAAGTCAAATAATCTGAATTAAAAAGGTCCCCAATCTGGCAACACTGCTACGTAGAGCTCAGACAACGCAATTAATATAAAAATTTCTATCTTCTATTAAAATAGTAGAAGAAGTATAATTATAGAGATCTTAAGTTGGCTAAATAACACTCACTTTTTGCTGCAAGTGAGATTCACAAGTTTTCTTTTGTTCAAAATCATAATAGAAAAAAATCAGTTAATTAAAATAGTAAATACAGGAGGACAATGCCCCTCACCTGCCTCTCCTCCCCCTTTGTTTGAAGTGTTTAAATAAAATTGATAACACTATTTATTTATTTTTCAGCCTGAAAATATCATGTGCCAGACAAAGAATAGTAACAACATCAAAGTTATTGACTTTGGTTTAGCTACAAAGTTAGATCCAAATGAAGCGGTAAAAATATCTACTGGAACTGCTGAATTTGCTGCACCAGAAATTGTAGAACGTGAGCCTGTTGGCTTTTACACTGACATGTGGGCAGTTGGTGTATTAGCTTATGTTCTGTAAGTATATATCTGTCATAGCTTTAAAAATATAATTGTATTCAAAATCAATATGTATTAATTACGTCTATTATTACGTAGAAATTCTTTAGCACATTGTTGATCAGTCACGAGTATGTTTGTGTTTATGTAACTAAACATCTTTGACTAAGAACGTGATCAGAGTCCAATTACTCGAGGGGCAAACTTCCAAAAGTAGTTCTAAATAGTTATTATCGCGTTTTTTTACACTCAAAATTTCTATCATAATAAATTCAAAAACTGCTATTCGGAAAACTGGTAGAAGTTTCCCCTTGCGGAAATCAAACTCTGTAGTAAGTCTGAACATTTAGTTCCACCTATGTAATTTGTAATTCATAAAATGTTGGTAACCTTTTATCAGAAAGAATTGGGATTTATACCATATACTTGGGTATATAATGTTAAATAGTAACACATTGACATATTTAATGATGCATAAAATTTATAAACGTATCTAATCAATCACTGTACTGAACAATTTCAGAAGAGGGCGTTGTTCCTTTTGTTTCATAATAAAATTTTTAATTTAACAAAAATATATATCTAAGTTTTACGAACTTCCATTAATATAAAACGTATGAGATAATTTAATAAGTGGTAATCAAGAAAAATTAAAAAGCCGATTTTAAGTTCATTTTTCCATAATAAGAGCTGTTATACCATTGTTGCGCTATTGGTCATATTTCTTGTCGGATTTTTATTTTATTTTTGTAACATTCGCCGCCATTTGACTGGCAAAATGTGGTCATTCATTTCCTTTTTTACGCACTAATCGAAATTTTCACCTCATTAATCGAGGGATCGTCCAGGAAAAACAAAATGAAAATTACGCTATCTGAAATCACATAAATACAGCGAAACCAGTATTTAACACTATATAGGGCGCTTGACGCATCTATGCGTCATTTATAAAACTAAATCTAAATAAAACTAATCTAAATAATTTAGAATTTAGTTTTGTTTCTAAAAGTTTTTAAAAAGTTTGAATAGTTACTTTTGATTATGGTTTCGATAGATAATTCGTGAATAAAATAAATAAAAATTTGTATTAAAACTTTTCTGGTGTAAACTCGTACTTTAAAAAAAAATAAATTTCCATATTTGATATGACTGTTTGGGTCCTGTATGGTGTTAATAATATTTACATAATTCAATACATTAATTTCAATAACTGTGGAATATTACAACTGACGCGGAAATTTCTCTGAATGGTTTTCTTGGATTGTTCTCGTTGAATTATTTGGAACAGATTGTTCTTTTTGAGTATGCAGATGATTGTGTTTCCCGATGCTGTTTGTTGGCAAGAGATAAAGATTGAATATTTTCCCAACAATTAAAGAATTATTACAAATAGCTTTTTTCTTATGCTTTCAGACTAATTTTGATTTAGTAAGAAAATTAATACATTAAATTTGTAATTTTCGGCACTCGCTATTTATTTATTTTTATTATTTTCCCCCTGCTAGATTGAGCGGATTATCGCCTTTTGCTGGTGAGGATGATATAGAAACATTAAAAAATGTGAGAGCATGCGACTGGGACTTTGATGCCTCTGCATTTGCAAATGTGTCAGACGAAGGCAAAGATTTTATTCGTAGGCTGTTACAGAAAAGTAAAGAGTAAGTATTTTTATCCTTTTACTATTGCTTTACTAAGTTTCACCGATGTATTACCAAGTTTTACTGATTTAATGTAATCTGATCACACACTCATGATGGCACGTCCGTCGTAGTGCTGTGAATGTCCAAGAACATGTATCCAAAGCATCAGTAAAGTCACTATGCCCCGGCCTCCTTAATCTGTAAAATATGTCTGTTATTATTTAAAAAGTGAACTGTATTCACACAGTGAAAACGTGCCTTAAAAATAGCTAATCATTTCGTATTTTTACCTCATCAAAGAGGTGTATCTTCTGTGACAAATGTGTTTTTAACATAATTTTATAAATACAATGAGGTTATACATCTTCGCGTTTGTGCCAAAAAGAATTTTGTTGTACTTTTCTAACTTACATCAAACTTAAAAGAAAAGCATTACTTATACGGACTGCATTTTTATCTTCACAAAATATCTTGAATAGAGATTTACATTTAACGTTAAAATTGATAATATTTACCCATTTTATAATTAATTTTTGTAACTTATTAAGAGTTGGTGGAAAAGCTTTGAACACTAAAATTTCTTTCTATGGATAACACAATACACAAGAAGCATTTCAAAATTCTCGTCTTTATCAAAATTAATTAACCATTATTCCCCATCACAACACATTTACTCTGTTTTCCTTTGCCAGATATCGTTAATTGTCTTCCATGTAATATCTAATTTTAAAATTTAAAATATATATGTCATCATGCAAATCAATTTACATTGCAGGGTGCCTGCACTAGAGCCATAGGTATTTACTATCTACCCATTTCCTTTTCTAATGCTATTTAAGATTTATTTTTTATAAAGTTGATAGTACCTCGTTCAAATATATATTTTTTTAGGTTAAATGTGTTCAAGACAGTCAAATTTATATATACTTTTAAGTAGTTTCACGTGTGAAAGTAGCTTCGAGTGACATATAGCACAGCAAATGGAAGTAGAAAGCTTATTAATGTTCTGATAAGATATTTTTAAAATACAAATGCGTTTTTCACCCATTGGTTTAACTTTAACGAGGGGAATTTGAGATCTGATCAACATCTTTAACCCCTTGGGGACGAGCGACCGGTATTCGTGCCGTGTAAGGTGCTCAGAATCGGGGATTATTCTCACCAGTAAATTTTTATTGTGAATTTTGCCTTATTTAATCCAAGAATTTTCCCGATTCAATTAGGCAAAAATTTCCGTTTTAAAAAATCGGTGATTAAAGATTAAAAATTCTGTAAAAGACGTTCGTTCCCAAGGGGTTAAGCGACCATTTTTGACAAAATTTGTTTGTTTTATTATTATTATTGTTATTATTACGAATGGTGATAATTCTAAACTCAGAATCACGCTGCAAACTTTGTCGCAATTCTGTTATATGGTTAGTAAATTATGAAGAAAATAAATTAAAACTATAATTAAGAGCAATTTTAAAAAATAATAATAAAGTTTTTCCTCTAAAATAACCTCAGCTTTCCTAAATTTTCTTGACTTTTTTAACACTATTTTAAAACGATAATGTTTATTTAACAGTGCTTAACAGTGTATAGTCTTTGTGGGGCTTCCGAATTAACAGCAACTTTCCGCCCAGTGTTTAGTTGATTGTCTTATTGTTAGTAAGCCATTGGGAAATAAAAGTCTAACTGTAGTTTTAAACTACATAAACGTTTTAAGTTTAAATTAAAAATAATACTTTATAACTAGTAAATCTGCAGATCAAGAGCCTCAACGTCATCTCTGCAACTTATTGTTTTTAGCAAATTTTGCTTAATATTAATCTTTCTACAAAAACAAAATTTAAACTTTTAAATTACACAAACATTTATAGAAGGAGAAAAAAATATTTCGATGGTTTCAGACATTAGAAGCGTTAAATTAAACACGTTGTTATGTAATGATATTCTGAAATTCTCACGAGCTACTTATTCTAGTAATTTTTATATAATAAAGCAAATTTCTTCACGGGGTGCCCCCCCCCTGAACCCCCCGTTGTGTAATTTATTTTGCATTTGTAATTTTCTATTGATTGAGTTAATGATTATCCTATATCTTAGATTCATTTTTACACTGCGATTTGTAAGGATAAGCAACAATTTGGTCAAGCATTTTACGTTATCCTAATATCCATACAGCAGTATTTATTTGCCTGCTAACCACAAACACCTGTATCTAATGGATAAAGAACTTTTGGAAATGTAAACTGAGACATCTAATTTAGAAATCTAATACCTTTATCATTTTTGTTTCCAAAAAATAATTTTGATTACCATTCTGCAATATTTATATCTAAGATCTAATCTAAATATCTAAAAATGTACTCGATAGCATTAACTTACTAAAATCACCCTAAAGTAGGGGGAGTCCTAAACCTAACGGTTAATAATTCATCATCGTGTCCACTTCCAATTGACTAAATAGATAAATGTGATATGGCGCCGTTAAGTATTTTTTGTGATAGCTTTTTAATAGTATCCACATTTAATTTAAAATCGTGATGTTACAAACACCGTTGAAATTTGATGCACACCTGTGTTCAGGTCAAATTACGAAAGGTTAACTAACCTTTTATTTCCCTTAGCCGGGCATTTTGTTTCATTTTTCGTAATAGGGATTATTTTAATAATTTATTTTACACTCTACAAGCTGTTACACGGGACGTTGTTCACGTAGCATTAAAATAGAGATAAATGCATTAAATAAAACATTTCACTCCCCACCAGACATGGCAAGTCTCAGGCTTTTTGCACAACACTATTACCTTACAGAAAATGTTGTTCTTTTAAATCGCGCAAATGTTTCAATTAAATAAAGTAACATTTTTTGTATTAAAATACTGGTATCCAGAACGCCGGATGCTTGGCAGCTCTGCTCCTCTTAATAGAAACATATATAGTTAACCAACACTTTATCACATTTTATAGGAAACAATACGGAATTTCTTATATGTATGGCCTTATATATACCTCGGTCATAAAAATGTAAAATTTTGTGCCAATTAATATACGCAATTATTTTAGGTGGTATTTGATGTGAAATATTTATATGTATTCATTCTTGTCCTATTTATCTTTTTTATTATTTGTAATTTGCTGCATTTTCCCTTTGCACGTGAAAATCTTACAAATTAAAATGAACTCTTTGGGAGAAATTGTTATTCCCTTTTTTTTTTTTTTTTTTTTTTTTGGCAACAATAAAGTTTATAAAGTTTAATAGAATAATGTCAGTTTATTCTGTATGAAAATAACGAACTTTTTTCTTTATAATCAAAATAGTTGAATACATAAATAAAAATATTATTCTATATAGTATATAAATACTATTTTCATTTCTGCGTTTAAATCAATCTATATGCAAATATCTATACAAAGGCATTCATTAATTCATTCCTTTTAACTTTGATTTGACTTAAAAAACCATACGTACTTTCACATTTATGATATTTTTAGATGAGATATAGTTGCTACGCAACGATTAAAAGAAAAAAAAATGAAATATAAGTAAATTCATAAAATAAAATGTTTTATATTATTCGAACACATGTATAAAATTCCATCATAAGTTATACACCTAATTTAAAAGCTCTGACAAATGTTTTGACAAAATTGCAAACTAATAGGAATAATTTACTACTCTTATTTAAAAATTTCAGCATCCAAAATTTACCATTTAAATCCATTTTTTATATGAGCCATTTCTTTGAACAAATGAAAATTTGAAAAATCGTCTGACTTGCCATTGAAAAGCATTACAGAGCAAAATAAAATGTTCTATATTTCCCGAACGAATGAACCAAATTTAACCAAAAACCATACAGCTAAGTCCGAATACCTCATCAACATGCCAAATTAATTTCAAGCCGATCGGATGCTTTTTGCGGCAGTTATCGCGGAACAGACAGACAGACGGACAGACAGACAGACAGACAGACAAACGGAAATCAAAACTTTTCGTGTCTCCACAGTAAGCCTTCACTGACGTTTCGGCAATTAAAAGATGTTTTAAACTAGTAAATCTGCAGATCAGGAGCCTCAACGTCATCTTTGCAAGTCATTGTTTTTTAACACTCATTGCATAATATTCAACTTCCTACAAATCGCTTTTTAAAGTTTTCAAATTACATAAATATTTATGAGCATACAAGATACTTCGTAAAGTTTCAGAAATTAAAAGTGTAAAACAAGTGATTGTACATTAATGTTCTGAAATTCTGATGAGCTACTTAATCTGGTAACTTTTTAAATCAAAAATTGCATTTCTTCAGGGGGGCAGAGCCCCCCTGAACCCCCGTAGTCTATTTAAATTTACATTCGCAATTTTGTATTGATTGTGCGGATGGTTATAATATATCTTAGCTTTTTTTTAAGCTGTGATTTATAACGATAAGCATAAGTTTTTTTAATAAATTAATAAAATTTAAGTTTAAAATAAAATATTCATGTTAACCGTACACAGACAATAAATATTGAAGTGACGCCTAAAATCCGCTACATTCGGCACAACACAACAACGTGCTTAAAAAAAAAAAAAACGGATGAAGTCAAAGAATTTGGTCCCTGTTCCACGTGCTTGTTTTGTTTGGACCGAATGAGAGCATTTAAATCTGAGCGATAATGCACATCGTATTGCAAGCTGTTTTTACGGCATACTGCATCCCCATCTATCTCTTTCCTCCGTGAATAATAGTTAATTTTATTTTACCCAAGATCTTTTTATTCCAGCATCTTTGTTTTCGATAAATGACGTCTAATTCACCTGCTATGCGTACTTACTCAAAACTTTTCATCTTGTTATATTAAGAAATACTCGAGAGTTTTTTTTTTTTATTTTTAATATGCCGCCATATTAATTTTCTATTCTTAATTTTATTTTTCATTTTCCTGTTTCACGACAAAACATTTCAATTGAAAATTGTTTAAAAGAAAACATTATTCCGGGTTTTGATTTTCTTGGCAACAATTAAAGAAATATTGGTAAATGTTATGGGAAAAGGTTACGTTATTCTCTATGAAAATAATGAACTTTTGTATTTTTAAGCAAAATATTTCAATAAAATAAATAAAATAAATGAAATATTGCCTATTTTTATTTCTGGGCTAAAATCCGTCTATATGCAAAGATACAAATGCATTAATTCGTCTGTTTTGACGTTGGCTTTACTCAAGCATTATACACGCAATTATACTAATATTATTTGGACCAAATTCGTTGCTAGGCAACAGAGAAAGAAAAGGAAAAAAATGAAATATGCATTATGTCAATTTGATAAAACAAAATCCTTTATATTATTGGAAAACATGCATAAAATTCCCCCCAATATTATAAACCTAATTAAAAAAATCTAGCAAATATATTGACATAATTTATTGGAATAATTTAATAATGTTATTTAAAAATTTCAGCATCAAAAATTTACCATTTAAATCCATTTTTCATATCAGCCATTTCTTTCAACAAATGAAAATCTGAAAATCGTCTGACTTGCCATTGAAAAGCATTATAGAGCAAAATAAAATGTTCCATATTTCCCGAACGAATGAACCAAATTTAACCAAAAACTATACAGCTAAGTCCGGGTACCTCATCAACATGCCCAGTGAATTTCAAGCCGATCGGATGCTTTTTGCGGCAGTTATCGCGGAACAGACAGACAGACTAACAGAAACCAAAACTTTTCGTGTCTCCACAGTAAGCCTTCACTGACGTTTCGGCAATAAGTAAGTGAGAGAATAAATAAAAATTTAAGGTTAAAATTTATGGAGAAATATAAAATGAAAAACTGTAAATAACGAATATAGGTTTTTAAAAATATTTATCCAGAGCTGCAAAGTCTCCGGCTTTTTGGATACCAGTATTTTATACAGAAAATGTTCTTTTATTTAATTGGAACATTTGGGAGATTTAAAAGAACAACATTTTCTGTAAGATAATAGTGGTGTGCAAAAAAGCCGGAGACTTGGCAACTCTGTTTAACCCTTTCAGGGACAGAAAAATTCATTTCGTAAAATGATGAAATTAACTGACAACAGAATTTATAAACGAATTTTGCAGAAAATAAAAACTTGCTTTTCCACCCTTTCATTATAAAAGCAAAATTTTATTAAAATATTCTTGGTACCGTTTGCCAGTTTTGGAATTAAAATTAGGTGGTCACGCCGTGTGATCAACGCCCTTGAAAAGATTAAAGCACAGTTAAGAAAATGTAAAGCTCGGTAAAAGCTGGTAAGGGTAAGCCAGTCAAGGAAGTGACAGATGTCATGTTACAGGTCATAAAAAAAAGGAAAAGAAAAGAAAAAGGGCACTTTTAAGAGTTTTTTTTCTTTAGTAACAGGGTACTGAACAGTAGATCAGCATTGGGGGGTTACCTAGTTGTGGTCAGCTTTACACCCAGTCTATTGTTTGAATTCATTGTATAATTGTGAGCCATTGAGAAAAGAAAAAGTGCAGTTTAAAACTACTTAAAACGTAAATGACAATAAATTTAAGGTAAAATGAAAAATTTATAAATTTATAAAATATTAAGAAATATTAAGTTTCTATAAGCAATGACTGCAATTTAAATCTACAGCAAATATTTTTGTTTTAATATAGTGGTAGCAATGGTAAAAAATTTTAAGAAATCTGGTATCCTTGTTAACATTTTGTTACGCGAAAGGCTTAACACTAGAACGTACAGCTGGTGTTAATTTGACACCGATCAAATGATAAAATGTCGATTCGAACCAGAATTTGTTTTGTAAAATCAGTTAAATTGTAGCTTGTAAAAACTCAGTTAAATAAATAAGTAAAATAGTTCTATATAAAAAGTCTGGTGTTAAAATGTTTTTTTAAGGTTGGGTAAAATTTTCTGACGTTTTAGTGTTAATATACATTCAAGTTGTTTTCGCCATTGTAATGTAAAAAATATTTGTTGAAATGTATTTTATTCTATTTTTTTTTTTATTTGTAAAAATGCACATCTAAAAAAATAATTGTATTTTTTTTTCTATCAGCAAACGTATGACAGCCCATGAATGTTTAGACCATGCTTGGTTGAAGGTATGATTTATTTCCCTTTGGGATTTCCTTGACATTTTAAATTGGGTTCTTATTATTTATAAAATGAAAATGTGTTTCTAAATTATATATATATTTTTTTTCCTTTTCTTTTTAGGGTGAAATGGCACCAACGACTACAATTGACAGGACACGATACATCAAATTCAGGGACCGTATTCGTGCAAGATATGTAAGTGTAACTGCAATACATTTTTTTATAGATATTGACTCAAATTTAATGTTTAAAATTTCGCTAATATATTTAAAAATTTGTTAAATAAAAAAAAGAAAGATCTAACTATAGTAGAATTTATACTTATTGATTAAGTATGCATGAATTGGATTAAAAATCCATAACGTTTGATTAGTTTTAATGACAGAAGGATTCCATATCTCTCTAAAGCGGGTTGACTTTACTGTAACGCTCGAATGTTATATACATATATATGTTTTTCCTTAACTCTTTTTAATACATATTCAACAAATATTAAAAATCAATTATTTTACTTACAAATAACGATTATAGGTGGCAGCACCAAATATTTCTTGGCAGAGCTACTCGATTTCGAGAATTTCGTTTATCACATTCAAAAATATAAAAATTTATAAAGTTTCTGTTATATATTATTGTCGCTGTTGTTTCAATTTAAAAATGATAAATTTCGATAAGTTGGTTAAAAATGTATATAAAAATTCATTTTTTTAAATGTATTTTGTACTTGTGTTTGTATGTTCAGAGCCCGATCAAGCCAAAGAGAAACCCCATTCCTATATTATCACAAAAAATTCTATGCCTTAAAATACAGATATGAATATATAAATACATATTTAAACAAATATATGTTTTGTTTTTAATTTTATCTTATACTAAGAGTACAAAATCTTGAATACGATCAATACAAAGTCAACATAGATTTAAAATACCAGCTTTACGAGAATTGCATACCAAATTTGAGGGCCGCTAAAATCATAGAATTCAGGCCCGTGTGTTGCATCTATTTTTCACGTTTTATTTCTTTTTTATTATTATCCTCTCATCTTCTATTCTCGCAATGCATTTTGAATAAGATGGAACGTGGAATAAGAAATTGTTTTACTTTCGAATATTTTTTGTAGAAAAGGTATAAATACTTACCGTTGAATAAATTTTTTTGTAAGCTTAATTGGGTCAATAATGTCTTTCCGTAATCTTTAAAATAGTAATTGGAGTCTTAATTATTTTTTTTAAGTCGGGGTATTAAAATAACATCTTTTTTGTAAGTTTTAAATAACATTTCTGGTATCCGCAGCAGCAAATTCAAATTACAAGATTTTTTTTAAGTAAACTGTTTCAAGCAGTGAAAGGTTTGACTGCAAAAAAGCATGCAAATCGAATGTCCTGTCATAGACGTCACAAGTGTTGCTTAAACTAGTTATTTTAACACCCCAGCTTTCAAAAAATAATGCGGACGCTAATTACTACCATCTTTTAATCAGTCTCAGTGTACGTCTCAATAGTCCAGGCAATAGAGGCCGTATAGGGACTCTACCTAGCAAAATTAATGGTAGTACTGGAAATCGGCTTTCTAAATGTTTTTTGGGTCGCTGAATCCGAATTTGTAACTTCCCACCAAAATTTCCCCCGGCAACCCCCTCAAATTTTGGTAAAAAGCCCCCAAAAAAGGTTTTTATTAAAAAATTCCATTTTTTATTGTGTTAGAGGGAAAGTAGCGAGAAATTCATAAAGTAGACAAAATTTGCAACAAATTAGATATATGACATTATGGCTTAGGATGAAGGGGAAGGAGGGATCTGCCTCGGAACATGCGCCGGAGTGCTGCGTGGACTGAGTTGCGCAATTCCACTTAACCACTCACACGTTTACATTAGCCCTACCATCTTCCCTCCGAACTTTCTCTATACTTTAAGATTTTTGGGTCGCTGAATCCGAATTTTTAACTTACCCCCAAAATTCCCCCCCCCCCAAATAGTTGTTTTTCACTTAAATTTTTTAATGTTTTAGGGGAAAAGCATTACGAAATTCAGAAACTAGACAAAATTTGCAACAAATAGGATATATGACATTATGACGTAGGATAAACGGGGAGAGAGGGGGCTGCCTCGGAACATTCCCCGCGCGCTTTTCTCAAAAACCAAATTTTTTCAAAAAATCAATTTTTTGGGAGGTTGCCGGGTGAAATTTTGGTGGGAAGATACAAATTCGGATTCAGAGACCCAAAAAACAACTAGAAAGCCGATTTCCAGTACTACCATTAATTTTGCCAGATAAAATCCCCTATTGCCTGGACTTCATCATTTAGTGCACGTAGCGCCGCAGTGCATGTTCCGAGGTAGCCCTCACCCTCCCCGTTCATCCTAATTCATAATGTCATACATCCTATTTGTTGCAAATTTTGTCTAGTTTCTGAATTTCGTAATGCTTTTCCCCTAAAACAATAAGAAATTTAAGTTAAAAACAACTATTTGGAGGGGGTTTCGGGGGGGGGGGGAATTTTTGGGGGAAAGTTAAAAATTCGGATTCAGCGACCCAAAAATCTTAAAGTATAGAGAAAGCTCGGAGGGAAGATGGGAGGGCTAATGTAAACGTGTGAGTGGTTAAGTGGAATTGCACAACTTAGTCCACGCAGCACTGCGGCGCGTGTTCCGAGACAGATCCCCCCTTCCCCTTCATCCTAAGTCATAATGTCATATATCTAATTTGTTGCAAATTTAGTCTACTTTCTGAATTTCTAGCTACTTTTCCCCTAAAACAATAAAAAAATGGAATTTTTTAATAAAACCCTTTTTTTGGGGGGGGGGGGCTTTTTACCAAAATTTGGGGAGGTTGCCGGGGGAAATTTTGGTGGGAAGTTACAAATTCGGATTCAGCGACCCAAAAAGCATCTAGAAAGCTGATTTCCAGTACTACCATTAATTTTGCTAGGTAAAATTCCTTATTGCCTGGACTATCAAAGGAAAACCAAATAATTAGGTGTTCGATTTTTCCATTGTGGTTGCGACATGAAATATATTTGTTAGAATGTTAAATGTTTATTTTTAATTTAAGTTTGGTGAAAATGGGTATTTAATAGAAAGAAACTTTTACTTTTAAGCCAAATGGACGTGTATTTTTCTTTTGTTCATAAAATAAATTTTCCATTTTCAAATAATTTTATGCAATACTTAGTAAACATTTTTCCTTTTCAAAGAACATCACAAACATAAGTCATACCTCAATATTGGCATGATGAAACGTATCTGAAATAACACAATAAAACTTTTTTTATCTCATTGAAACAAGTGTGAATTCGAAATATACTGAAGTGGTTGCTACGGGTCATGAAAATTAAATATCATCATTACAAGAACTTCATAAATGCGATTGCAAGGTCGACATGTTTTTCATCTTACGCCGTTCCTCTCTCTCTTTTTTTTTTTTTTTTTTTTTTTTTTCTAATGATAAAAAAATTGACCTAAAAAAAAAAAAGTGGCACTTTCTCTCTTGCCCGAATATTAAAAAATAAGTCAGACACTATATTTAAAAACATTAATTTTTAACTTTTATTTTTTATTTGGCAAAAATAAGTTCATCGACTGTAAATTTTAAAACAATAAAAACAGAATAATATGACTGACTTCGACAGGAAAATAGGTAAAAAATTGTTTCCTTGCTTCATTATTTTATCGATGTCCCCTCATCAGATATAGATTTTGTATCACTCAACTATCCAGACACTTGAAGCATTTAGCAGTCCCGAAAATGTTGGTTAATTCAGCCTTTAAAGTATTTTTTTTTTTCTTGAACTATATAATTCTGATAAGGTTCATTAGAAAATTATTATCTAGTTCTAAATTATGTGCTATCCTAAACTACGTAACTAATAATTCTAATCTATGCTTTTTATTATTTTTCCTCAATTAATTATTAAAAAAACTTTTTTGTTTCTTGAAAATCCGTTACGGGGTAGGGGCGGGGAATAAATATTTTTTACTGTCGTTTAGAAGATTTTGCTGCATACAATATTTTATCAAATTTGCAAAACGCTGACAATTACTAAATAGTAATATTCGCGTTACTTACTGACAGAAATTTTCTACTTAATAAGGCAAAGATTACTATTCGGATATACTGATATTCAAATTTTCAGACCCATAGCAATCGTGAACTCTTATATTGCTTTGTAATTTGTATTATAGGCTAATTCCATGGATTTTGTAGTGTAAGTCACATAGCTAATAACTGTTATGCTTGTTTGCCACCGTTATTTTCAAAATGTTTGCTTCGCCTTATTCAGTTAATGAGATATCTCTGATAAAATAAGTCATATTTTACCGTTCTAAAATACTGTTAACCACAGGGCCGAAACTAAAGGGGGGCAGAGGGGGGATGTGCCCCGGGCGCCAGAACGAAGGGGCGCCAAATGAAGGATTATACTTTTGGAATGGATCATTTACTTCTGATTGACTGATGGCTTCTATCATTATGAAACAGCCATTATAAATGAAGTGTTAGGTGAAGATGAAAGAGCAGCCGTAAAAAGTTAGAATTCTGATTTTCTTCCCATTCTTACCAGAAAATCAGAGTTCTAACTTTTACGACTGCTCTTTCATCTTCACCTAACACTTCATTTATAATGGCTGTTTCATAATAATAGAAGACATCAGTCCATCAGAAGAAAATAACTCTGTGAAAGCAGAAACTCGGCTAAGCAGGACTCGGATAATCGGGACTCTAACTGTATATTTCATTTTAAAAGTGATCTTTAGAATATTTTTGTTGGTGTTCAGAGGGGAGTCATGACCCCCGTGACCTCCCCCTTGGATCCGCCATTGTTGCTTACGTAGTTCAGTATTACATATTTTAAGATTGCATATTTTAAATTTTAAAATAAGTCGGCTATTAGAAAATTAGTAAAGTTCTCTTTGTAAATATACTTTGCGGGAGAGGGGGTTGGGGCGCCAAAATCCATGCTTGCCCCGGGTGCAAAAAAGGCTAGTTTCGGCCCTGGTTAACCAAAAATCGTAGCCTGTGACTTACACTATACAAGAACTCATGGAACAAGCCTATAAATACTCGTCAATACTCGTCACTCGGAACTCTAGCCATTTTCCAATAAATACTCTTATAATGGTAAAAAATAATTAAGATTTTTTAATAATTTTCTCTCCTGAATTAATATAATAGTAATTTGTGTGTGTGTGTGTTGTATTCTATGTAAATGTAGGGAAAATTAATCAATGTCTTTTTGTCCTTTAGGGAGATTACTGGTTCTCGTGTGTCATTCCACTTGGCCACATTTCCAACTACAGCTGCTTGCGCAAACTTCATGAAGAAAGATACAAAATCAGAGAGTTTTACTTTGGTAACCACAATTGCAATTTATAACTTTACATGACTAATTGATGATTATTATATCACTGCCAGCCCGCTGCTTTTTTTAAATTCAGATTGTTTGATTGCCACCACTTATTTCAAATAGTGTAATTCGCCTTATTTTTGCTTTATTTAGTTTAACAACGAGGAGAATATTTTAAAAAAGTAGTTTCAATCTGAATTGAAGAAAAAAAGCATTTTACTGGCAATACCAACTTGCGTGAACATATAGGAGTAATTTATGGGTTAAAAGAACACTTAAAAACTGATAAGATGCATTGAAAACCTTTGTGTATGAATACATTATATATAAATTTGGGCAAGTACTTTAAAATTTTCCCCAATAGCTTTTATCGCCTTATTTAATTGAAAAGCTTACTAGAAAAATATTAAATAAAAATACAAGAATTTACTGTTGGGAAAGATCATGCTGAGTTTGAATAGGATTCACACCTGGTGAAAACCAACATAAATAAAATCATAAACAGTCAAAAAAATTCTAACATACAACTGCTTGAAAGTTCCTTAATGGAATTAGATTCTATTGCAAAATAAAATAAATAATAAAAATTAATACCATCGAAATACATGTGTTACTGCTACTTCTGATTTTGCTCTAAAGATTGAAGAAGTTGGCTCTTTTTGCAAGGTTTTGAAACAGCTGAATACTACATTTATTTTGTATGTTTATATTTTACATTACGTTGATTTTTAAACGTCTCGTAATTACTAAAGCATAATTAAAATACTTTTTTTAAAAGAATTTGTTAATTTTATGAGTAATAAATATGCATTGTTTATTTTATGGTTAATAAATATCCAAAACCCCTTTCAGGTGAAACTCTTGGCAGCGCCACTGATTAAAACAAAACGTTCAATTCAACATTTGTTGTCTTATAATAAAAAGAAAATGCTGTACATGTACAGTATAAATATTTTAATAAATAATACATTAATTTATTATCTAAATGCTTGTGCACACAGTTAGGTAGGTAACACAGTTGTTATTTCTTTTTAGCCTTCCAAAAGATATTTTTCTTAATGCAATCAAATAATAGATTTTTTTTAATAAAATTGCATTATTCATTCTTGGTTTTTTAAATATTTATTAGTCATTAATATATTTGGATCGATCCAAAGTAATAAAATATACAACCAAATGAACTCGCATTTACCGAAAATTTCTTTCGTATGACTTAAAAAAAAATCTTTCGTTTTATGGATGATAATAATAAGGATTAATTTCAGAATATCAGGAGCCTCTTTTCAGAATAAAACATCATTACAAAGTTATGTCAGTTAAACAGAAATTGACGTCATACCTAGCAAACGATTTTTTTTATTATTATCTTTTCCTAAATTGTTTTTTTTTTAATTAAAACTCCTGTATTAGATTTTTAAACATTAAAAACATTCAAATGAAGATACTGCGTCATTTTAACACGTGTTTAGTTAAAGCTTTTACATATATATAGGAAAAATTTTCATTTTCTAATTAGAATGACGTCGATTTGAAAAATGCAAAAATATAGCGAGAAAATCTGATTTTTATTTAAAACAAAATACGCTTGTTATCACTTTTTTAAAATTATTGTGCCGCTTTTTAAGATGTGGCAACAGGAAAGAAAGATTGAAGGAGATATTTCTACACTGTTAAATTATGGAACGCTATGTAAAGTTTAAATGGGTGCCATTCCCTTAATATTGGATATTTTTTGACCCGACCTTCGAAAGGCACATCGCTAACTTGAGACCTTTTCAAAAAGCCATTATTCATCAATGAATGTTTTCTGGTTTGGATTGTAATTGAGTTGTTGTCTTTTCATCATGTTTCAAAACGTAAAAGATGCGGCTGAGCTCTACTATACAGCACGACCGTGCTGTATGATATTTTTAACTCTTTCATGAATGACAGGACTCCTCACATGATGTTGCACTCTAAACAAACTTCTGAAAACAGTACATACTTTATTTGTATACCTTTATTACATATAAAGTTGAATAACGCTTTTAAAATACATTAATAGAGACCTGCGTGGATCGACCAGAACACGAATATTCTATTTCATATCCACCCGAAATCCGTCCGGAACCGACAAACAAAATTCCTCTACATATAACTCGACAAAAAAAATTGTCAACCCATATTCAATACACTTCAACCAGAACCCAAAATGAAACCAAATTAATCCATATTTTAATGTAATTATGGAAAAGTGGTCTTCAATTTTAGCGTTTAAGTAGAAAAATGAGCGTAAATACTCATTAATATTCAAATATATAGTTTTTAATCTGAAAAAAAATCGGAGTTTCCGTCAGTACTGGAACTAAAAGACTATATTTGTATAAAATCTGACAATGGATTTCTCGTTGAACGAAACTTCATATAATGCCAAATACCTTCTACTATATATTAACTCGTCAGCATACATATCAAAATTTGATAACATTTTACAAGTTTACTTAAATTTTCGAAAAATAGAAAAAAAAACTACTAAAATTTATTTTGAAATGTCTTTAGCGTGAATTACTTTCTTTAATGTACAATGACCATGCAGTAAACTAAATTCATGGTTTTTCCTTTGGTTGATTTTATTTAGTAAATACAGTACTGCGCCAATTATCGGAATTCCAATTAACACTAGAACCATCGTAGCGGTCATTTTGACCGCTACCAAATAAAAATATTTCGATTATCACCAGAAATTTCTTTCTAAAATAAGTTTAAAATGTACCACGGAGAAATAAGTTAAATAAATAAGTTGGGTAGTTTCAATTAAAATTTCCGGTGTAAAATATTTTTATAACACTTCAGTAAAATTTCCAGCGGTTCTAGTGTTAACCGAACTTCCAATTATCCGAACAGCCTATTTCTCTCAAAAAAGAAAAAAGTTTAACCGAACTTCCAATTATCTGAACAGCCTATTTCTCTCAAAAAAAAATTTTTTTTTTTT
The DNA here is from genome assembly GCA_963932465.1 of Maratus speciosus. Lineage (NCBI taxonomy): Eukaryota > Metazoa > Arthropoda > Arachnida > Araneae > Salticidae > Maratus > Maratus speciosus. The sequence goes on along the minus strand of OZ010794.1, from coordinate 231,143,260 downwards.
TTAAACCGAACTTTCAATTATCCAAACACCCCTTTTCGTTCATTTTTTTCCCTTCAGATTTAGCATGCGAGATCGATTCGCAACGATTAGAGTATCGTTGGAAGCAGTAACAACAAAAAAGAAATTGAAGAAAATGAAAACGAATGCTCTGAAAATGACACCAGGTCCATCACATAACGAAGCCTTTCAATGTTTGGAAACAGATATGAAATGGATCGAACGTCAGAAAAACGCTGATCCCAACTAGCATATTTTAGAATAATTCGAGATATGGCCGCATTGAAAATAATGTCTCCTTTGAAGCAAGTAACAATCGCTCTGGAGTTCAGAAGAAGATAATAAAAAAAGAAAAAGAAACTTTTAAATAATAAAAAAGGGATAAAAAATTAAAAAGACAAAACTGTTTAAAAAAAAACAAATTTTAACCCTTAAAGGCCGGGTGTTGCTTTTCGGCAACATACCCAATTTAGGCTCGAAAATACTATTAGAATAATATTGAAGCTATAATACTTAATATTGCCAATAAAATACATTCTGAAAATATTATTAAATCGATTTTCAACATTTAGATGACTACACCTGTGCTGTTTAAGAATAAAGATAGATTTATTTTTCAAATGTGCCTACTTGTTCTTTTTGTTTTGTTTGGAAGCTTGCGAAATACCCTATTTTGTTCTGCTTTGAGCAAGTAAAATTTATTTCTTATTATAGTTCCTAAAATTCTTGTGTGTTTAATATTATAGAATTTTATCAAGGAAAATTATTTTTTTAAATTAAAGACTAGTATTGCCGATTAGCAACAAACTGTTTTTTAGCGGTAAACCATACTTAAAACAAAATATGATTTTTTTTTAAGTATTTTTCCCATTATTTATTTAATAAATGACAGCCGAAAAACATTATTACAATGATTTTTGAAAAAGTCAGGCATTTAAGGGTTAATCACGCCAGCACTAACTGGTGCTGGAAATCCTAAGCCTGGACAAAGTGTGAAGGTTTTGGAATAAACAGGAACATTCCTTAAACTGTCTGTCCATTTATTCGAACTTTTGCTTACCCGAACTAAAGTTGGTCCCGACTTGTTCGGATAATTGCCGCACTAATGTATTAGAAAAATAACTTTTTAAAATAAACCATTAGTTTCAGTAAACAATAATAGATAACAGCATCAAATACTTTTCTTCATAAATTTTTGAAAATTAGTCGAAATTTACTAACATACAATTAAACCAGGGGTGGCCAACAGTGGCACGCTCCACACCACTAAAATTTTATAGTAATCATTGCCTTATCTAATCATCGAATCGCTGCGATTCAAGAAGTCGACTTTTTCTGTAAAATTTTAGTGGTAGCCGGCGTGCCACAGTTGGCCACCGATGAATTAAACAATTATGGATATTCATTTGAAAATAGTTACATTTTCTGAGTCTTATTTTATTTTACAAGTTCACTTAAATTTTTATGCGATAAAAAAAATATGAAAATTTATATTGAAATATCTTTAAATTAATTACTTTCTTTAATGTGCAATGACCATGCTGTAAACTAAATTGATGTTCTACTGCATTCAAGTTTTATATTGTCATACATTTTGTGATAATTGATATTAATTTGAATGGAGCAGATACCTTGGCGTATTTTTTTCTTTTTCTATCACTACTTGCTAGGATATTTTGTAGCCCTTATACAGGAGCTATTTTTAAATTGACGTGTACCTTAAGAATTCGCTTTATTAGTTCTTAAATTATATTTAAAAATATAAAGAATATTATGGTGTATATTAAAAAGTGTTTTTCCTTTCTAATTTGTATTTTTTTTTTATGCTTACAAATTTAGCTATTCTCTTGATCATTTTAAAATCATTTATTTTATTCATTTTTTTTTCTTTAGATCGCAGGCAGGCTGCTCCTAGATTTGTCATTCGTCCACAAAGTACTTTTGTGTATGAAGGCCAAGCAGCTAAATTCTTCTGCAGGGTCATTGCTGCTTTCCCTGCCACTATTACATGGTAAGTAGATAAGTTTTTTGTTGTTGTTGTTGTTTTCCTAATCCAGTGATTCCCGAACTTTTATGGCAAGCGTACCCCTCGAAAAAATTAGTGCATAACGTATCCCCTATTTTTTTTTACTTGTGAGATCCGTGAACAGTAAAATAGAAATAAAAATAGTAACAAAAGGGTACAAATATACTTTTATTTATATTTGCTATAACTTTACATGTAACAAATTTTTTAATAAATTTTTGCTGCATTTTTTTTTGCACTTGAATATTTGAAGAATTCTCAATATTAATTTGGTGAGGTACAATTATAAGTTATGTCATCAGTCAATCATAAGTCAATTTTTATGTCTGGCGTATCCCTTGAAGAATTGCATGTGCTTGACGTATATATTATTTTCCTTACGTGTGAGGTTCATGAATAGAAAATAAAAATAGCAACGATTGGATTCAAATATACTTTTATTTACATTAACATGTAACATGTTTTTTAATATAACTGTTGCATTTGTTTACACTCGAACATTTGCAAAATTTTCTGTATTAATTTGTTGAGGCACAATCATAAGTCAGCTTTTATGTCTCGTGTACCCTTGAAGAATTACATGAACTTGATGTATCTCCTTTTTTTACTATTTGTGAGATTCATGAATAGAAATATAGAAACAAATATAGCAATGAATGTATACAAACAAACACACTTTTTTTTTACATTTATTATCACTTTTCTTTACATGCAGTACATTTTTAATATAACTGTTGCATTTGTTTACTCTTGAATATTTGTAGAATTTTAGGTAATAATTTGTTGAGGTACTCATAAGTCAACTTTTATGTCGCGCGTACCGCAGAAATTGTAAATAAAATAATATGTTTTATTTTAACACAGTATGCAATTTTTCGTTTAAAATTATTCCTTATGATGAATTCTAATTAGATAAAGGTAAATAAAGGTATTTTTAAAAGATGTTCTGAACATTTTTACTCTACTAAGGGTTCTCTGTCTCGCCTTTCTTACAAAAATAGAATCTGGGAATGTTAACAGGTTCACAGTCCATCATTTAGAATATAGAGTATAGAGTCTTTCCCCATGTCCCATCACTTTTTTGTAGCTTAGTGTCTATTCTGCCGGGCCCATGTTTGAAATAAGGCATTTACCCTGAGTCCAGTTCAATACGATCCGTTAAAATCAACTAGGCGGACAGCCCATATTCGAGATGTGGACTCACTGCGTTATCGGCTTATAGCCCGTATGTGGGCTGTGGACTCACGGCGTTATCGGCTTATAGCTCATGTGTGGTCTGTGGACAGAGAAGCTGTCAATAATTAATAATGAAATTTATTTTTCTTAATCCTTGAAAATACAAAAAAAAAATAATAATTAATTAAAGTTTTGGAGAAGAAAACATTTAAATTAACAAAACTCCCCCTTAGATGCATCACAGTTTGTTACTGCACGAGTTTAAAAAAAAAAAAAACACTTGTTTTTTTATTGTTTTAAATACGTGCCTAAAAATTTATGATAAATAATTAACACAAAGAATTTCAATAATTTGCTTTTTTTTAAATAATACTCAGGATTTGAATTTCTGAAAGGGAATATAAACTTTACTCCTGTCAACACTTCCGAAACATGCAATGGTTATGTTACATTATATTGTAAAATTGTAATACATTGAAAACAGGCTTTAAATAAATTGCTTATGTAATGAGAAGATTTTTTTGTTGTTTTTGTTGCTACCAAACATGCGTTAAAACAGCTATTTTCAATTTTTCGTTAAATGAAGGTACCGTGATGGAACTGAGCTTAAACAGAGTGTCAAATATATGAAGAGGTATCAAAATGATGATTACACCTTCATCCTCAATCGCTGCAAGACAGAAGATAGAGGAGAATATATCATACGTGCCGAAAATAGCTACGGATTTAGGGAAGAACCAGTTTTCCTAAATGTTCAAGGTATGTTTATTTATTTATAAATATTGTTTGTAATTTGCTATTATACGTATATTAAATGATTAGTGATATAAATAAACTTTTTATTAATGTCGTATGAAAAAATGCATAAAAATAAGTAATTGATACTTTTCTTCATTTTGTTTTCTTTTTAAATATGATAACTTCATTAAGTTACAGTTAGAATGATTTAAAACTCCACATACAAACTTTCAAGGAAGGTAGAAGATATTGACAAAAACCCCATTTACATAGAGATCATTCCACAAAATTTCGACAAATATTATTTATTTATTTATTTTCATGTTTTCGCAGCATTTTTTATCTTGCCCATACTTTGTATATAAAAACGCATATAGAAAAGAAGTTAAAATCTATTTGAAAAAAAAAAATAGTCACGCACAACCTAGTAACTATAAACATGTCTCAAAAGTCCACATATCAACGGATTATATATATATATATATATATATATATATATATTGAATTAGTATTAATAACCGGTAAAAATTAATATTAACCAATTTTCTTTTAATATACTAGGGGGCTCGGCCCCCTACGAGCTACGCTCGCCAACCCCCGTCCAGACACCGCAGACTCTAAATGCACGCTAATTTGATCGGCTTTAAAAAGATTTCGAAAGATTGAATTATAATTTAAAAAACAGTGGCGATATCCCTATAAACGAATTTCTATTCATTTCTCTTTGATTGGGGAATTTTAACGCCAAATCCGCTGCGGTACTACTTGATTATCCTGTCGACCAATTTCGCCAAATTATATGAATCGCCAAACCACTCGCCAAATTATACAAATTGATATAATTTTTATTTTAAATAAAGAAAGAACAAATAAATTCGTACAACATTAATAAAAACACAAATAAAACGTCGAAATAAAAATAACTTGATGACGTATACACGTGTAACAACATTTCAAAATAAGCTAATATAAAAGGAATTAAGTAAAGAGAGTCTTTGTCTCCTGGTATTTTTTAACAAAGCGAAAAGAAAGTTCTTTTAAATGAGACATTTTAAATTAATTCTCAAAATATCAAATAAATGTCTAGCACAATTTCTAAATTTAAACTTTTTTGCAATATTATTTTGTGTTCATTTTATGTAATAACTATAATGTGACGTAAATATGACGTAATTTCTCCTAAGACTTCTAACGCATGTTAATAAATTTATTATTTTACAATATCCTTTCTCTTTTAAAATTCACGGGTATACTTTTTATGACGTAATTTTTAATAAGTTCCTGCTTTTTATACGTAATTATTTAATTCTAATTTGAAAGATTTTTCCTGTTTATAATAGTCACGTGTAAATAAATTTTTAATTTGAAGCAAACATTATTGCTTGCGCTTTTTATATAGTTGGCAACAGTTTAAATTAGTACAATTTTCTGAAATCTGTAAAAAATATCTCTAGAAATGCTGAAAATTTGAATTTAAAATAGAAATAAAACCTGAAAAAATGAGTCAAAATAAAAAAATTAATGCAATCTGCACTCCGGCAAATTCTAACGCATAAAATGATCTAAAAATGATTACACTGCCATGCATAGTTTTTGCTTCTATAAAACTTTTTTAGTGGAACGATTTTGTCCAACTTTAGCATTAAATAACTCTTAAAATAATTCTTCGATTTGAAAACTGTCTGCATCAGCGTATTTATCAAACATTTCTGTATAAAATCATCGATTTTCATATTTTTGTATGCATTAATTTTGTTAATATTAACGAAGCAAGGCCTCCGGTCACAAAAAAATCAAAACCGGCGGCGGCGGCGGCGGCGGCGGCGGCGGCGGCGGCGGCGGCGGCGGTGACAGCGGTAGTTACTTTTTTTTAGAATAGAGAGAAACCGATTAATTTCTTGAACTACAATGATCATTAGCACTGTTATTTTTTATATTATTTGCAATATTCGTTATATTTAAATAATGTGTTTTTCCAACAGCTATTCCTAGAGACATACCACATGTGCTGCTCGATGAACCAGTCAGGAGACGTATCCCACAACCAAGGTTATGGGAGGAGACTTTAGATCGTGCCCCATGCTTTACATTCCAACTCAGACCAAGAATCATGCAGACTGGATCTGTCTGCAAACTTTTATGCTGTCTAGCAGGAAAACCTACACCTCAAGTATGTTTCACAATTTATTATTAGGTATTTTACAAGTGAAGCTTTTTATTACAGTATTTTGCTTCACTGTTTATTCGAATAATAATTTATGAACTATTCTTTCCAAGCTAAAGTAGAACCTTGCTAATCTAAATAAATTACCACCATTATCTGTTAGTATTAGCGAAATTTCGAATTATCCAAAAATTTCATATATCGTATATTCCAACGTATAACGCTGTATCCTACGATTTGAGACTATATTTTTCTATTTTTAAGTATTTTGCCTAATTATATGTACCATTTATTTTTGCAATGAATGAGATATCATGAGATATGTAGCATGAAAATGCAATAAAGAGTATCCAAAATTATAATAATCCATACAAACATATAGAAAATAAGCACATGCGAATTGAGGACATTCACACTTGAAGACGTTCATTTTCACTCCGATAAGCCTGTCTGCTTAAACATCTACAAAGAGTTTGAAATCGTACTCTCGTTCATTCAAATAATCACGTCTCCTTTTCTTGTTCATTAATATAGAAATCTCAGTTAGTAAGCTTAATTTTTAAGCTTTCATTTTCACTCCGATAAGCCTGTCTGCTTAAACATCTACAAAGAGATTGCAATCGTACTCCCGTTCGTTCAAATAATCACGTCTTCTATTCTTGTTCATTAATATAGAAATTTCAATTAGTATGCTTAATTTTTAAGCTTTCTTTTTTACTTTGATAAACCTGTCACACGTTGAGTGCCACGTCAGACACCGGTGACTGACACTAAATTTCCACTTGTGCACGTCAGTCATCGTTGACTGACACTATTAGATTGTGCAACGAGAATCTTATTTCGTGGCCCAAACGGAAAGACAGACAAAATGGACTTGGCATTCAATGTGTTAAACATCTACAAAGAGTTCGAAATCGTAATCTCATTCGTTCAAATAATCACGTCTCCGTTTCTTGTTCATTAATATAGAAATCTCAATTAGTATTTTATTTTGGCACAGCATATCCCTTAAGAGATGTTGCGCCATAAAACCTCATACAACCAGCCAACCTCAATTAGTATGCTTCATTTTTAAGCTTTCCTTTTTACACCCAGTGTGTAACACGCATCTCTAAAATTTGATCAAGTATCCGCAGTATAAGCCGAAATATACGGTAAACAGAACAAGAAATTTAGAAAGCAAATTACATAAATTGGTAATTATTAATAGACATATGGCGATCTATTAATTCAAAGGCAACAGAAAGAGATTTGCCCTATCTCTTTCCAGATTTCAAGATGACTGCGATCCTGGAGAAATTTGACCCATTCTGATACTACAAAACTCTAGAATTAGCACTTCGCTGTATATACAAGTATTCGAATAGAATCACCGCCCCCTGAATACTAGGCCTGAGCGCTCACACAAAAATGACACAAAAATGGCGGCTGCCGAAGGCGGATTTTTTTTAGCGTAGGTACGGTCCCTTAAATGTAGACACCAGTATTTTATAAAAGATTTCCCTACCTTGTTTATTCTCAGAAAAATGAAGCGGAAAAAACTTAAAAAAATTATTGGTAGGAATATTTAAGGGACCGTACACACGCTGAAAAAAATCCGCCTTCGACAGCCGCCATTTTTGGTCCAGCGCTCAGGCCTAGTATTCAGAGGGCTGTGATAGAATGTAAACTGACGTCATATTCATAAAATGTTGGCGTAATGTGGCTTCATCATCCAGATTAACATTAGTTCGTGAAGCAAATTTAACGGATTTCTTTTTCCCAGAGGATCATTTGAACGTACAAATTAATCGTTTCATTAAACGTTTCTATATGTAAATAATCTTTCTTTATTATTATTATTTTCAAAGTAATGTAACAATATGCATATTAATTAAATTTTCATACTATTTTTTTGTTGTTGTTGTTGTTGTTCTTTATTAACACACATCTCTTTATTATCATTTTTCTTTAACTTTAGATAAATTCTCATCGTAATATCCGTAATTTTAAACAAGCGCACTTTGAATTAATGAGGTTCTACTGTATTTACGTAATTCAAAGTATTTAGAATATTATTTCTCTGACACATTTCCCAATTTTATTTTATTTTTAATGTGAAAATTTTATTAAATATTTCGTCTAATCAGATTTTTACTAATTTTAAATCATTCATTGGCAATTTTGCATGATAAAATTTATTATTCTAAAACTAGTTTAAAATCGTCAACCGTCAAACTGCACAGATATGAGATTTCCTTCAGAAAATTATAAATCAGTTTTAATTTTCAAACAAGCTAACTGCCTAAATTAAGACTTAAATGAACAATCAAATGCATCATAATTGATAAAGACAAACCTAAATGTATGTAAGTAAAGTTTCATAAAAATTGTGCTTTATTCCATTTAAAAAAAGCGTTCATTTCTTTAAAAAATGTTTCACCTTACTTCAATCTTTACGCGGAGACTCGGACAACATCTGTCCGAGAATAAATGCTAAGCCGGGCAGATGCTATCCGAGCCCCCGTATAAAGATTAAGATTTTTCTCATTTCTGTAAAAAAAATTCTTGATGATAGCAGATAATGGTGACCATGATACTAAACATATTTTATTCTCATTAGCCAGATAAATTGTATAGCTCATATTACATATTATTACACTTATTTAACCCTCTGTCTACCAGAAGGGTCCAATGGACCCGACATGTACATTCAAAATATTTATTCAAACCAGAAATTTCTTCAAAACAAACTAAATGTATAAATCAGACAATAATAAGTTAAATAAACAAATTAAATAGTTTTAAGTAAAAATTCTGGTGTAGAATGTTTTTATAAAACTTGAGTAAAATTTCCGGTAGTTCTAGGGTTAACCTCAGTGTTTGATTTTGGTTTATTTAAAAATACATTTTCTCTTCAGGATTTTTTAAAACTTGGTTCATGTATGTAATAAAGGAATTTTGCAATTGATTTTTCGGTCACTTCCTGGTATGCTAAAATTATAAAAACTATGTTGTTTCCGATGACAATACAACATTTTAAAGTTTTAGAACTTAATTATAAATTAACATTTAAATTTAACCCATTTTTGCGTTAGCCGGGCGCGGATGATAAATCCCCAGATACTCGTTAGGATTACAACTGTATACGAGTTCCAACAACAATGGAGTTGATTTTGCGGTAAAATTAATTATGCACTAAATTACGCTCACTACAATAGGCCAACTGGCTGTGAAACTGCAACAATTTATTTTAAATACTAAGAAGTAGAAAATAAAATATAATTAAAAAATAAAGAGTGTAATTATATATTGTTTTAAAAATACTCCTTTATTTTGTACAAAGATATTACACGGCCTCGATTAGTGGTTACTGCAACTAACTTTCTATGCTTTAGAAAAAATTCTCCCTACGACTTTCCTAGGACACATCCAAATTCTTGTAACTTTATGGTGAATATTTTTGCTATAATTCTCTCTGAAAAGTGTTGTTAAATTTGTGACCCGTTGTATTTAACACGTGATGGAAGAAGCAGGCTGTATCAAAATGCTGTGAGAGGAGGGCTTTTTGTATAATATGCTTTGAATTATTAATATATTAATTGTAACACTTTATTTTTTCACAGGTGAGGTGGTTTAAAGACGGCAAAGAGCTCAACAAATTTGATTATAACGCCAATCATGCTGATGGTGTTGTCACAATCGAAATCGTTAACTGTACTGTGGAGGACTCTGGCAGGTACATCTGTCGGGCATCTAATCCACTAGGTGAAGATGAAACATGGTGTGAAGTGATAGTTGAAGGTATTGCTATTAAACTTTTTGTTAATTATATTATTGTATATTTAATTAAACATTTTGTTACTTTCACGACTTAATATTTTCATGCGATTATGAAAATTTTATGATTCTACTTAAAGTTCTATAATCTTTTTAATTACGTCGCATTTAATTTTTAAATAAGATAATTCAAATTAAACTAGGCATGCACAAAAAAAATTGAGCTGAGCGAGTTAATTTGCAAACATCCGTTGTATGTAGTCAAACAGACATTGGTACTTTCTAGCTTTAAAATGAACATTAAGTTTACTATTTATAGTTGTAGAAAAAAAATTTATCTTCGAGCATTTCAAAAACTTGATTTTTCGAATTACTACTGCCGCTTTAAGATTTTGATGTGTATCAAATTATTTGCTATGATTTTGAATCAAAGATTGGTTCTCTGTATTGGCACATGTAACAGAGTCTCCTTGTAAAAATTTTACACGTTTCAATTTAAGCTTTAATCGTGAAGTCTATGGCAATTATGATCTAAAATTACCCCTCAGAAACACTATTTATATCGGATTTTATCTACGAACCATACTGACCATAGCAGTTATCACTTTGCTGGATTTTATCGTTATCGGTCGAACCGTTTAGGAAGAGTAGATTAACAAAGACACCATTGTAATAGAGATAGACCTATAAGAGCTTTGCTCATTCAACTCAGTCCACTTGTAAAAACGTTACACGTTCTAAATTACGTAAACACTCACGCACGTGGGTGCCAATTTAATCTTTAATCGTGAAGTCTATGGCAATTGTGATCTAAAATTACCCCCCAGAAAGACTATTTATATCGGATTTTATATACGAACCATACTGACCATAGCAGTTATCACTTTGCTGGATTTTATCGTTATCGGTCGAACCGTTTAGGAAGAGTAGATTAACAAAGACACCATTGTAATAGACCTATAAGAGCTTTGCTCATTCAACTCAGTCCCCTTGTAAAAACGTTACACGTTCTAAATTACGTAAACACTCACGCACGTGGGTGCTAATTTAATCTTTAATCGTGAAGTCTATGGCAATTATGATCTAAAATTACCACCCAGAAAGACTATTTATATCGGATTTTATCTACGAACCATACTGACCATAGCAGTTATCACTTTGCTGGATTTTATCGTTATCGGTCGAACCGTTTAGGAAGAGTAGATTAACAAAGACAGCATTGTAATAGACCTATAAGAGCTTTGCTCATTCAACTCAGTCCCCTTGTAAAAACGTTACACGTTCTAAATTACGTAAACAATCACGCACGTGGGTGCCAATTTAATCTTTAATCGTGAAGTCTATGGCAATTATGATCTAAAATTACACCTCAGAAACACGATTTATGTCGGATTTTATCTACGAATCATGCTGACCATAGCAGTTATCACTTTAATGGATTTTATGATCATCGGTCGAACCATTTAGGAAGAGTAGATTAACAAAGACACCATTGGAATAGACCGATAAGAGCTTTGCTCATTCAACTCAGTCCCTTTGTAAAAACTTTACACATGTTAAATTATGTAAACAATCAAGCGCGTGGGTGCAAATTTAATCTTTAATCGTGAGGTCTATGGCAATTGTGATCTAAAATTACCCCTCAGAAACACGATTTATGTCGTATTTTATATACGAACCATGCTGACCATAGCAGTTATTACTTTGCTGGATTTTATGGCCATAGGTCGAATCGTTTAGAAAGAGTAGATTTACAAAGACACCATTGGAATGGAATAGACCGATAAGAGCTTAGCTCACTCAACTCAGTCCCCTTGTAAAAACTTTACACGTTCTAAATTATGTAAACAATCACATGCGTGGATGTCAATTTAAGCTTTAATTGTAAAATCTGTAGCAATTATGATCATAAATTACTCCTCAGAAACGCAATTTACGTCAGATTTTATCTACGAACCATGCCGAGCATAGTAATTACATGCGTGTGTATCAATTTAAGCTTTAATCGTGAAGTCTATGGAAATTATGATCTATAATTACTCCTCGGAAACACGATATATGTCAGATTTATTTTTACTAACTATGCTGGCCATAGCAGTTATCACTTTGTTGAATTTTATGGTTATCGGTCGAACCATTTAGGAAAAATAGCGTCACAAAGACACCATTGGAATGGACCCATAAGAGCTTCGCTCACTCTTTTCAATGAAACATTTAAATAAATAAAATGTGAATTATGAAATATCTTAATTCAATTGATTAAAATGCGATATGATAAATTTCCTTGATAATATCGTACGATTTGATTTCAAAAACAATATACGATAACTTTCTCTATTAACATATTCCTTCTTTCTTTTTTTTCCAGATCGTAAAACTGTGCCAATCAAAACACCATCTATAGTTGTACCAACACCGTCTGGAACTCCCATTCCTGGCCAAACATCTTCCTACAGATCATCCTATTCACCGATGAGAGATACTTACCGTGCATCATCAGTATCTAGATCAGGTGGTTACGGCAGCTCTTCCAAATACAGTTCTGACTACTCCAGCAAATATAGTTCTAGCAAATATAGTTCCGATTACAAATCATCTTCATATTCATCATCGTAAGTTGTCATTTTAATAATAAATATTATGCTACATTTATATTGTTAAAATATTAGTTATGTATAATTTTTTTCACGTTTTTATTTAACTGAGCTTGGTACCTGTATCTATAGGTGAAATTTTATAATTCCTCTTTTACAAACTTCCTGGTGTGCTAGAGTTCTAGAAATAGTATACGATTACGTATTCCCGATGACGATTTTCCATATCTTCGCAACTGAATTATCAATTATTATATTAATATTAAATTATAATTTTGAATTGTGAAAACAAATTGAAATCCTTCATAGAGAGTTTAAATAATGCTGTATTCTTTGATGTAGCCATATCTTAAATAGAAATTGAACAAAAATTAAAAAACTTTTAATAAAATCACTACTTTGCACTTTCAACGATGCATAAATGAAAGCGGTGAATTTTCCATAATAGGGGAAAAAGACAAACTTAATTTCAAAACGGAAATGTTTTGTTCATGATATTAGACGAGATTTTAAAGATAAACATTGAATGCTTATACATGGTGTGACCGATAAATAAAGTGACTGATCACAAAAATATTAAAGTAAATATATATATATATATATATATATATATATATATTATCTTTCGAAGTACTCCCCGCCGTATGTAATGCATTTCTAACAACATTCATACAAGTGTTGGAAACTTTTGAAATAGACCTCCTTCTCTACTGCTTTAAGTCCCCTGGTAACAGCAGCTCTGATATCTGAAATGCTTGCAATCTGTGTCCTCTCAGTGCCTATTCTGGGCTAGGAATCATTTTGCACACGTAGCAGTATGAGGCCGTGCATTATCGTACAAAAGACACCACTTGCATGATCCCGCAGCGAATTGCGGCAGCATACGAAGAATACACGTCGAAAGCGCTTAAACATAATTTCAAATTGACTCTCTGCTTCATGACGCAATTACTAACAACTGTTGCGTTGCAGGTACTGCACGAACAAACACCTACCGTGAAATTTTTAAAACGAAGTGCAAAATTTACATAAAACAGGAAAGAATATAATATGCATGTGTCAGCAAGTCGGGCTGTTCACATTTTTAAAGAAGGGGGGGATTCATCTTACTTATATCTTTCGCCTTCTAAAAGCCTGTTTTTTAATTATAAAAAACAATTTTTACTTGTTTTAATAGATTTTTATCAATAACTTTCTTCTCGGAAAATTTCTCTGAAAACATTAATGGAAAGTATCTTTTTAATTTCTCTTTAGGAGTCGAAATGTACAATCATCGTCTTATAGTAGCTCATCTTCCACAAAGAAAGATTATTTATCGTCTAGCGCATACAGTTCATCCAGGCTATCACCTTCAAGAGCATCCCCATCCAGGTCATCCCCACCCACTTCAACCAAGAGGGTTCAAAAACCATACGGAAAGAAAACCACCACAGAAGGCGAAAGCCCGGTCAGGTCAAGGACGTCTACTAGGGAGTTAGAAAGTAAGACATCTTAAGTTGGGATTTTTTAGAAGTTAATACTGTAAAGTACCGATAGTAATCCCACCCCTTCGAATATAAGTCCCCCCCAACCTTATATATGTGAATTTTTCCTTTTTCGAAAAAGTGCCAATTATAAGCCCTCCCCTCCAAGTTTTATTTTCTGACGCTTTCAATTGAAAGCGTCAGAAGGATTAATCAGAATTAAACAGAATTAGGAACAGGAGTACAGGATTAGGATTAGAACAGAAGGAACAGAACAGGATTAAACAGAAGATTTCCTTCTGTTTAATGTTCTGTTTTCTGTCTGCTGGTGGACACAATTGAAAATCCTTCTATTTTTCAGAAAATTCTTTAAGTTTTTTGTTTCCATATCTCCTAAATAAATATATATCTTAAGAAATTTAATTGTATCTAAACCCTTTACATACCATTGTATCAAAATGGCATACTTCGCTATGCGCGCTACGAGACATTTGAGAGGAATGTTCCTTTCGAAGGATACTATCGATTACTATAATGTTTTCTATGGTTTTTATGTACTAAGATTTAATATTCGATTTAAGTTTCATGATTTTTGTTCATAATTTCTTGAACTAATTTCATTATTTTATGTAAATTCGTTTAATTAATTTATTATTTTTATTAATGGAAACTACTTAGCTTCTATGGAAGGGAATTTTAAAACCAAAATATGTTGATACAATAGCGCTCAAAAGTATTTTGACAACCTTGTAGTCTCTCTTACTTTATTTAATATAAAAATGTAAAAGAAAATGTATTCCCTATAATTAAGAACACTATCACTGCAGTTATTCAAATGTATCAAGTTTCAACTTGTTTGTTTACATTCGGCGCCACCGAAGAAATATGACTCCTCCTTAGCTCGAAAGTATTTTGACAATTAGTTTGCATTTAATTGTTGAAGGTGTCAGTGGCGCTATAGCTTCGATTAGTGTTTATATTGACTTATTGTGATTAATTTTAAGGATCAGGAATGCCGAAATGTAAAAAATATTGAAGTGATTCTAGAAAAGCCGCTGTAAATGCACTTAAGAAAGGTACACTGCAAACAGAATTAGCTCGTTATTTTAACGTGTCTCGACAACTTGTTATTACATGGAATAAAGTTTTTAATAAACAGAAATACATCGAAAATAAGCCTCAAAGTGGCCATCCGAAAACCACAACTTGCAATGTTGACCGTATTATAAAAATGATTGTCGTAAGTCCGCTGTAATAATAAAAAATGAATTGAAAGAAAATTACGGCATAGACATACACGTTTCATCAGTCAAACGACGCCTAAACCTCTATGGTTTACATGGCAGAAGACCAGCAAAAACACGTTTCTAATCTACTAAGAATAGGAAGGCTAGAGTTGCATTTGTAAAACGGCATAACCCTTTCAGGTGCAACGCAATGCTATTGCTGAAGTATTGAAATTAATGACCGACACCAGAATTTTAGTTAAAAAAAATTCGGCTTATTATGTGTGTGAAATATAGCTTTTTTCATATTTAAAAATAAATTTGTTTTCAAATTCCGGTGTCAATCATTAATTTCAACACTTTAGCAATGGAATTGCTTTGCCCCTGAAAGGGTTATGCCGTTTTACAAATGCAACTCCAGCCTTCCTATTCTTAGTAGATAACAAACGTGTTTCTGCTGGTCTTCTACCATGTAAACCATAGAGTGTCGTTTGACAGATGAAACGTGTACGTCTATGCCGTAATTTTTTTTCAGTTAATTTTTTATTATTACAGCGGACTTACGATAATCACTTGTAGATATCATTTTTATAATATAGTCAACATTTCAAGTTGTTTTTTTTTCGGATGGCCACTTTGAGGCTTATTTCCGATGTATTTCTGTTTATTAAAAACTTTATTCCATGTAATAACAAGTTGCCGAGACACGTTAAAAGAACGAGCTAGTTCTGCTTGCAGTCTACTTTTCTTAAGGGCATCTACAGCGGCTTTTCTAGAATCACTTCCATATTTTTTTACTTTTCGGCATTCCTGATCCTTAAAAATTATCACAATAAGTCAATATAAACACTAATTGAAGCTATAGCACCACTGACACCTTCAACAATTAAATGCAAACTAATTGTCAAAATACTTTTGAGCTAAGGAGGAGTCATATTTCTTCGGTGGCGCCGATTGTAAACAAACAAGTTGAAACTTGATACATTTAAATAACTGCAGTCATAGTGTCTCATTTATAGGGAATATATTTTCTTTTGCATTTTTATATTAAATAAAATAAGAGAGAATATAAGGTTGTCAAAATACTTTTGGGCGCTACTGTATGATCTGATTTTATTTTTCAAATTGTAAAAATCCTGCGAAATTTCATAAAATCCAAATATACCTTCCCCCAACCCTCCCAATTTTCTTATCCTTTTCACAAAAGTTCCAATTATAAGCTCCCTTTAAATCATTAGAATTTCCTGTCTGCTAAAGGGGGGGGGCTTACTTTCGGTACTTTACGGTAGATGTTTGTCACTTCTTTAGCTTTAAATTTGAAAAATAATAATAATAATAAATCACCATCAAAACATCTCAACTTTTGAAAAAGTAAAAAAAAAAATTCTTTGTAACTTATTAAAAAAAATGAATATCTAAGAATATGTGAATAAACAAATAAATAAAGTTTCCGTTGAGTACCAAATTATTTACATTACGCTTCATTAATTTTAACATAATTATTCTAACTGGTAAATGCAACATACGAGTTGTGATTTTCCAACCTAGTAAAAAAGTGTCCAGGCCAGGATTTAAACTAGGGACCTTCGGCTTAAGCTGAAAACGCTCTACTAACTGAGCTGTCCTGGACGAATCTGGTGGGCACAATTAAATCAATCAATAAATCAATAAGGTTATCTGAGTGAATTGTGTTTGCCAGATTTGTCCAGGATTGCTCAGTTGGCAGTATAAACCAAAGGTCCTTGCTTCAAAACCTAGCCTGGTCACCTTTTTTACTCAGCTGGAAAATTAGAAATTTCATGAAATTTACATTACATTTCTTTTATTAGCTGCCAACTGCTATGACATTCTACAACTTATTTAATAGCAGAAATTTGCGATTCATAATTAAGGTAACATATACATAAACATAGATGCCAACCTCAAACTAATCTTCCGTAATACTTACGTTAAGTTGACCCTGGTTTAATACGTTTCGAACCAGAATTTTTTTTTAAGAAATGAAATTAAATATGTTCCACGTAGAAACCTGGAATTAAATAAATAAGCATTCATAAAAAAATTTCTGGTTCGAAATGTGGTTAACCTGGGTCAACTTAATTCAAACATTACGGAAGATTGGTGGAAGGTTGGCAGCTGTGCATAAACAATAACATAACATAAACATATTTAAGGTTAACCCCTTGTGGCCACTAATTTTAAACATAATTCGCACCAGAAACTTTAATTACATTTCACTTTTTTAAATTTGATGGAAAAAGAATGCTAAAATTGCTTTTCGTTATCTTAAACTAAATTCTTTCGTAAATTCCGGAGTGAGTTCGACATTACAGAAACACAATTACTTGCCCCTGAAAGGGTTAAAAAAATTATTTTTAAATTCAATTTTCGTAGTATCTAGTATTACCCATTTTCCTCTCTGCTACTCTCTGACAATAATATATACAACCTCATGAGGCACTTATATTTTAAGGTTGTATTTAAAGTACTTTTACACTAACATGAATTACATAAAAAATACTGTTAAGCCAGTAGAATTTAAAAATTAATGTATATTATTTCTGTCGTGATATGTATTGATTAATTTTACACAATAAGTAAAGTTTTAAAAAATTACTAATAAATGTTAAATAAATTAAGTACCGTTTATTAAGTAAATTTATTATTTGTATTAGTTCCAGATGATTCGACAATGGCAGCACCTGCATTTACCGAAGGTCTAAAAGATCTTAAAGTAAAAGATGGTGAGCCATTAACTTTGAGATGTGTTGTGACAGGGGACCCAGATCCACAAATAGAATGGTTTAAAAATGATGAGGTATGTAAATTTGTTACTTTTTTTAATTAAAAGTTATATAAGATCTTTGCTTGTCTTCCTCCTTTACTAAAATAAGTTTGCTATTAATTATTTTATATTAATTTTTAAATATACCGAACTTAAAATATACTGAGTTCTACGTTTAAAAACGTCGTGTTTGATATGCGTTTAGAACCTCTGGTAATTCTAATCAGGTTCGAAAAATCTACATGCTTGGCATGCATACTTGCCAAATTTTCCATATTTTGAGTGCCACTATTCATGAATCTTCACTTTATTTAATGACCTAATTTTGATATTAAATAAAGCTAACCTTTTTATTCGGAAATAGTGTTACGCAAACTACAGGCAACTTAGCCAGTATGCATGCCTGGCACGTAGATTTTTTTTAACCTTGAATTCCTTATTTCAAATTGTTGTCTGTAACTTTATGGATCAATGATCCTCAGCAACAAAACTTGATCAATCGTCATTCTTAATTTAGGAAAATCATAGAAAAGTTATACGTACGCTAGCCTAAAATACCTCTAAAAGTGAGAAAAAAAAGTTCTATTATTTTACTTTTTAAACTTTTTACATCTTTTACTTGATAATTCCATTTTCTTTGAAAGTAATCAGATTTGTCAGAAATACCTTCTAAAACTTCCATGTTTATCATCATAAATCATAGTTATATTACTAAGTTTCAAGAACAGATAGCAGTTAGTTGAAGATAAATCTCAACAATAAAGGGGATGTTTTTTAATAAAAGTTCTAAAAGTTTAGAACCCGAAATTCTTCTTCATTGTTTTGGTAGAAACAGCTGCAATTCTTAAATCTAGATAGAAGTTAGGGTTACCTACTTTGCGAAGATTTTATTCATATGAAATATTCAGGTAGAATGTGCAAAAAGTTATTTTTAGTTAGATTAATTTTTTCTGCTGTCTTCTTGACTTTTAATCTGCTGTCATCTCATGTTTCCACCTGTACGAGAAAAAAAATTCTTATGCCCATACATGAAATCGTGGATCTCCTTAACCTCCGCTTACCAGACGGGTCCAATGAACTCGACAGGGACATTCAAAATATTTATTAAAACCAGAAATTTCTTCAAAATGAACTAAATATATAAACCAGCAGAAATAAGTTAAATAAATAAGTTTAATAGTTTTAAATAAAAATACTGGCGTATAATATTTTTATAAAACTTGATTAAAATTTCCGGGAGTTCTAGGGTTGAGGTGGTTCTGAAATTCCCTGCTCAACAAAGCAAAACTTTGACGTGTTTTCTGACTCATTTTTAAACTTTAAGTCTCAAAATTATCAGGCCTGACTATTGAAGGGATCTGGAATCGAATAGCATTTTTCATTTTTTATTAAATAAATAACTTATCGGATTATAAGTCATTCTTGTCACGTGACGACAAGTTATTCTTCTTTCTGGCGTTGCCTTGACGAGAATTCAGTTCAGAACTGCCACTTTGACAAGATTTTCTGCTTTTACCAAAAAAATAGAAAACGCCATTCGCTTACATAGTTTCTGAATGATGCATGCCAATTGCCAATTGCATGCGTTTCGAACAAAAATTAATTCAAAAATGTGTCCGAAAGTAGCTTCTTTGGATTTTAGAACAGCCTTAATAATCATCTACAATAGAAATGCTTTTACAAACATGAAATGTTTACCCATTATTTTCCAGCAGAATAGAGAGGAAATGAACCACGGTGAATATGATCCAAACATTGTTTTATTCATTTGGGATTCAAACCTTTAATCGAAAATTTAAACAGAAAACGATACACAATTTTAAATATTTTAGAACAAACTAATAAATATTTTGATTTAGCAAAGATGGATTTATTTTATTTTATTTATTTATCTATTTTGCAAGAAAGAAAATAACGCAAAGGATTTTCTAAGAAAATTTTCAAATTTATTCCTTTAATGTTAGGCATGGCTGAAAAAAAAAATTTGCCAAATGATATTTGTGTAAGTCAGGCGTTAAACTTTTAGACCTTACTACTTGCTACGGTTTAGTCAGTCCGTTTTTACATATAACACCCGACATAGTTAAAGAGAAAAGATAGAAATGAAATCAGAAATTGTCATCCGAATTTTTTTTTAAAGGACTGCTTTAACCCTCTAATTACCATGGCAGTGTTGCCAGTTTGGCCTTTTTTCATTCCAAAATTTGCCATTGACATCTGAAATTTCCTGTTATATTTTACTCTTTGTTTAATGACAGGCATTTCAGTATAAATTAAAATAAAAATTCTTCTTTAAGAATTCCTTGTGTGACTTCGAAGTTCTTTTTATTAAAGTAGGGGCAGGGATGAGCAGTGTTGCCAGATGGGCTACTTTTTTTAAATTTATATTCTTGATTGGCACAACTTTTTTGAAATGGAAAAATGCGCCTTATTTAATGACATATTAATTAAGGCGAAAACAAAGGTAATTTTACCGTTTCAAAAAAGTGGTGGCAATCAAGAAATCTGAATTTAAAAAAAAGAAGCCCACTGGCAACACTGGGGATGAGATTACTCCGCTTTTTTGCATACCAGTATAATATTAGAGAAAATGTTGTTTTGCCAAATCGCGGTATTTTCCGATTAAATAAAATAACATTTTCTCTAAAATTATACTGGTATGCAAAAAAACGGAGAAATATCATCCCTGAGTAGAGTCCAAACTGACAACTCTGTCCCAGGGTAGAATGCATTCTAGAAAGTCCGAAATTCAGAGAATCGGTATTCATACCAGAAAATTTAAATACTAAACTTCAGTTTCTTTAATGACGAAATGTCTGTTATTAAATAAATCGAAATTTTCTACTTTAAATTTCTGGTGTGCATTCGGAATATGTGAATAAAAAAATTCACTAAATAGGCAACACTGATGGTAGCATTTATGCTACCTTGGGGCATTAGAGGGTTAAATAATTAATTAAAGTGCTGTAGTTATTAACTATGCAGTTAACTCAAACCTAATTTACTTTAATAATATTTTCAGCAACTGCACTCGTCCGATATTATTGACCTTAAGTACAAAAATAAGGTTGCCGTTTTGTCCATTAATGAAGTATTCCCAGAAGATGAAGGCGTATATTTATGCAAAGCTACTAATTCCATGGGCACAGTATCAACTTCTGGAAAACTGACAATTTTGCGTAAGTTTATTCTTGTTTTATTTTAATTTTGATTAAAAGTATTAAGCATAAATTGTAAATATTATATTTAAGCTTCCATCTACCAAGCCGGGTCTATTGGACCGGAAAGCAGTTTTTGCCAATTTTTATCATGTATAAAAATATTGCAAATAATAAAAATAAGTGTAATCATTAAAATATTTTTTTCTTCCAATTTTGTATAGATTGTGTTATATTCATTGTTAGTTACTTCTTATAAATCAGTAGTTCATTCGTATTTTGCTAATTCTATATTTTTACACATGAGTCAAATGGACCCGAACGGCAATTCACCTATAGTCAGTTTTTTAACCATTTGGAAAAATGTTTATTGTCCTCGTCAGGGTAGGAAATCAGAAGCTTATCTAAAGCTTTTTATTGGTTTAATCCGCATTTTATTCGTTTTCTTATTGGTCTAGACAGTAATATGTATTTTCCCTTTACTTTCAACAGAGATGGACTACTTCTGTTGCCACTATGACAAAAAAGTAATAAAAACTGCAAAAAAAAATTAATAACTCAGAAACTAATTGAGATACAGCTTTAAAACAAATTGCATTTAAAAGTACATTTTTTTCTCTATACAACGGTGTAAAAAGTAATATTGTGAGATGTTTAGAAGTTTAAGAATGAAATTTCATTTAAAATTGGTCGTCAGATTTCCAAGAAATCTGAGGATGGAAAAGACTTTTCCCGAACAGCCAATGAAATGCTTGGATAATACGTAAGTTTCAGGTGGATAGTACGTAAGTTTCAGGAAATCTGACGAGTCGCAGGCGATTTTTGCCGCTTGCAATTCTTACTTATTTTTAACACTATTAATGTTTAATTCATGGCGTACGTAATGTATGATCAACTCCGTGCGATTTTTTATGTCTTAAATTTTAGTCTTTAAAAAAATCATTATCCAAATGCTCGTTGTAATTTGTTAAATTTCATTTTTTTTTTTTTTTTAAGTTGGAAAATTAAAATTCACCATGAATACTCGCGGGGATTGATAGTTAAGCATCTGTTGTTCAGGGCTAAAAAGTTATCGCAATGTTTCTCAACATCTCTCTATACACATATCGTTAGTACCATGTCAAACTGTTCAATGTGAAAACAGTTTTTTTTATTATTATTATTATTATTATTATTATTCAGATTTCTTGATTGGCACCACTTTTTGGAAATAGTAAAGTTCGCCTTATTTAACCTTGTTTAATGACATATTGATTAAGGCGAAAAAGGGGGAATTTTAACATTTCAGAAAAGTGGTGCAAATCAAGAAATCTGAATTTAAAAGTAGTCCATTGTTTTCACATTGGATAGTTTGACATGGTACCGACGATATTAGCTGTGTGTATTAAGTAAATACAATTGTAAGTCCTCTTGTTGAAAAATAAATGGTAGAGAAACAATAGTTCAGAGCCAGATGATTTTACATCCGTATCTGGCATTGCTTAAAATTGTAAGTCCATAAGAATATGAGCAAAAATGTCAAAAGACTCCGTTTCAAGCACAGCCTGTTAAAATCAAATGGGATTGGGGGACCGCCCGGTGTGGAAAACACGTAAAGCACTTGATTAAATGTGAATATTTTAGAAACTGTCATTCGTGGGACTGGAAAAAATTATGGGAAATTAATTTTCTCACAGTGTCACGCCAAATTTATCAGCGTAATTCCATCTTCAAAATTAAACGAATCTTATTTAAATTGTCGAAAACCTTTACTAAATAAGTGCAATACATTTTCAGTGTAGAAAATTTTGGAATAAATATCTGAATGTTTGATCTTTTTCAACCAATTTAATCTCTCTCTCTCTCTCTTGATTTAATGTATTCACGTCAATGTTATAATCAATTTTCTTGCTATGAAAATCTACTTCTGCAAATGCATCTTTGCATAAAGAAGAATGTTTGGCATTGAATTTTAATTGTTTAAATCCGATCAAAGACTTTTCGTTGAAACAACACCAATGCGCAAATTTCATTACATTTTTATGCAATATAAAGTTAAAATTATTTTACTGAGTAATTTACTTTTAAATTTTATGTAATTGTTGCTGAAATTTGTGTACAATGTATGTAAATTCTCCTTTTAAAAAGTACTAAATGAAAAGATGAATTATAAAGCCGCATTAATAATGTGACTCTTTAAAGCCACATTATAACAAATTAAATAAAAGTAAAAACTTGTAGTTTTAATAAATAACGTGGACTTCAATCTTCTTTGAAGATAACAGTAAAAAACGATGAAATATCTAATTACTGATTAATAGTTTAATCTTTATTAATTTTTATTACTATTATTCAATAATTTTCTATGCATTACACAAGCCTGCGATGGTTATGTTGTTAATTGATTTTTATGTATTTTTTAGCGCTGAACTCGAAAATGACCTTTATTTTTAACCATCACGTCAGGATTTTGTGCAAATTGTAAATTTCATTGGTAAAAAGTAAAAAAAATAGAGAATATCTGATACTGAAAGATGCAGGAAATGGTTGTGTTTCTTAACTTTGATAACTGATTTTGATATATTTTTTAGCTCTGAATTTGAAAATGAACTTCATTTTTAACCATCAAGTCAGGATTTTTTGCAAATCGCAAATTTCTAAGTCAAACAATAGCAAAATTCTGATACTATAAAATAGATGTGATGGTTGTGTTTTTTTTAATTTTGATAATTAATTTTTATGTACTTTTATCACTAAATCTGAAAATAACCTTCATTTTCAACCATCACGTCAGTACTTTTCACAAATTGAAAATTTCAAAGTTAAGAAGTAAAAAATTTGCAAAAAATCCTAACGTGATGATAAAAAATGAAGGCTATTTTCGGATTCAGCGCTGAAAAGTACATAAGAATCAAAAACTAAGCAATATGACGCAACCCAAATTTTGCAGGCTTGTGTTATTTATAAATTTTATCAAATGATATTTCATGAGTCCTATTTTTTTATTTTATAGCTATGGACAAGAAGAAGGGTGCCAAAGGTGGTGCTGGTAAACCTCCTAGAATAATGAAACATGTTAAAAGTGTAATCGTCAATGATGGAGATCCTATTACGTTACTATGTACCGTCAAATGTAAGGATGATCAGATTTATATTCTATATATTAATTTGTCTATTTACATCTATAATTTATTTTAATGAAGATTAAAATAACACGTCTTTATATATACTGATATGATACTACATGTGGTTAATTATATTTTATCACTATACAGACCGCTTAACGCATTTATGCGTCATTTATAAAACTATCGTTAAGAAATTCTAAATTCTCCCCAGAAAATTTTAACAGTTATTTTTGGTTATTATAATTATTTCGTGAATTAATCAAAGCAAAATCAGTATTAAATTTTTTCTAGTGTCAACTCGAAATTTCTGAATAAAAAGCAGCTAAATCTGGCAACACTGTTTGCGGCCTGTATAACGTTAACAAATTATAATCCCTTTTACATATGTACGTCTTATACATTCCTCTGTACAGATTTATTTAGAATAAGGAACTCTTTAGGATTTCTTCTCAATATAAATAAACCACATAAATAAAATTTATGATTCAGCAATTTATGCCTCTTATAGTGCAACAGAAAATGTAGAAAGTCATAGCAAAATCTGTTACGGCAATCTGTAAAAGCAGTGATATATTCAAACATTTTTCTTCTGGTATGCAGCTCCGGGAGGAGGAATATTATAGAGTTCCGAAGGGAAATTTTCACTTTTAAACCACAACCAAACAGAAATTGTCATATCTTCGAGGTCGCCTTTACCCGTGACACTTCCTTAATTCATCACTATGTAAAGATGAATCTGTAAAGCTAATTTGGGTATCGATATTTTCTTCGGTGAAACTTACATGACAACACCCATTTTTGATGGAAATATGTAAAAAGGGAAAGCTTTAAATTGCATTTTGCTGTTAATTTGCAGCAAAACATGCTAGCACCAAAATTGTTGGGGACTTTGCTGTGCTTTTCTTGATTCTCTACGATTTTCTTACAACGTAAAAAATTGCAAATCATAAAATGTCAAATAAAATTTGGTAATTATTAAAATAACATTTGTAGGGGCGGTTAATTTTGAATACTACTATTCTGAAAAGTAATTTGCATCTTTTTTGATTGCAATATTCTATAATTAAATAAGGCGACGGTAACTATTAATTAATGATTAGCACTATACAAGCTGCTTGACGCATTCATGCGTCATTTATAAAATTGTAGTTAAGAAATTCTAAATTCTCCCCAGAAAGTTTAAATGGTTATTTTAAGTATAGTAGAAGCTCGATTATCCGAAGTAATTGGGACCGACCATGTTTCGGAAAATCGAAATTTTCGGATAATCGAGAATGCTTCTATTTTAAGATTAAGGAGATATATATGCAACAGGGTTCGTACGCTTCAAGGACCTTATACCAGAACATTCGTAAAGTAATATTTGCCATTTTTAACGAAAAAAAGCCTGTCTTCAAATATAGCGATCAGTACTTCACGAAATTTCTGGTACTAAAACACCTAAAATCCCCTGATTCCCCTGATGCGTACAAACCCTGTGCAATATTTCTTATTATGCTATTTATAATTTCATCCCACATAATTTTAATCTCCAAATGTCACAATGGAATCGAAATATTCGACCAAATTTATTTGAAAATAAATTTATGCATTTTTTCGTGTATATATAATAAACCGAATTTTTTGTTTGCAAAATACTGGTTCCAATGTGGCATTTGGGTATTTTTAAGCAATTCATCCTCCAGAGCTCAAAGGGTTAACACATGAACGTATAAAAAATATAACTAAAAATTATTCTCCAGGGGGAAGGGGAGGATTTACAAGGTTCGTACGCATGAAGGGATTCAGGGGATTTTAGTTGTTCAGGGCTATTTCCATGAGAAAGTGTAGTGTAGGTCATATGCTCTGATTTTTGGGTACCAGTATTTTAGAACGGAAAATTGTGATTTATTTTATTGTAGATATCTCATTAATTGAATAAAGCGAAGCAAACTTTTCGAAAATAACGGTGGCCAACAAGCATAGCGATTTTGAGTTGTGTGGCCGGGGATGAGATTTCCACTTTTTTGCACACCAGCATTTTGTTAAAGAAAATGTTATTTCATTTAATCGGAACATTTCTGCAATTTAACAGAATATCATTCTTTCTAAGAATGTACTGGTGTATAAAAAAGCGGAAATCTCATCCCTGTGTGTGACTTACACTACAAAAACCCATGGAACTAGCCTCTGGGGATTTTGGATGTTTAGTTGTTAATTTCGTAAAATACTGGTCGCTATAGCTGAAGATAAAATTTCTTTTCATTAAATAAGGCAAATATTTTTTTTACGAAAATTCTGGTACAATGACCTTGAAGCGTACGAATCCTGATTTAGAAGGCAGAGGCCTCATGGTAAAAAATCCTTATATCTTTTTTTTTTTCTTAGTGTGTAAACTTCGGTGGGCTATATCCCTCGTGCAGATAATCGACCGTAACAAAAACACCAAACAACTGAGTGTTTAATTATTTTAAATCATTTCAGAAAAATATATTTTATTTAAAATCAAAATTATTAAAATGCAGGGAGGAGCAATCGTCCTTCCCTGCCCTTCCTTCTCAGTGTAGGCGTCCATACTGATTGGTGTACCATTGGTATGATGCACCCTACAGAGTAAAGTGTCGAAAATGTCTTTTATATACAGTCTTTTGTCTCATTATTAACAAAAGCAACTCTCAATATCTCCTTCTTTATTTGTTTTTGTTAGGTGAAAGCTCATTTGACGTTGTATGGTTACACAACGAGAAAGAAATCAAGAATAGCAAAGACTTCCAATACCAGACTGAAGGCGATGATTATAGGCTTGTCATTGCCGAGATCTTCCCTGAAGATGGTGGTATTTACACATGCGAAGCTTTCAATGATGCGGGAGAAGCTTTCAGCAGCTGTACTCTAGTCGTTTTAGGTTAGTTTTACTAAAACTTCTGTTAAAATTAAACTTCTCAAAAATAAGATTCTGGCCTTACTTGTTTGTTTTTAAGAATTTTAAGACTTTTTAACAAAAAAAAAACCGACTTCAAAAACTACTACAAAGCAAAACTACTTTCAGCAGTTGACAGTCGAGAAATGAGGTACGCCTCTCTGGCTCCCTGTCACCCCCTTCTTTTTTTATCCATTGTTTTAATTTAATTTTATCTTTAATTTTAAGGACTGGTGATGAAACCTTAGAAGCTTCGAAACAGCTGTATGCGTTACATACATAATTATGTTTGTGTTTATCGACGTTGTTTCTCTTTCTTAAATATTTTAAAGATATTTATTTTTTTATGTTGAATTTCTAAAAAAATACTGAAGCAGTTTTGATGAAATTTAAATTGGACCAATTCGAGAGTATTTTGTTTCAATTAAAGTAAAATCACATGAATAGGTAGCGTAATTTCGAAGTAATTGGTGAACATACATAAAAAAAATACATACGCGTCGAATTGAGAACCTCCTCCTTTTTTGAAGTCGGTTAACAATTTTGAAAAAATTTAAATGGGTCCAATTCAAGAGTATAATCTTCAATTTAAAAAAAAATCAAATGAATCAGTCGAGTAATTTCGGAGTAATCAGTAAATATACGTAAAAAAAAAAAAAACATCGAATTGAGAATTTCCTCCTTTTTTCAAGTCGGATAAAAATTATAGCTTTTTAACACGCTCACGCCGGCGCGGTGGGTCACACCCGACTGTCTCAGAGGTGCCAAATCTCCGGCTTTTTGGATACCTGTATTTTAATACAGAAAATGTTGTTTTATTTAATTAGAACAATTGGGCGATTTAAAGGAACAACATTTTCTCTAAACTAACAGTGGCGTGCAAAAAGTCGGAGATTTGATAACTCTGAGTCAGTCAAGTGTGACAAAGAAAAGAAACCCGATAACTGATTTAATAAAAAACTAAATTTGGAAACAATTTCACACTGTTTATTATTTTCTGTTTTAAATTGATTTGTAGGTGTTTTGAGCGCTACTAAAATAAATTTTTAAATACTCTTTTAAATACGTTTCTTTTCCAAGAAATATTCATCTACTGCAAAACAATCACAAGTGAAATCAAAGGATTTTTCCAAGTACATTCAAGATAATTTATGTTTTTATAATTTATATTTTATAAACTACTTCATTTGTTATTTTTTTTTATCGAACTAGTTTGAAAAGCACTTAATTCAGTTTCTCTTCATTTTCTGGCACGTTTAGAATTCTGTTTCTTTTTTCCCTGGCCACCTATTATACTTCATGCAATTCTATATATAACGATGCCTTCATCAAACTTTTCAGACGCATTTTAAGCTCATCTCCCATGGCCGAATTTCACTCTAATCGTCAGAATACGTTTCTGTCATGGTCAATTTTATATTCTGATTTTTAAAAAATCACATGATTGTGTTATTTACGCTTGTAGCACTCCTGGGGGAAAATTGCATAACTACGCAATTTAAACGCACTTCCTACGACTAAATTTCACTCATATCCTCAGAATAATCTTCTGCCTAAATGTTTTGACAAGGATTTTCACCTTATAAGTACTTTTATGTTAATAGCACTCCTGGAGGGAAAATGCGTAACTACACAATAACTCACTTCCCCAAAACGAATTTCGCTTATTCCGTCAGAATAAATTCTGACATTGTCAATGTTATATTTTTACATAATATTTCTCATGATAGGTCTTTTACACTATTGATGCCGTTGGAGGGAAATTGGAAAATTACGTAATTTAAACTCCTTTGTCACAAACGAATTTCTCTCAGATCTTCAGAAAAATCTTCCGCCATGGTCAAATTTATATTTTCGTAAAAAGTTTCCTGAGAGAAGTTTTTTGTGTCAGTATAACCCCTGGTGAGAAATTCCATAACTATATAATTTAAACTCTCTTCCCATGAACGAGCTTGGCATGTATGAAAGTGAATGTACCTTCAAAAAAAATTACAATCAAAATAAAAAAATTTAAAAACATATCCCTATAAGTCATCGGTCTCAAATATACTATGCAATACAAATCCTTTAGAAATATTGAAAGGCAAACGAGAAATTTGAAAAGAACTTTGTCATTGGTTGAACATTAGCTTGCGAGTGTCTTCGTCTTACTGATATAGGATTTTAAGAATTTCTGAAAAAAGCGATTGAATTATATCATAATCTACTACGTAATATACTCAAATATTAGTAATAAAGTACTTAAAAATAACTTTAACAATAAATATAGAATTTAAAATTAAACTATTTTATATAAAAGAAATTATAAAAGAGTGTATAAAAGAAATTGTTTAACTAGAGAACATGAATTCTGCTTTTTCAGAATTTAGTGTCGCCCCCGGCATTTTCATTACTTCATTTTCTTCTGATGGACTGGTGGCTTTTATTATTATGAAACAGCCATTATAAATGAAGCGTTAGGTGAAGATGAAAGAGCAGTCGTAAAAAGTTAGAACTCTGATTTTCTGGTCAGAATGGGAAAAAAAAATGGCCATAATTTTTTTTGAAAAAAAAAATTACCACCAGTTAAAGGACCATGCTTCAAAAAGTTCCCTGAATCTCAAACAGTTCATGAAAACAAACCAGTCACTTTCACAGCTGAAATTGAAAAAGATGCTGATAAAGGTTTGTTTACATATGTTATTAAATAAAATAATATTTACTTTTTACGGCTGCTCTTTCATCTTCACCTAACGCTTCATTTATAATGGCTGTTTCATAATAATAGAAGCCACCAGTCCATCAGAAGAAAATAACTCGGTTAAGCGGGACTCGGATAATCGGGACTCTACTGCGAAACATAATTCAATTTTAAGACTTAAAGCACACGCTTTTATTTTATGTAAAATGACGTCATTTGCGTTAATATCGATACTTAAAATTAAATATAGTTTATAATAGCTCCATGTTTTATCATAAATCCTTCATTTATATTTTTCTCAAAATAGCACGTATTTTAATTAATTTTTTTTTTCAATTTTTATGAGAAAATGGCAACAAAAGGATATAATTGCTATTTTTCAACATTTTTTTCTTTACTTTCTACAGAAATGGAGTACTTGAGTTGCCAAAATGAAACAAATGTCGCTAAAAACTACAAAAAAATTAATATTTCAAAAACAAATGGAGATGCAGTTTTCAAACCAATTGCATTAAAGAGTACTTTTTTTTCCCAATACGACGGTTTAAACATTGAAAATGAGCTATGCTTAGAAGTTTTAAAAAATGCTGTAGAGTATTTAATCGCACAATGAAACATCGGTTTTGTTTTACGGCTGGCGTATACAAAGTAACGTTATTTATTGGAGACAAAATAAGCTGGGAGAAAGAAATAGCATCCCGGTGGCTAATAAATGTGCCCATGTAAAAATTGGAAATATTTGGCTTGGATTATTTATGTTGACTAAATTTGTCCATACTAATTGAAATAAAACTTCATTAATTTTTGTATTCATTTTTCAGTTCCTAATGAACCAGTTAAAGGACCATGCTTCAAAAAGTTCCCTGAATCTCAAACAGTTCATGAAAACAAACCAGTCACTTTCACAGCTGAAATTGAAAAAGATGCTGATAAAGGTTTGTTTACATATGTTATTAAATAAATTAGTATATGCTTTAATATAATATTACTTCTTAAATTATGCTGTAAAGCACTTGAAAAATATGTAAATAAAATGATTTTTTTCAATTCCTACTATTAGTTCACACTCTCCCTATATTTATATATCTTGTGCAAATTTTCAATCGTTAACAAAATACTTATTATTCATCCTATCAAGTTGAAATAAATTTTTTTAAACTTGTACTGGATGACAATTAATGTTAATACAGATTTTTCAAACATTAGTTCATTAATTAAATTCTAATTATTTAATTTTAAGTTTTATATGGGAGACAAAAGGGCGGCCATTGGTTATTGAACAGCATTTAATGCACCTTCATATCTATAAGGGGGGTTACCATAGGGGGGACCCTGTTCTGTCACCAAATACCGCCAAGTTTGTCGACAACTTGGCGATATATCGCCAAATTTGGTGACCAAAATGAGTCGCCAAAAGTGACACCAACTTGGCGATATCTCTAATATTTCACCACATTCCCATAGACTTCCATTGTAAACCTACTTGCTTATAGTAAATCAACAAATTGGGATATTTTAATGCAACATAAACTAACATTAGCTTAAGGGATTATGTTAAATCTTTCTTTGATGACCTAAGTAGGAATTGACTTTAAAAACAAAATTTTTATATTACTTGTTTTAAATTAAGTAATAAATTTTGTACACAAATTTATGTAATTTTGGACAGTTGGGTAAATAGAAACAGTAAAGTATAGCTTCTGAAATAACTGCACAATCACAATAATTATATGTGAACAATCGACCAATTCTAGTATTAAAGCAGTATTAAAGAAAGCTATTTTGAATTTCACATATTTTTAAGATTTAAAATTTATATGATAGCATGAATTACAATTTTCTAGAATGTTACGTTCCTTCACATATAGTTATTCTTTTCTACTGTTGCCATTTCTAATTATAATTCAAATTAATGGTTCCTTTAATTCAGGGGTGTCAAACTGTGGCCCGCCGGATACCACTAAAATTTTAAAGAAATAGTCGACAAGTTGAATCGCAGCAATTCGACGATTAGATAAGGCAAGATAACTGTAAAATTTTAGTGGTATCCGGCGGGCCACAGTTTGACACCCCTCCTTTAATTCATTATCTTATTACTGCACTTTCATCATAATTTTGGTGTTTTGAAATTTACTTTTCTATAAGACTGAGATTATCTTAACTGAAATAAATTAAAATGATTGATAAAACCCTAGGCTGTTCTTTCCAAAATTTCATTGTAAGCTTCTTTTTTTTCATATTTACGTATTTTTGAAGCATAAAATAAATATAAAGATTTAAGTATCATAAAACATTTTAAAATGCCAAGTTGACCGTGAGTTTTTTTGTCGATATTTTAATATAAATTATACTGTTTGTGTCATTTCTAGTACATTTTGGTTTAAGTCTAGCTTTTAACCGTGACTCCGGTCACGTAGACTATAATTTTTGTAATTAGAAATGCAAATTTTACATATGATTTTTACCTTTGTTTTTTGAATAATTTATCTAACTAATAGTGCAACTCCCATCAAAATCCATTCAGTAGAACTATTAAATAAAGCCATCTTTCATAATAGGTCCACCTAATTATAAAACTTTCTCTCATAGTTCTGCAACGTATCAACATAGAACAATGTTTTATGTATTAAACCTTCCCCCAAAAATTACCTAACTGACAGTGCAAATTCCAAAAAATCCGTTTAACGGAACCGTTTAACGGAAAAAATCCGTTTAACGGAATTCCGAGCTATAAGAGTTCGGAATGAAATGCGAATTTGCATTTTATATGTATAATAGATAAGAAATGTTCTATTTTTCTAACAATGGGTGATTTTTATTATTTTTTTTCTTTTAGTGTGCTGGACAAAAGATGGAAAAGTAATTGATGAGAAAAACAGTCACTATAAATTTACAAAGTCTGGCAAAAGTTGCACGCTAAGCATCGAGAAATGCACGTCTACGGACATAGGTCAATACAGCATTCGAGCGCTGAGTGCTTCTCTCGGAGACAGCATTGCCACATTCTCTCTAAACGTTCTGACTGAAAAAGATCTGTGATTGAACATGGTAACTATACAATTCAAATTTAACATTTTATAAATACTCATAATCAACCCCTTATTCTTTTTTAATTAAACCAGATGAACGAATTTTTGAATTTTTAATTTTACAGTAAGGAAAACAATTTTCGTATTTTACCCATTAGTATATTTAAGGGGTTACATACGCTCTCGACGGCAAGAAATCGGCATATTTTGGAATTTTATTTTAGGAACGAAGTAAAATTAATTAAACTAATAAATCCACGTTGTTTTTATTGCTTCAAGTATTTAAAAAAATTGTTTTGTTAAATTTGGTCACATATTACGACAGAAACCTGCAGCCGCTTTGCCGCACATACCAAAATATTCGAGCTCCATGGCTCCCCGAGCTCCTTTTCATGTAAAAAGAAAAATATATTAAGATCAATTTTTTTCTTGTAAAATAAGGCTGTAGCTAAGGGTCACCGGCTCAAATTTTGGAATTTTTGAAAAAAAAAAAAATCCATTTTTTGCCTAAATTTTTTACATTTATATTTATTGGAAAAATATATTAAATTAAAATTTTCAAAAATTGGCTCGATGGCGCTTAGTTAATTTAATTATGCGTAGATAAGCGCAAATTTTATCCAAAAATGTTAAAAATTGTTCAAGTTATCTTGTTGCCCATGTTGAAACACGTAGTTTCCAGAAAACCGCATTTAAAGTTTTAAAAGAAAAAAATATTCTGAGAAAAATAAGGGAGTAGAATCTGTAAAATGGTTCAATACATTCTCATAAATATAATGAACAGCAACGAAAACATGTATTTGTGAGTTTCTGTCTGAACGCTACAGCTGGCTTTATATTGTTCAGCGAAATCGGTTTTATTGATTGTACGCGCGCTCACATTTTTGCTCAGATCTTCATTAATAATTGAGATATCATTTTAAATCTTCTTGTCCATAATTCTACGCATTATAAGGATTTAATTTCCGTCAAAAAATCAATTTTTTGAAAGTTGAGAACCTATGTAACCCCTTAGCGCATGGCAAAGGACTTTTCACTGCTGTTTTCT
This sequence comes from Maratus speciosus, assembly GCA_963932465.1. NCBI lineage: Eukaryota > Metazoa > Arthropoda > Arachnida > Araneae > Salticidae > Maratus > Maratus speciosus. Next base: position 231,109,411 of record OZ010794.1, on the reverse strand, counting down.
CAGCATTTTTTATTCAAAATCAAGTTCTAGCAGTTTGAAAAGGAGGTTCTGCTTCTTTGGTCTAAAATTAACGAAATTTTTGCGCTTTTTTTCTGCTACAAAGAAAAGAGATATCTCCCCTTCTGACTCGTTGCATTATATTTATTGATATTTCATTCGTATATTTAAATTTTTATGCGTAAAAAAATGCTTAATACGCCTTACGTGACGTTGAATACCTGCAGATGCACACCGTGAACTCCCAATCTTTTCTCCGGTCACAAGCATCTGAAACAAATTAGAATGCCAAATTATGGAATGTAATTAAATTCTCTGAAGCTTATACCAACATTTAGCTTAAAAATTTCATTTGTAACAAAATTGCGGTCATTTAAACAATAAGTTTTTCTTTTTTTTCTTTTTTTAACGTTTGCAATCTTAAAAAAATAATTAATCGATGAAAATTACACTTTTCGGTTCTATAAGCTCCAGCAAACATGATTATCTTTCTTTAATTGAAAAAAATGAAGGTAATTGGTCGAATACTTTTCGGGAAAAATTGCCACCCAATTTGAAAAACACTGTTTCGAGAAAAATGGCTTTGCGACGGTTACGACATGATTTCGAGACATATGTACAACGTAGTTTCAAATTGGTTTTCTTTTGGATTTTTTTCGACATGATTTCGAGACACAATAAACTTCGATCGTAGATCTACATGTAGACAGCCGTTTTCTGGCTGCTGCTGCGTTACGTTCAACGAGTATCTAATATTGTACGGAATTTTAATACAACGAAACCGCTTTAGAGCAACAATTCACATACACTGATGTTCAAAAGTATTACATATTTAAATAAATCATTGTTTTCTCAAAAGGTTTTTGTTGAAAAAAGTTGAAAATTCATACACATAATAAGAAAACGTTGTGCAAACTAGGCGGTAATTATGATTTTTTTAAGCCAATCAAATCATTTATTTCAAAAGATTGGACGAAAAAATCGTGAATTGCAAAGTAGTTGGATTGTGAGAATGGATGAAGATAAGTGGGACACATATTGTCTGACGTCTAGCATAAAGACTATGCTGGTTAAGTCACCTGTATACATCTTCCCGCGAAACTGGCAGTCCACCAGCGTCATTTAACTCTGCTACTATTGCTCTTGCTGGCATTGTTCAGATTCACCGGATCATTAAAGCCACCAATCGGTCATCTGATGGTGTTGTTATACGAGGAAGACCATATACAGGACTTCTACTATCCTTTCCCGTTGAATTGTAGCATCGCAACAGTCTCGAAACCGTAGATTGGTCGTTTCCAACAACTTTGTCAACATCGGCCTGATACCGGTTAAACTCCATCATACCGATAACACAAAAACACGTAAATTCATCTATTTGTCTCGTAATTAACTTATCATCAACAAAAATTATCAAAATCGCAACTTGAAACAAGAACAAATTAAAAGAGACATTCATTCTCACAATCCAACTACTTTCACGCTGACTTCGTCCAATCCTCTGAAACGGCTGATTTGATAAGTTTTAAAAAAATCATAATTACCCGTAGTTTGCACACCTTTTTTATTATGTGTATGAATTCAACGTTTTCCAACTAAAACTTTTGAGAAAACAATGATTTATTTAAATATGCAAAACTCTTGGACATCAGTGCATTTGACGGATGCAAAAAAATGAAACAAAAACTGAAAATTTTTGACCCAAAGAATTAGAGCCTCTCCAAAATAGCTTATTTGCATTATAACTTAAAATTTATTGTTGTTTTTTTTTTTCATTTCATTCTTTAGGTTCCTGCCTCCAGAGATTTATTGGCCTTTGTTCCTCTTTAACCAAAGAAGTGCAATTGATGAAGAAGGGGGAAAAGAGTGCCTATATCATCAATGAACTGTTTTTGATCAATTTTTCTGTTACTGTACAGGCATCATATCGTCCGTTTGTGTGTGTGTGAAAAAGTTTGGGAACTATTATAAAATTTCAAATTTCAAATTTGTTTCAGACTGCAAAAAATTAATCTTAGGAATTCTCATTAAATTTGTAAATGTACAAAAAAAACTACATATCACTCATAGTTAAGGTTGTTATAAAGGATATTATTTCTTCAAAAGAACATTTTTATCTTTTTTTAATTATGTAATTTTTGACTCGGCTCTTTGAGCATGAGAACGTAGTATTTAAATATTTATATATGAATTTTTAAAATAGAGAAAAATGTCTTTGAAGAAATAAATATCCTTTTGTATAAAAATATATTTTTATATGTGATTGTAGTTATTTAAACTCTAAATGAATTGTTCAAACAGCCAATGCTTTGACTTTAACTTAAACATTAAACTCTTTCGGTAGAGCTTCATACAAATCATTTTAATGTCCTATATCAACACAGATTGCCTTGCAGTCTGAAACTCAAACCTATATTCAAAGTTCATCATAGAAAACAATAGTTGCTGTAGAAATGTGTTATGATTGTGAATAAAATTAACAATTGTACATTACTGCGTGGACTTCATTTCTTCACTTGAAATAATTTAAAAACACAGTATAATTATAAAAAAACGGGCTCAGTTTACTGCAACTACATCCATATTATTTTTTATTATAGGGGCTCTATAAAATTCTCAGTTTATGTATCTCTCTAGCAATTGAATTGAATGACTTAACCCCTGGAGGGGCAAGCAAAAATGTCTCTAAATATTGAATTCAGTGTTGCCAGATAGTCAAAAGTCAATTTCCCCAAAATTCCTAAAATTTTCCCCAAATCAGTGTTTTTTTCCGTAAAAGTCCCCAACTCAGTTTTTACTCAAAAAGGGAATTTTTAAATTTTCAATTTACCACTATAAAAACTATCTAAGTAATTTAAGCTAAAAAAATTTCCCCAAATCAAGCCTCTTTTTTTTGAAAAAATTCCCCATTTACAAAAAATAAACTTTTAAACTGGGCTGAATGCATATTCTGTAGCTAATACATGAGAATGAGAGATATTTTGCAGTGACAAGTTATTTCATGTTTGTTTTTAAAAGTATTGTCTAACAATGTTGGACTATTGTTACATTAGCTTTATAGCTTTAGACAATCTTTTATCAATTGGGATTTGAATGAATCCGAGATGGTACGCTGTTTTCATTTTTTTGTCATCCCTATACTGAAGTACATAATCATAATACAAAGTATTTTCGCTGTATCAATCGATGTGCTTTTGCATATCATAAGAGAAAAATATCTGTTATCCACATATTTAAGTTAAAAATTTTTAAAAGTACGGGGTAGGAATTTTTCGTTAAAGTCCTGCAGATTTAGTCACGTGCAGACTTAAGCTGCTTAAGACTTTAGAGTCTCATGTATCTGTAATATGTGTAAACTGTAATGTAGTAAACAATGAACACGACCACATCCAAGAGAATAATGATTAATATTTCCGATTTCTGGATTATATTTTCGTTTTTCAAATCAAAATTGAGTTCGAGACTGATCCAGTTTTTCTACAGACTAAAAGAAATTAAAAATTCCCCAAGTTTTTCCCCAAAATTTTTGTAGTCCCCAAAAGTTTCCCCACGAACTACTTGTCCTCAAAAAATTCCCCTAGAGGTTCAAAATCCCCCAAAATGGGGACAAAATCCCCAATCTGGCAACACTGATTGAATTCTCACCGGAATAATCGAAAGATTTTATTTTTAAATGAGGAAAAGCAATTTTTCAATGATTTTCTTCTAAAGTTAAAAATATAAAATTTAGTTAAAATTTTCTGGTGAGAATATTGTTTAAATTAGGTGGGATATATTTTATCCCATCGCCCCTCAAGGGGTTAAGAAACGAAATCACAGATGCGGCAAATTCTTAATGGAGTTATGAATAAAGAGGAGAAGACATACATTGTAGAGTCTACCAGTTGTGAATAAAGAACCTGAGGCGGTTGTAAGATAATGACGACTAAAGTTTTACATCGGATCATTACTGCCGAAGCAAACTTCCCCCTAGTAAATTTTCGCCTTATTTTGGGGTCTTATTCATACAAAATTTCTCTCACAAATATGCTAAAAATTTCTATTCGTTTTTACTGGTGGAAGTTGTCCCGGGTATTATAATCTCTTTCACTGATATTGACAGGGGTTCACAATATGCCTGAAACGCAGGGCCTGACCATATACATTTTTCTGCTCAGATATAACCATGTCAACTTTATTGCTGGAAAGAAGTTCAGCTTTGTTTTTTGGCGCAATATCTTGCAGTCTTTTCTTCATTATTCCCCACAAATTATCTATTGGATTTAAATCCGGCGGATTAGCCGGCCAGGAAAGTGCGTTAATTTGGTGTTGGTTAAGCCAGTTCCTTGTGGACACTGACCTGCGTGAAGGTGCTAAATCATGTTGGAAAATAAAATCATCACCACACAGATCTTCGGACGATGGTAACATGAAACTCTCAAGGATTTCTTGATATATCTCAGAATCAATCTTTCCGATAACGATAAGTCTTCATAGCCTTCCAGGATCATCTGGGGTCATGCAAGCCCATACCATTGCACTGGCTGCAAATTTCACTGATCGTTTCATGCAGTCCCTGTCATATGGTTCTTGCTTCATTCGCCATACACCAGGGGTGTCAAACTGTGGCCAGCCGAATACCACTAAAATTTTAAGGAAATAGTCGAGAAGTTGAATCGCAGCAAATCGACGATTAAATAAGGCAAAGATAACTGTAAAATTTTAGTGGTATCCGGCGGGCCACAGTTTGACACCCCTGCCATACACGAACATCTTGATCACCATATGTTAAGCAAAACACAATCTCATCGCTAAACAATATATTTTTCCAATCATCCAGACCCCATAAAACCCTTTTTGCACCACTTCACTCTCTCCCTTTTCTGTTTAATAGTCATGGGGGGCTTTGTCTTGGTACATGAGATTGAAATCCAAGTTTATGGAGACGTCTTAGTGTTGTAGATTTACAGATTTACTCACATCAACACCGTGTTCTTTCCACCTAGGATGCAAATATCTTGCACTTCAAAAACGTTTTTTTTTAGCAATACTCTTTAGCTTTCTACACTGCTCAGCAAAAGTTTAGACACTGGTGATTTTTAACCTTTAAATAAAAAATACGAACACTTGGGTTATACAAATGACTGTACTTATTTTTAAATATATTTTAAACGTTTTAGGACAGAAATAACGGTTTTAATGTAGGATATTATTTAATTTAACTGAAAAAAGTGAAATTTGCATATTGCAAAAGTTTACACACTTTTGTGATTTTTTGGCAATTGTTCATGGAAAAACGCATATTTCAAACTTATGACGTCACATGCATGAAGTATTTAAGTGCACCTCGCGATAGCATCGATTAGTGAAGATGCCACGAGCAAGAAATTTTCAGTCAGATGAAGTAATTAAAGCATGGAAGCTGAAATCGAAAGGGAAGATTGTTGCAAAAATTTCAGCTACTTTGAATCGGCCAAAGAAATCTGTCTATTAAGTACTATCTAAGGATGACTCTTTCAAAGCAAAACATAGATCTGGGAGGACTCGTGTGACCAGAAAACGAGATTATAGTAGGATCCATAAACTGGTATCTAGACAAATGATGACTGCTAATCACATTAAAAGTGAGTCAGAGCTTTCTGTGTCAACGGATAATTTCGTATATGCATTAAAGAAAAATGTACATTAGTTTACATGAAAATGATAAAACAACCAGCCTTGAAATCTCACAATAAATTGACCCCTTTCCTGTCGCGGAGTAATCCTTTTTATAAACTGTGGAAATAATGGACTGATACCAGAATTTATAAACGAAGTTATTAGAAAATATGAAATTGCTTATTTTCACGTATATTATAAAAGGAAATTTTTAATTAAATATTCTTGCCATTTTTGGAATTAAAATTATGTGTCCGTTGCCCTCGAAAGGGTTGATGACTTGGGCCTCACTTTGTTTTAATTCTCAAGTATCTCTGGAGTTTCTCAATGGTCGCCAAGCTGCGTAAGACTATATACATACATTGGAAAACAATTTACAGCCATTTGGTGAACTTTTATCTCTTCCAAAGTATGTATTTGAGCAAGATAATGCGTCTATTCATGTTGCATACAAATCAAAAAATTGGTTTAACTCTCAAATTATACTATTTTCAACTGGCCCGCGTGTAGCCCTGATCTGAACCCAATCGAAAACTTTTGTGGCATCCTATCTCATACGGTTTATGCATTTTTTTAACAATACTCCTCTGTAAATGAACTTCGATCAGATGTTTGGCACGAAATAGACCCCCAAGTGATGCAGGATTTAGTTTCTTCGATGGAAAGTCACATTTTTGCATTAATAGCAGACAATGTAGGGACAGTTCGATTTTAATTTATGGATATTTTTCTGTTAACAGACAGATTGTCTATACTTTTGCAACAATGTTAAATTTGTTATTTTGTCATTATACATTATGTAAAGTGTATAAATTAAAATTTATTGTTTGTGTATGAAAGATAAGTCCCCAATAATATATAACAGTTGAATTACAACAATTCCTTACATACTTCTCAGCACAGAAGCATAATCGATCATTGTCTAAACTTTGGCTGAGCACTGTATCATCCCTCTGAGTAGTTTTTGGTTTTTGGCCGCAATTCAGATGCTTGTTTTCAAAATGTCTGTCGTTAAAATACTGCTTTATTGCTCTACTAACACTTGGTTGAGAACATTTTAAGTAAATGGCGTTATATTACTGATTACGACCTTCTTTACGACCTTCTTTATGCAAATCAATAATACGATATTTCGTAAACTCCGTTTTGTCGGACGAACGAACCTTGTTTCACACAAAAGGGAAACGATGATGCAAAGCGTTTTTATAACTTAAGAAATCCGGCAGAATTTAATTTTTTGCTTAATTTATGCAACATTCTGAACCAATCAGGAAAATTCATAAGCATTCTAATTTTTTGAACCACTATTTTAATATTCTAATAATTTGAATAATGAAAATAATTTAACTAAAATACAATGTTCACTCAAAATTTAATCTTTTACAGTTTTAAGTAACGGGCAATATATTACTGATTACGACCTTCTTTACGACCTTCTTTATGCAAATCAATAATACGATATTTCGTAAACTCCGTTTTGTCGGACGAACGAACCTTGTTTCACACAAAAGGGAAATAATGATGATGCAAAGCGTTATTATAACTTAAGAAGAAGTCGGGCAGAATTTAATTTTTTGCTTAATTTATGCAACATTCTGAACCAATCAGGAAAATTCATAAGCATTCTAATTTTTTGAACCACTATTTTAATATTCTAATAATTTGAATAATGAAAATAATTTAACTAAAATACAATGTTCACTCAAAATTTAATCTTTTACAGTTTTAAGTAACGGGCAATATATTACTGATTACGACCTTCTTTACGACCTTCTTTATGCAAATCAATAATACGATATTTCGTAAACTCCGTTTTGTCGGACGAACGAACCTTGTTTCACACAAAAGGGAAATAATGATGATGCAAAGCGTTATTATAACTTAAGAAGAAGTCGGGCAGAATTTAATTTTTAGCTTAATTTATGCAACATTCTGAACCAATCAGGAAAATTCATAAGCATTCTAATTTTTTGAACCACTATTTTAATATTCTAATAATTTGAATAATGAAAATAATTTAACTAAAATACAATGTTCACTCAAAATTTAATCTTTTACAGTTTTAATTTTCCCTAATAACATGCAAATTTATAAAAACATCAACCGTCGGTTTTTTTTTTCCCCAATTTTACTGTACTAAAATAATGCTAAATGCAATTGCAAATACAAATGAAATGAATTATTCTAATTTTTTGACTTGAAGCTGTATATTTAATAGCTTATCATATTTAACATACGTCGCAAACAATTTCCCCCCTATGTCATTATGTAACGAATTTTCTTTGTGTGGCCCTGTAGATGAATAATAAATATTCTTTGCACCGCATGTTCTATAAAATGCAAATTTTAGTGCACTTCATAAATGCATATCAGTTTCATTGTGTAACATCCTTAAAACGCATTTGAAACGACTTTTTCTATTTGGCCTTAATGTAACGGGATACTTTTGATTGTCCCTGTAAATGAACTATACGTATCCATGCTACAAACTTCATTTTCAATTGGTATCGTGCTATAGTAAATGTCAATATCTATCCGAATATATTTACGAGAGTTAAAGGGCGTACAGATGGCCCGACAAACCGAAGTCATGGAAAGTGCTAAAAGGAATGTATGCATTTATGAAGATAATGGCACTAAGTATGGAATATTGAGTCCGAAAGCCATCTAAAAGTTAAAAAACATTTATTAATCTTAATCACTAGATGACCTAAGATATCTGGTGTGCTGCATTTACAGGCTTGAGATCTTTTTTTTTTCTTTTTTCTTGGGAGGGGGGGGGGGGGATCTGATTTAATTCTACTTTTAGAAGAGAGTTTTAATATTAATTTTAAACTATACACAACGAATCATGTTAACAATTCAAATCAACTGAAAATTACGAAAACTAAATTTTGAAAGTTAAATCATATGAACATTCTTTATATGACATATTTTTAAAGAGAATGTAAAATCATTAAATCAATTTATCCAAACAAAACAAAAATAAACATATTCGTTTATCATTTTGGATAGCAGGCTATTTACTTCTTTCCCTTTTCTCCCACAAAAAAAAATGAAGCAATTTAGTTGCCATCTTTTGAGAAACTCCGTTAAAAGTTACACAAAAGATTATATCTTGGAAACTTGTTCAAATTTTAAAACCCGGAGAGAGTATATGACATCATCGGATCCATGCAGATACTTGATGTTTATTTCATTACACTACGGCCCATATTTAAGGAGGAGATTTTTGAACAGAAACAGATAGCGAGTGGAGGAGCACGGGAAGTGCATAATAATATGAATAAGTGGTCACAGGGCTTTCTAACGACACATCACATGAGGGGTGTCGGCAAAATTTAGAAGAGTGCCCCCCAGAGCCCCCCCCCTTCAAATTCAACGCACTCTCTTTGTTTTAAATTTTTATTATGTGTTATAAAGTATCTGAAAGTTTCAAATCGATCCATTAGTTAGTTTTCCAAATTTTAACAAATTCGCCGTCCTTTCTCTATTCAAAAAAGCATTTCTTTTTCTTTTTAAAAATCGATTTTTTTTTATAAAACAAAAAGTTCTGAATCGAATTTTTTGAAATTTATATATTCTTAATTAGCGTCCAAAGATGCATAAGTTTAAAATCTCTAGATAGTGTATTTTTTAAAAATATGATACCGTGCAAAAGAATACTAGTCTAAAAATTATCCCTACTTTTTCACTCGGGATCACATACTACTAACACCTGCACTGTCTGTGAAATATTTCTCCAAAATCTGCATTTCTTTCGAAGGAAATATAAGTTTTTATAAAAATATTTTTCGAGGATTTTTTGACATTCTGTAACAATACAGGAATAATATTTAGAATTTCTAAAAAGGGATTTTTTTTTTTTTTTTTTTTTTTTTTTTTTTTTTTTTTTTTGCGTCTAGCTGGTCAATTTTCAAGTTTTTAGGCCCGATAGATTTTAAAATTCGGCTCTGTTTAAAAAGGCCAGGTGCTTTTATCGCCCTTAGCAACCCTTCATTCCAGCAAACTCTGGTCTCTCTTCCAGTTGTTCGAAGAAATTGTCTGCGGTTTGATAAAAATCTATGCTTTAGTTGAATTATGAATACTTTTCCATTCTTTTACTTGGGGGGGGGGGATAAATTTATTTCTGAACCAATTATTAGAATTTTAAAATTCTGAATCTTAGGTGCACCATGAGACACTTTGGGCTAGCCTCACAAAAATTTTGAACCTCATACGTGCCGTAGATTTTGCTAGCCATCGAAAACACACACACAGAGAAACTTTCTTTTATTTGTAGAGTAATCACTTAACATTCGCGAGTTTTGATTATTCGCGGAATAAAACATAAAGAACAATTCAACATTCGCGAATAGTTAACTTGGTTATTCGCGAATTTTGTTTCATAAAGAATATTTTTTTACAAAGCAAACACGCTATGTTTTACCAGTTCCGTAAAACTATATGACACTAGGCAGCTGCATTGTACTGTATAGCCTAAGTTTCGAGAACTTCAGCCCTTGTATTGAGGCAAAATATAGATCGCTAATTCCGAGAAACCAAAACCATAAATTGTTGCAAAAACTAAATTTTCTACAATTCAAAATTTTTACTGCAACTGAAATTTTTTCTGCAAAGTATGGGACTGTATGGGAAATGTTCAAATATTAAAACATCAACAACAACTTGTTGAGAAAGTAATAGAATGCGTTCTTTAACTGGTGATGAGTCTCAAATTTAAAAAAAAAAATCGAGACCGCAACTTTTCCTACATCATGTATTTTTTAATGCTTAATAAATATAGTTTTACGTTTCTATTACTTTTTTCACTTAAAACGAAATATTAAAACCGAACCCCCTTTTATACACGGGTAGATAGTCTCAACATTCGCGATTTTGACATTCGCGGAGGTTTCCGAGAACCTAACCCTCGCGAATGTTAAGGGATTACTGTATAGACACATTTCATTTTATTACCCGACTGAAAAGAAGGGTTATGTGTTTCACGCGTATCCGTGTATGTGGATTTCTTTATACCCTCGAAACATCCCAACGGCTGGATGGATTTTAATGAATGAGGTCTCTATCAATTCGCCTTAACGGCCCGATGATTATAGACTAGGTTTTGTTTTTATAAATTCAAAATGGCGGTAGAGGCGAAAAAAAATTTACGTACCCTATTGGGTGGCATATCATTGATAGGTCTTTCAAAATGAAGACTATGTTTCATTGACTATTTTACAGTCAGAAGCTCCGTTAAAATATTATACAACCTGGAAGTTGTGTATGTAGGATCTCTAGCTTTGCTGCAATCATCATAGACATCTATAGACCTCATCAAAACAGTGTTTATAGATAGGAACTAACAATTAAACAATACTTAAAAGTCATCAATACAAGTAAATAAAAAAAAATAGGTAAGTAATATAAACAAGTAATATAAAAAAAAATATTTTAAGTCAATGCCTACTTAGGTTAGTAAGAGAATTTTTTTCTCCCATCCTCTTTCCTCTTGAGTGGCGCTTAAAATGCCTTGATCAAGAAGAGGGCTCTCTCGGTCTTAAAATGCCTTGATCAAGAAGAGGGCTCTCTCGGACTTAAAATACCTTGATCAAGAAGAGGGCTCTCTAGATTATTGAAAATTAATTAATTTAATTTAATTAATGAATTAATATTTGAAGAAAACTGGATTAACATCAAGTGTCATCCACTACAAGTTAAATAATTTTAGTTGAGCTTGATTGGATGAATAATAAATATTTTATTAACGATTGAAAATTTGAACAAGATATATATAGCGAGAGTATGAGCTAATAGTAGGAATTGAAAAAAAATAGTTTCACATTGGTAAGAAATAATTAATTAGTTCGCTTTTTATGCAGTCGGATTTTTTGATTTTTTAAATTTAATTGTTTATCACAATATTCTTTAGATCATCGGTTCCCAAATTATGGGTCGCGAAGTGTCGCGTGTGGTCGCGGGTGTTTGCGTGAGTCACGGACAGGGATGAGATTTCCGCTTTTTTGCACACCAGGATTTTGTTAGAAAAAATGTTATTTTATTTAATCGGAATGTTTTTGCGATTTAACAGAATAAGATTTTCTCTAACAAAATACTGGTGTGCAAAAAAGCAGAAATCTCATCCCTGGTCACGGAATAATCGAGGTTTTTCACAAAAATATATCTTTTATTTCATCTGTTTAAAAAATATAACAATTTCAACAGCAAATAATATTTCAAGGGAAAATCCTTAATTTCCTTCTGGATGAATATGCGAGCAGAATATCCAGAAATATCTAAATCAGCTTTGAATGCCTTGATGGGGTTCAACACGAAATACTTGTGTAAGTATGCTTTTTTTACTCTGCTGCTTTTGAAAAACAAGTACAGAAACAAACTGCGTGTAGAAAGGGACTTAAGGTTAAAATTAACCAGTTTTAACCCTGATATATATGCCCTCATCGGTAAACAACTGTGCCAGAAATCTCACTGATTATAAAATTATGTTTTAATATAATTAAAAGTATTTTTTATTATCTCTGTAGTTTATGTGTTGTTTTAATTATTATTCCACTTACACACATTGGGATTACCAATTCTTGTTTTTGTTAGTTTATCCTTTGTACGAAAATTTGCCTTTTTCATAGGATAGGATAGCCGATAGATTATAGCAATCATACAATAATTTCCATACTGATATACATACCCTTATATTACGTGGGTCGCGAACCTTTTTTTCACTTCAATGTGGATTGCGTACCAATAAAGGTTGGGAACCGCTGCTTTACACGATTTATTCAAATAAAAGTTTTCAATTTGAATTTGAAAATGATGTAAAAAAATCTTATAACCACTATTGTTTTCCTCTTTATTTATTTTATCAAGAAAAATGGAATTATTTAGTTGCCCTCATTAAAGAAATGTCATTAAAAATTACAAAACAATAATAATAATTCGGAAACAATATTTTTATTTTATTATTGTGAGACCTTATATGGCATCTTTATTAATTTAAACAAAATTATTCTCATTGGTAAATAAATCACATGAGTTGTAATTTTTCAATTGGGTGAAAAAGTGTCCATGCAAGGATTCGAACCAGGGACCTTTTGGATGAACCTGCCAATGCTCTGCCAACTAAGCTATTCCGGACAAACATGGCAGACACACAATTTACTGGGAAAACTTATTGATTATGACATCTTGTCTGAAATCTGAATCATCTCAACAGAATATCCAACGTTTCTCGGAGTACCATTATTTGCGATGTTGAGCTGATTCAGATTTCAGACCAGATGTTATCTGCGTGAATTGGGTGTTCTCTCGATTTTCCCAGGATAGCTCAGTTGGCAGAGGATTGGCAAGTTCAGCCAAAAGGTCCCTGGTTCGAATCCTGGCCTGGGCACTTTTTCACCCAGTTGGAAAATTACAACTCGTGTGACTTATATGACATCCTCTGATTCACGCGGATAGCTGGTGTTAATATACTCCATATTCTAGAAGTAATAGCTTTGAAATACAAACGAACAGTCGAATTTCAATATACAGTATGACCTCGAAAATCCGGCATTCAGAAAACCGGTAACTTCAAAAATCCGGCATCAAAGTCACTTCACTTTTTTTTACGCTTCCAACTAGCGTGAGAAAGTTAAAAAAGCAATTGTTTACGAATTAAAAACTTGAAGATCGAAAGCGATGGATTAGTGGACAGTGAGCTGATGCTGTGCTTAATAGAATCGCCGATGACGCAGGTAATCTGGTTAGCAGCTCAGAGGAACGAGAATTGGAAGTCGGCAGAAAAAAAAGGTGTCACTGGAAAAAATACATACATTTAACTGGAAAATTAATATCTGCTTTAGAGAAACAAGACTGTATTTCGGAAATCGATATTCTTCACTTTTCTAAAATCCAAGAAAAACTTGTTAAAGGATGGTCTAAAAAAGTGAAGCAATTAAAGTGACATCGATGTTTTGAAAATTACACAAGAAGAAATGATTTCACTTTTTTTTTTTTATTAACATAGATATTATCAATTGAAGTAAGTTTTTTTAAATATTTAATTTTCCCCTTTTATTACATAAATATCCCTTAGCTATGAATTAAGTTATGAATACGGCACAATTAAGAAAGTCGGAAATTTTTTTTGATATTCTTTCAGAAATCCGGAATTTTCAAAAATCCGTCTTAGTCTCGGTCCTGACTATGCCGGATTTCCGAGGTTATACTGTAATAGATTCTGGCACAAAAATAAAATCTGAAGATAAAAGAAATTTTTCTTTTCTATTCTGATTTTTATAAATTAATGTAAAACTCGAATAAAGGTTAACCATTTCGTAATTTTCTTTAACCCCTTAATTCTCGCCCCCGTAACATTCTCGGGCTGTGTCTTTTACTCAAATTGTTTGATTCCCACCAGTTTTATAAAATAGTGAAATTGGGTATATTTTAGTATCGTTTTACCTGTCATTAAATAAGGTGAATATTTATTTTCCATAAAAGTGATGCCAATAAGCAATTTGAATTTTTAAACCGTAATTTAATTCGAACGTTAAGGGGTTAATGCGCTACAAAAATTAGAAGTTATGACACGTCAATGCTACGGCTTCAGATGATATTGCATACGAAAGACTGGTAGAAAGAAAATAAAAATTAGCCTGACAGTTTCCGATACTGCTGTCAACAGTCTAAAAAGGTAGCATTCAAAAGCATCCGTCAGGTAAATATATTCTGTTCCACCGGATATGATGGCCCCATCTATTTAGAAAAATTTTGTGACCCGCAGTTGATGTAGGTCAATGGTCAAAACAGGAGCTACAGTAGATGGCCAGCAATAAGAACAACCATCCGGAAATACACACTGACCCTGAATTAATTTACTCCGAATTCTTTTATTTTTATGCAATTTGTCTCAGTGGTCATTGTCAAGGCTAACAAGGTCAACAGTAATTAGGGTAGTAAGTCGAACGAAATTTACTTTTCCATGAAATATTCTATGCACGATGTACCACAAAACGTCGGATAGCACATTTTTGTTTGTTTTTTTAAGTAGGGACTTACTCATGTAGTTGTATTTACGAATTACACTCTGTTTTGATTAAGGCACCAGAACTAATCTTGTCAATGACTGCTACATTTTTCCGCTCTCGTTTGAAGGGCGAAATGAAAACATCAAAAAGTTAATTTTCAAAGCGACTTTTTCTTTACATCCTATTTTTGGATGAGAAAAAACGTGATAATCTTAATAATTTGCTTTTTAGCTCACAGGTTTTCAAAGTCCTGAGAACTAATGTGCCCGCAGGTTCTGCATGTACGTACGTACGTATGTATGTATGTATAATATTCGATTTGTCTCAAATTTTTCTCTAGGTTCCTTTTGATAAGGCGCTTCCCTGATTCGTTTTAGGGGTGCATTGGTTAAGGGTCCTGTCCCTGCCAGCGAAGACACTCACGAGCTAATGCTAATCCTATGGGGAGGGATTTTTCTAATATCTCGTTTGCATTTCGACATTTTTAAATAATTTTTTTTTTTTTTGCATTGGATAGCCGAGGTCCGTCTCTACAGCGCACCTTGGTTACTTTTTTTATTTTGGTGGCAGATATTTTTAATAAAGTTACTTTCATTTTCAAAACCGGTTCTGAAAATGAAAGTGTCATTCTAAAAAATATCTGCAACCAAAATCGAACCAAATGTTCAAATAAAATTTTTAAATTTATGAAAAGCGATACATCGCACTGGCTACGCGGAATTGAGTTAACAGCCGAAGAAATCCCCAAAGAACACTATTTAGAATAGTCTTATTGATTCTGTGGAGCAAGAAGTTCGATTACATGTCTTAAATTTCTATTTTATTTCTATTTTATTGTTTTATTTATTGATTGATGAATGTTTTAATTGCGTTTGGAATATAAACTGGAAACAAATGTTGAGCTATTTATATAAGTTTAAGTGCAAACGGATTTATCTTTGCAATTTTCTGCATGCAATAGAGATAGATTAAAAAAAATTGCTTGAAAATTATTTTAAAAACAATAAAAACTGAGTAAATAGCGATACAGTTTTTAAACAAATTGCGATACTGTTTTCAAACAAACTGCATTTGAAAGTACTTTCTTTTCTCTATTCGACAGTGTAAAAATTGAAAATATGCGATATTTTGAAGTTTAAAAAATTGCAGTGAAAGCGAAATTGAATCGTCTGCTGTTGGCACCGGACTACGTCTACGGACGGACACGTTTGTCCTTTATAATATATTGGGTCGTTCGGAAAGTCGTTTCCGTTTGGGAAAATCAATTTGTACCGGAAAATTCTGCCCATTAATTATTAGACATTAGATTAGATATTGGAATTAATGTCTAATAATTAAATAATAGAATTTTCCAGTACGAATAATTTTCCCAAACGGAAATGACTTTCCGAACGGCCCAGCCAACGAAACAAGTTTTACAGGTCGGAAACGAATGCCGGTTATTTTTCGAATTTCGACCGTACGGAAACGAGACTTCCCAAATGAAATGTCGATCTTTTATTACATACATACGTACAAAAAGTAATTATTCTTTAAAAGTTCATTACAAGCATATTTGCTTACTTATATGCACTTATGTGCATGTTACATGCACTTTTACTTATACAGTAATCCCTTAACATTCGCAAGGATTAGATTTGCGGAAACCTCCACGAATGTTAAAATCGCGAATGCTGATAAACGACCGAACGAAAATAAGTGTGCATATAAGTAAGCATATGTATGTAAGAAGTGCATAAGTATGTAAGAAGTGCATATAAGTAAGCATATATGCTTGTAATGAACTATTGAAGAATAATTACTTTTTGTACGTAAGCATGTAGTAAAAGATCAACATTTCATTTGGGAATGTTTCGTTTCCGCAGGCTCGAAATTCGAAAAATAACCAAATTCGTTTCCGACTTGTAAAACTTATTTCGTTCAGTTGTTTTATCTTCTCGTGCTTAAAAGAGGGTTAGGATTTAGGATTTTTTTAATGAAAAGAAAAACAATTGAAATGTAAAAATATATTTAATAAGAATTAAAAAGTACACGCTATAAATAATTTTTAATAATATAATTATAAACATATTGTACAAAGATTAGTTGCTAGCTGATGGCTGAAAAAATTTGATATACGATTGTTCGGAAGAACAGGTCTTTTGATTATGAATTTTTATAAGGAAATGTTGCGGTCGCGATTTCTCTTTTAAATTTAAGTTTCCTCAACAGTGAAGGGCCGCATTTTATTGCTTTCTCAACAAGTTGTTGTTGAAGTTTTAAACTTTCCCATACAATTTTGGCAGAAAATATTTCATCTACAATAAAAACTTTAAGCTTTTGAAAAATTAGGATTTTTTTTAAAATTTTAACATTAAGTCATTTTTCGGGTTTCTCGGAATTACTGATCTATATTTTGCCTGAATACAACGGTTCAAGTTCTCGAAACTGGGGCTATACAGTACAATGCAGATGCCCATAGTCAAATAGTTTATGAAATTGGTTAAACAAGCGAACTTACTTTGCAAAAACTACTACTTTAGTAAGTACTAAACTACTTACTTTGTTCTTTATAAAGCAAAAATTCGCGAATTACCAAGTTAAGTATTCGCGAATGTTGAAATGTCCTTCATTTTTTTCGCGAATAATCAAAACTCGCGAATGTTAAGGGATTACTGTATATATATGTGTGTGCGTGTGTGTGTTTCCCTCAGCACCTTAATGTAACGGAATTCTTTTGAGTGTCCCTATAAATAAACCGTAAATGCTACACACTTCATTTTCAATACGAAACACAGTAAACCAGTGGTTCCCAACGTGGGGCGTACGCCCCACAGGGGGGGGCAATTCAGAATTTTTATTAACATTTTTTTTCTAATGAAAGTAGTGTCATAGTCTAAAAATAGAAATAATAGATGAAAAAATTAAAAAATAACTGAATAAAAGTCAAGTTTTAGAATGTTCCCAATTAAAACTTTAAAATACACTTAGACCGGAATAATTATGTAAATTGTTATAGATATTTTGACACTTTTTTTTATTTGTTTTATATACCAAGATAGCATTTAAATTTTTCTGGTTTTAATATTATTTTAGTGAAACACACTTCTTTTTTTACTATTTATTTTTAAAAAAAACTTGTATATCTATTCATAGTGCAGTATGCCACATGAAGGAACTTTTACATATGAAATTTTGTAGGGTATATCTAAAATTGATTATTTTGCCATGTTTAATGTAAAAAATGTTTTGAATTACCTAAATGAGGTACTACTTTTACGAAATTAATAAATCCCCACGCGCATCACTGAAGGAAAAGGGGCAGAAAGTAAACTTCTTACGGCTCTTCTGCAAATCACATACACAGTATATAAATATACTTTGGCATATGCACTTTTAAATTTAAAATCTGAGAAAAGATGTTGGCCAAAAAATTATAATGGGAAAAAGAAAATCCGCTATCAAAGAGGTATGTTATGAGGGAAAAAAAATTGTTACTTAAATAATAAAAGCGCGAATCCGGAAATGTTACTTGTGAATTATGTTATCCATACAGTCTCGGTGATAAACAAACATCACTTGTTTTTAATGAAGTACTAAAATCCATTATAAAATCTATCAATTCTATCAGATGTAATACAAAATATGAGAGAGATTTCAAGAAATTTTACGAAGATAAAAATGTAGACTATTTATTACTTTTAAATTTGAGGTAAGTTGCCAAAAAAACAATATAACTTTTATAGATGTAAAATGCGAAGATCCGTGGCCTCATTGCATTCATAGAGTTGTGTTAAAACCATACTTGTATTTAAAAAATATGATTTTGATAAATTAAAAAATGTGAAATCACTTATCTGACAAGGAAGGTCTCCATAAGGCATACTCAGAAAAATCTGAAACAAATACAGAATGTTCTTCTCCCATGGGTATATATGTTTATTAAAAATTTTTTGGCGGAACCTCGGTAGAACGTCCGTAAAAAAATAATGAAAATTTCGCTTATTTGGCGACTTATCACCGTTTGGCGAAGAAATTAAGTAAAAAAAAATACGCTTGTCGAATACTCTTTAAGGAAAAAGCTTTTTATGTTGAATTTGTTTAAATAAGTTTAATTTAAATAACTTTAGCTATGTCACTTTTAGTTTGTTTTAACTATAGTTTTGTCATATATATTTATATGTACTTATAACGAATTTTAACTATCATATTTTACGATTTAAAACAAAATTTAAATTGATTAAAATTGTTCCAAACTCAAAAATAGGGCCCATCGAGCACTGTCGATCCAACTTAGTTGCTATGGAAACAACTTCTTCGGTATGGAAATGTATTACGGCAGCATTATTCATATGTCGTTAAAAGTTATTTTTGTAACCGATAAAGCCGTTTAAATTTTAAAAAATTGTGGATTGGAGAATAAAACAATGGCAAAATTTCGTTCAAATCGGCAAGAAGCAACATGTATCATACAAAATGTAATAATAATAATAATAATAAATTCTTTCACGGTTTACGTTTAAATTCATTAAATACCGCATATTCTCAAAATCATTTAAAAAACAATTTTCAGGTGCATTAAAATCGTTTGCTTTTGGCGAGAAAAAGTGCGGCTTGCCAAATTGCGCGCCGCTTTCGTCTTTTCACGCCAATTATTCGAAAGTATTTTATTTTTTTACATATTTTCTACTG
Source organism: Maratus speciosus (assembly GCA_963932465.1). Taxonomy (NCBI): domain Eukaryota; kingdom Metazoa; phylum Arthropoda; class Arachnida; order Araneae; family Salticidae; genus Maratus; species Maratus speciosus. The sequence continues at coordinate 231,090,098 of OZ010794.1, read as the reverse complement.
TAATTCCGCCGCTAATTTTAACTGATCCTTTATTAGATACATGAGTAGTTTCACTAGCATTTTCTTCAACTCACTAGCATTTTTTTCAACATATTCTGAGTATGCCCAGTATGGAGACCTTCCTTGTGAGTTAATGCTATTTTGGGATCCTTCGGTGGAAAATAGATAAGATTTATCTGATATAGAAGGGAGGGGGGACATCAGGTTTTTAGAGATGCTTACTTGGGGTCCGGTCAGAAAAAGGTTGGGAACCACTGCAGTAAACCCTAATAACATTATATCAATTTCATGGCAATCTGACTATATTTACCCGATCATGGACAGGCGGCAAATAGATAGACAGGCAGACGGACAGCCAGATAGACAAAACGAATTCGTAAAAAACTTTTCAACTATGTTGGAAAATGTTAAATAGACCTCATTCTGTACAGTTCCCAGATTTCAATATTTATCATCAGTTTCAAAAATAAGTGAAGACTCAAACACAAAATCAAGAGTTTCAAAAGTATCCCGAATTTCTGATTCGACCTTCGGTTTGTTCATACAAGACTGAACTTTAACCCTTAAATGCGCGATTTTTTATTTTGTTTCGAAAAAGTTATATATGATTCTCTGAAAGGTTTATTACACAGGAAAAATAATGAAAAAAATTTCAGACACCTTTTTCATATAATACGTCAATCTTTTCTTCTGCTGCACATCTACAATACAAGTAAAAACTACTGTCGTGTGGCTGTTTTACGCTAAAATATTCCAAATTAGTAAATATTTTAGAAAGTATGTCGCCAAATACCTTATTTTATATAACTTAACCTTTAACCCTCTAATTCCCATGATAGAATACGTTCTAGTAATTACGTAGTTCAGAGAATCTGACTTTACACCAGAAAGTTTCAATGGTTAATTTCGCTTTATTTAATTACGGAATGTCTGTTATTAATTAAAGCAGATATTCCTATTTTAACTTTCTGGTGTAAATAAGGTGTATACGAATAAAAAAAAAACTATTAAATTCAAAACACTGTTGTTTGCATATATGCAAAGCTGCGCACTAAAAGGTTAACCTTGTTTAGATACCAAGAGCATATTAATTTTTTATTTACATTGTTCAAAAATTTTTAATTGTTATTTGGATCTATGTGAAAAATTGCATTTTTAACACTTTCCAACAAAGTTGAAAGTGTTTATGAATTCGGTTTGTCTTTCCGTCTGGCTGTATGTCCACCCTCTAATTGACGTAAATAAACTGAATTTTAAAACAGTAGAAGCTCCTCCCTGTTCTGAAAGTCTTTTGTAAATTGGTGTTCTAGATAGGTTTCCGAAGTTTATGCATCACTAAATATCTGTCAATGTACGAATTCGATATAAAATGTCTTACCATCTAAAAAAAATATGGACAACATGATATAAATGCATTTTTTGTAAGGTAGAAGCCACGCACTTAGTCAATGATGTTTTTTTAATGAAACGAGAATTCTGGTTTCCCGCGTGAATCTGTTAACAATAATGAAATATTTTAACGATATTTACAAGAGAACTATCTTGTTCTGTGCAAAATGCGATAAAATTACGAAAAGTGTTAGAAGTGCGCATTAGGGGCTGTGCATATGTAACCTTATCAACTTTTTAGCAATTTTGGACCACCTGCCCCCTTACGATATCGTACATTATCAGTCCTCTAAACCATGAATCTATTAACCCTTCGCGCTCCGGCGTCTCTTACACAAATTTTATTCGATCGGCACCACTTTTTTAAAAGAAGTTTCCTTCAAGTACACAATTTCAAAAATGCTCTGATTAAATAAGGTAGATTTTATTTTCCTTTATTACTGGTGCCGAAAACAAATTTTGCAAAGAAAGATGATGTCTCCGCAGCGCAGCTAACGGAGTGGCAACGGTTAATAAAAAGGAACTGACATGTCCTTCAAAGCGATTTAAGTAAGCGTCCTATCTTAAATGGGAGAAGTAACCGCAAGATTAAAAGCGAGGTCACATCAATCAAGGTCATGCGCCACGTAGCGGATGGAGTATGAACTACAAGTAGATACCTCTTTTCTTACTCACACCACTAAAATTGTAAAGTTTTTTTCACCTTGATGAAGTGTCCCTGATAAGGCAGAGAGTTGGTTGGTGCCTCTTGGAGAGAACAGACGTGTTTTCTCTGTGCTGATCGTTTTATTCTCAAGAGATCGTAGTCGCAGTTCAATGTTTTTAGAACTTGCGGGATCTTTTGCAAGTATTATCGAATGAGTTGTGGTGCTGATAGTGACACTTAATAGTAACTAGTTCGTACGAATAAGTGACTGTCTCCTGGACTTTATGCATCATAGTAGTAATATATAGAGGGTTCACCGACGACAATAATGGGTACTGAGGACCCATTTAAATTTTCTGAGAATGCACTCCGCATCCTGAATGGAGAGGAGAAATCTGATTTAGCTGCTGCGTGGATGGAATTTCCCGGAGTAGCGGACGAAGTACAAAGACTGATTGTACAGCAATTCCTGCAAGATTGTGATAACTACATAATGAGGCTTTTAAGTAAAGATGACTACCTGACGAATCCTCAACACAAGACTAGCGTGAGTAATCTTCTCAATAATCTTATGTTTTTGTTCAATGAGCCATTTGACCCCCTAAAATTAAGTCAACTAAGAGAGTTTAAAACTTTTATCTATGATCATGACTATGATCTAACTGACATCTTAACAAAACTCAAGGCAATTGCGGTGAACTCAGATGACGGCTTCACCCCTGCTAATACACTAAAACGTAGGAGAAATGATCTCAAATCTACTATTCCCTTAAAGAATAAATATGCCAATATTTCTGAAAAATACCTAGACGAAAATAACATGGATTCTTCTGAGTCCCCTCAAGGAGAGTCAGCCGGTAGCTCCACTACTGAAGTAGTCCCTAAAAAACCAAAAATCCACCCCTTCTATATTGAGTTCCAAGGCAAGTGGACGGAACTTGCAAGTGAGATTAAAAAACTCAACGACAGCAATCCTTTGATTAAATTAGACGGTGAATTACTCAAAATCCACTGTAAAACTGATGCAGATTTCCGTAAAACACAAGACTATCTTGATTCTAAAACAATTCCTTATAGAACCCTGAGCCCCGCAGAACAGCGCCCCAGGAAAGTCGTCATTAGGGGAATTCCCCCATATACCGACCCCCAGGTCATAATAGAAGCTCTTAAAGAACATAATTTCGTGGCCAATAGAGCCTCGATGATGAAAAGTAGAAAGACCGGTCGACCAATGCCCCTCTACGTCGTCAATGTTCTCCCACGTGAAAAATTCGAAGAAATCTACCAAATTCACGAAATTTGCTACATTAAGGTAGATATTGAGCGTTTTAAAGGCACTAACATCGTAAAGCAATGCTACCGTTGCCAGAAATTTGGACATTCCAGCGAGATTTGCCGCCTGCCGCCAAAATGCGCCAAATGTTTGGAAGAGCATTTAACTCCCCAGTGCAACAAAATTGGAAAGATCATTCCCAAATGTTCAAATTGTTATGGTGAGCACGTGGCTACTTACCGTGGTTGCCCCAAAACCCCCCAGTTTCATAAAAAACAGCAGGACCCCAAAACCGTCCGAAAAGAAAATCCTAAAATCATTCCGAATGCAATGGCGGAACTTTTATCTACATATAATTATGTCCGTAAGCCAGAGGCCAAAAAACCAGAAGAAAAACCTACTGAAGCCCCGGCTCCGCTCCCTTCTCCCACCCAAGACCCTAACTCCGAAAACACTACACCAAATAAGCAAAATGACACTCAAAAAGCAACACCAGAACAACCCACTAGTTCTAATTATGCTAATGACTTAAAAGAAATATTCAAGACCTTCAAGGAGATGAAAGAACTCCTGAAATTCAACAAATTCATCCAATGTTTCAAAAATATTGCTAACCAAACTAAAAATATACAAGATCCAATAGAAAAAATACTCATCCTTATGAGTGCTTTAGAAACTTTAGCCACGGAATTTAACACATTTAATGATGAGTAATTCCTCTTCTACATTTTCCTCACTAATTTTTCTTTCCTGGAACTGTAACTCCTTGCAGAATAAACTTAACGAACTTAAACTCTTTATGCACGAACATCCCCAAATTGATATTATTTTCTTACAAGAGATTTTCAACCCCACTTTCAACATTAACATCCCTGGGTACAGGCTATTCCATACACCTCGTACGGATGGTACGCACAGAGGAGGTACCGCTATTTACATCAAGAACCATCTTCCACACTACCAATCGCACAACCACACCTTTAATGATCTTGAGTATACCAGTATTAATCTTCAACTTCCTCATATCAATATTAAATTAGCTTCTATTTATGCTCCACCCACTGGTAACTTACCTGTTAATAGTCTTACACAGCTTTTTTCTCAACATCACCACTGCTTTTTCGTAGGCGATTACAATGCCAAAAGCAGACGCTGGAATTGCCATGGCAATTCTCGGCGGGGTACCTCTCTTCACAACTTAGTCCAAAACTTAAAATTAAATCTTCATGCACCACCCAGACAAACACACATTTCCAAATTGCCTGGTGCCCGGGACTCTATCATTGATCTTGCTCTTTCCAAAAATCTTCCTTACCCTATATACTCTACAGTTATTATGATCTCTCCTCTGATCACCTGCCTGTCTGCTTTAAAATAGATATTATTAATCCTCTTTCTCCCCCCCCCCTTCCGTGGCTATTGACTGGAATAAATTTACTAATTACCTTAATTCTCAGGACATCACCTTCCCTGATATTAACAATACCGATGACATTGATGCGGCTGTCGAACATCTCAACTCTCATATCACTAATGCTCAAAATTTTTCTACATTTAATACCTTCAAAAATAATTTTGCCTTCGTCCCACCCCGTTTTATTTACAACCTTGTCAAACAGCGTAATCGGCTCCGGCGACAATTTCAAAGTTCAAGAGACCCCTCCATTAAACCCCTTCTCAATAGGTTAAACAATAAAATTAAAAACAGTCTTTATAAAGAAAAACAGAAAAATTGGAACAATTTTCTCAAAACATTATCTTGCGAGGACAACTCTCTTTGGATTCTTAAACGCAAACTGAATAAACATTACACTTCCATTCCCTCCCTCACAACTAATAATGTTACTGCTTATACTGACCAAGAAAAAGCTAACATGCTTGCTAATTCTTATGCCACCCAATTTTCTCCTAATCCTACCCTTGCAAACCAAGCTCACCTTGATCATGTTAACGAGACAGTTCGGAACTTTTGGGCTACCCCCCCCTCAAGATCCCCCCCTCTAAAATTCAACCTATTGTTATCCACAATATTATCAAAAAACTCAAAAAGCGTAAAACCCCAGGATACGATAAAATTACTAACTCTGCTCTTAGAAACCTTCCCCCTAATTGCATAATCTATATCACTGACCTCACTAATGCTATCTTAAAACATAACTACTTCCCTAAACCTTGGAAACTTTCTATAATCTCTCCTATTCCAAAACCTGGAACTAACCTGTCAGACCCCACTAATTACAGACCTATCTCCTTGCTACCTTCTATCAGTAAAGTTGTGGAACGTGTCATTCGTACACAGTTGCAGTATTTCATTCAACAACACAACATTCTCATGCCCGAGCAGTTTGGCTTTCGCCCAAAACACTCAACACAACACCAGCTTCTTAGGGTTGTTGAGTTTCTCAGCGAGAAACTCAATGCAAAAATTCCCGCAGCTGCCATCTTTCTTGATGTCGCAAAGGCATTTGACAAGGTCTGGCATATGGCCCTCATTTACAAATTAATTCAGCTCGGTTTTCATCCCAGACTTATACATTTAATATATTCGTACCTTTGCAACCGCTCTTTTCAAGTCCGCATAAACAACATTCTTTCTATTATTCTCCTTATCCTAGCGGGCATCCTCCAGCGGAGCGTGTTGGGCCCATTTTTATTTAACATTTTCTTTAACGATATCCCACGCTCCTTGCACACTAACCTCGCTCTTTATGCAGACGACACCTTTATTTATGCTTCGGCACACCACCCGTATACTCTATACAGGTACCTACAGACTCATGTTGATGACTTCATGAACTGGTGTATGCTTTGGCGCGTTGTCATAAATGAAACTAAAACTACTGCAGTATATTTCTCTCGAAAAATAATTTTCCCTAACAGAATCATTATTAACAACACTGTTATCCCTTGGTCAGACCAAGCTAAGTATCTTGGGGTCATTCTGGACAGCCGCTTAACTTGGAAAAAGCACACTTTCTCCATCAGAGGTAAAGTCGCTGGAGCCTTTAACTCTATAAAACCTCTCCTTAACAGTAAAACCTTGTCTGTCCACAATAAATTAATTCTCTATAACTCATGCATCCTTCCCATCATAACCTATACCAGTCCGGTCTGGGGCTTCACTTGTAAGACCACTATGGACACCCTTAGTCGCTTCACAATTCCAACCTGCGTACTGTCCGTAACGCATCTCGTTATCTTCGCAACTCCACGGTCCGAAGAGACCTAAAAACTACTACCTTACGTAAGCGCATAAACGATTTAGCCAAAAAATTTTATGAAAAAATTTTTGACCTCCCTAATGAAATCGTAGCGGAGCTACCGGATTATGACGCTTTTGAACCCCACCATCGGAAACGGCCCAGGTTTTCCATAATTATGGACACTCAGTAACATCCGAGTTCACCACGCTATATTTTGCCTCCTCTATATTTTTCTTACTTTTTCATATATTTTTCTTAAAAATAAAAAAAACTCTCTATCTACTATAGAGACCATAAAAATTGTAAAACTTAAAAAATAAAATGTATGGCCCTGATTAGACCCTTTTTTGGTTGGATGTTGTGGTCTTGCCACCCTAGCTTTTCTTTCCCTTGCTTGGTGAGTGTTTCTCTGAACAGTACTAACTTTAACTTTCTAAATTCCTTATAGTAGTTTTACAACTACAGTTTGACTTTACTTATTTTATGATTCTTGTATTTTTTAAGATTTATTGTTAACTTTCTTTCATCTTAAGATTATACCTTAAAATTTAATTTTATTCCTTTTTTTTTTTCTTAAATTTCTAATTTTCTTTTGTTAACTTCTTTTACTCTTCTAGTAGCTTTGCTACAGTTTAACTTTTTCCCAATGGCTCATTAAAACATAAGACATTCCAATTTCCTAGTCTGGGTGTTAAGCTGCTATCAGCTAGGAAACCCCTTAATGCTGATTACCTGTTCAGTACCCTGATAAGGCGAAGAAAACGTCGTGGTGTCAAGTGCATCTGGATGCCCCTCTCGCTACGCCATTATTTTGCAATAAATGTGGCAAATAAAACAGATTTCCATGAGTGACTAAGGATTTAGAAAATACGTGCCACACTAAAATCCCGCGTATGTGAATTATCACTCCGTTCACAAGATGGCGCAACTGGGTTACTTTACGCCCGATTCCAGCATTAAGTTTGCACGCTTACTTATATCGCTTTGTGTCCCTAAAATAGTGAAGCTTCAACTGTAACCGCTATCGCAGGAATTGTTTACCGCCGATACAAACTTCCATCAGTAGATTTATATAGAAATTTCCTAAGTTTTTAAAAACATCATTAGTACAAAGTTTCAGTCATAAATAATGGCAGAAAAAGGTTTTAAATTTAAGTGGTGTAAGTTTACTTTAACGATAGTCAGGTCCTTTGTTTCTGCCATGTTGTGACAACCGCTGAAACAAACTTACTGTTTTACCTGTCAAACTGACACAAGAAAATATTTGTGAGAAAATATTTGCATGAACAAGACGCTTAAATAAGATAAAATTTTCTATTCAATTATACTGGTGGGCAGGGCCGTAGCTAGGAGGGGGCCAGGTCGGGCAGTGCCCGACCTGGAAAAATATTTGCCCGTCCTAGCAGAATTGACTAGACAACCTGATCGACACATTAAATTTCCGAACTTTTCTCTCCCTCATTAATTTTTTTTTTTTTTTTTTTTTTTTAGAATAGACCGTAACTTAACTAACAGACACCCATTCCTAAAACTTCTCAATTCAAACAAAACAATTTTAACAAAAAATTCATTTGTGAAGAGAGAGTTTTCTTTTTCTTTCATTCCAAGAGCTGAAGGACTTTTTTCGCTTTGTTGCGTTGTAGAAATTTAACTTACTGCCTCCCCAATGTGTCAAACTGCAGTCTTTAGAGAATAGTAGGATTTAGAGATTGTCCTCTTAACTCCTTGTCCTTTCCTCAAACTGATTAACTGATGTCCGCGAAAATCGTTTTCTTTGTGCAACTCTCGTACATGAAATTTATTGTAATCGGGTACCGGAAACCAAAGGCCTGGATTTCAAGTTGCAGTTGGCTACCTATTTATGGCTTGACAGGACAGGTTACACAAAATATGCAACCATCATGTGTTACAATCATGTGATTTTGTGATTGTTAACTTCACTATGTTGCTTTTGGGGCTTTTCAACAAAAGTGGAAATTGTTTTTTGAGAGCTTTCTTGACACTGTTGTAAATTATAAAAGTTTGTAAAATCAGTGTCACACAGAATCGCAATATCTAGAATGTGTTTTTCAGAGCAAAGGGGTTTTATAATTACATTATAAATGGCATATATGACTGTTTGCATTTAATATTTTATGTTAATTACATGATATAAATGTAATTTAGAAACGAGAATATTACAGAAATTAATTTTATCCTTTTTATAAGTACAAAAAGTGTTTGTTTCTTCTGGTGTTTTCCCGCCCCTATGTTATTTATTCTACTTTTTAGTTGTTTTATTCCTTTCTTCCTATAAATATCTAAATCAGTCACATAGTTTCTGTATGGAAAAGGGGAAATAAATGTAGGATTGTGAAATGGAAATATAAATTGAAAAATTAACTAAAATACTAAACGAACATTAATATTTTTAAACTATGAAATACTCATTTTTATTTAAAGGCTTTTTGTAGAAAATATTTTTGTTTTGCTCGGCTATGCGAAACTTTATAATGTGTTCGCGGACTTATTTTTAAATGTAAAAGCATGACATTCGCAGGCAAAATTATTGAAGTAATTTAGAATCAAATAGCATTTCTCATTTTTTGACAAATGTTTGGAATCTTGAGCTTTAAACGATTGTGTCTCAGATTATAAGTCTGCACGGGGTGCAATTTCCAGGCCCGGCCCGTAGAAATATCAATTAAATCATCCCCAATCCGGCCTGACTCAACTTCTACAAAAAATCAGTTTTTTCCTAACATACAATTGGGATTCTTTTAAAGAATACTGCAAGAGCATTTTTAAATTACGATGTGTTCGCAAGGCAGAAAATACACAATAGCAACATTAACGATTACTCGGAGTCTTAGACGTTTCAACATTCAAATAAGGATGCATTAAAAATTAATGTAGTTTAGAATAAAAGAAAAAAGGAGGGTTAAAATCCTGATAATTTTTGAAGCTGTATAATGAAAAGTAGATTTGTGAAAATATTTCTCTGTCCTTTATTAAGGCTTTTCTCAAATCCAAAGGAGCTAATATCTGACATATTTCTGAGTTCATTTCTATTCGGAAACGCATAAGACTAGCAGGTATTCTTACTCAGAAACTATGTAAATGAATGACGTTATACATTTTTTGATAAAGGAAATATGTCAAGTGAGAAAATATTGTCAAAGTTAGCGTTTTGGATCGAATTTCCGGAAGCGACAGCTCGGGAAAGGAGAAAAACCTGCAATCACGCGACAAGAATATCTTGTATCTCGATAAGTAATTTCTTTATCAAAAATGAAAAACGCTATTCGATTCCAAATCCCTTCAATAAGCAGGCCTGTCAATTTTATGCCTTTGCAGTTAAAAATTACTTTGAAAATGTGTCAGAAACTTTCGCATTGTTGAGTAGAGATTTTGAGAACGACCTTAAGGTATATTTCCAAAGATTCCGTTACAGAAGTTCATTATCGCTATTAATATTTTTACAAAACATATTGCCTGCTCTACACATCCTGAGAACAATTAAGTGCAGTTCCGGCCCGGCTCGACTATGTAGAGAAAAAAAAAATGCAAGCCTGTTTTCGGCCCGGCACGAGTCTTCTGAAAAAATTAAGCCCGGGTTCAGACACAATGGAACTATCCACTGCCGATATCTATGCTGGACATGTTACATTTCTCTATGCTGGACATGTTACATTTCTGTATTGATGTTGCAAAACTAGCATCGACTCGTGACGCACATTCATACTTATTCTCGGAAAAGTCATATTCATTGAAAATGGTTCATGCTTTATAGGCTTCGTCTAAATTTTTATATTGAGCCGGTAGGCCCGCTTAATTTTTTTATTGGCCCGGCCCGTTGAAAAAATTATCATAATTCTGCCGGCCCGGCCTTTTTGAAATTTCACCTTCATTCTGCTGGACGGGGTACGGGCCCCGGGGCAAAGCCCGGCCCCGTGCAGACCTCTATCTCAGATGAACTTTCCTAGCCTCAAATATTGACTTTTAACACATATTTTGCACTTTTTTCTGAAATATCCTTTGTCTTTATAGAAAACAGAAAACACTACTTGCTATCGTGGGGTCAGAATAAAAATAATTCCAACTTTATGGCATTTAAGCATAAAAATGACTTTGTGATTGTGTTAGAGAATAGAGAGTTCGAATGGAGGCCATAATAGTGAATTATGTTGACATATATTTTCATGATGGTTTTTATTTGTGTGATACTTGCTTACCAGCCCGGCGTCGCCCGTGATCTGATGATATTAATCTTAAATTTGTTTTAGTTTATATCTTTAATCCGATTTTTTTTTTAAAAAATATATACTTTTAAACAAAAATATTTCCAAACGAACCTCGAATGGAAGGCCCCGCAATATTTATACCGAATAGGACATTTTAAAGTAAAATTAAAATGTGCGCTCGTTAAAGTATGTTGCATATTTTTCCGTATTTCAACAAAAAATAGCGGATTCAGAATTTTAAAGGGCGCGGATTTTTTCTTTAACTCAGCAGACATTTAATATTTTAAAAAAAAAAATAGTTCCTACTGTCAAAACTATTTAAAATTTTTATGAGTGATAAATATAATGACTTCAAAGCCTGTACACAAGATTCGTGGAAAACTATTGATATTTACTAGTAAGACGCTGCTAAGAAAACTTTTTTTTCTTTTGTCCAAACTGTTTGAAATTGTTATTAGTTATAAACACATATTATGGTTTTGAAGCATGCGTAAGAAATTCGTGAAAATATATTGATATTTAGTTGTGAGAGAGTTACCTGATTCGTAAATAAATAACATTATTAGCGTAATTACCAGGACCTTCTTTATATTAAATTTTAAATCATCTAAAATTCCAGAAATTCTGTAAAACCTGCGTAAATGGAACCTGTCCATAACAAAATCCTGTCTTACATGAGAGCATTTCATGGTCCCGCTGAAAGGAATATCATACAATAATTGATGAATTTAGGGGGTAATCCGGGAGGAGGGTTCTTCTCTGAGCATCGAAATGTCACTCCCGGAAGCTTTGTAATTTTGTGCTTATTAAAGTTGTAGAAGTGCAATTCTCACCCGCTCCACACTGTCATACCACACCGGGAGCATCAGTAAACCCTCCCGGAAACAAGTGCCTAAATACAACACTGCAGTTATGCTTGCTAAGATGGAAACTTGTCGTTTTTTTTTAATGTCTTGCTATTCCATTTTTAAAGGTTTTGCTGTAAATGAATTTCTTGGAATGCTGTATTATTAGTTTATTATTAATAAAACATAAAAATGCAAGTCTCTATTTTTCTGCGGAGATATGTGTGTGTGTGTGGGGGGGGGGGGGGGGGGACTGTTAGTGGCGCTGTTTGTAGCAATCCTCAACAACATCTCACATTTTTGGGGAAATTCATATTTACAAAAATTAGTTTGTGGATAGACGGCGAGATAAAAGAATATAACTTTTCAACTACATTCGGAAGAGCTATAAAACTTATTCTGAATACGTAATATATATTTTTTAAAGATCATAAAAGACTAAAAAAAAAAAATAAAATAACGAAGTAATTTTGCCCCTCTTGGAAAAACATTCGCCCGACCTGGAGGCATTGTCTAGCTACGGGCCTGCTGGTGGGAAGTTTGCACCGGCGGTATTTCGAAAGTGTAGATCCGATTTTTTTAAAAAGCAGCCGCCATCTTGTGACAACCTCCTCAGTTACTTCACTCGTAACTGGTAGAGAGTACACTATATGGCTCCTCCTCCTTATTCATAACTCCATTCTCTAAACCCCCCGCCCTAATGATATCGTTATCAATGTCTCAAAATTAATTTTATTTTGACATTTTTTTCTTTCTTTTTCTTTTAATACGTTTGCAACGATGTGCATTTATTATTCGCATATTTTACTGATTTAAATGAAGATAAGTCAATAAAATATTAATATTATGCATCAAATAACTCTGTAGCAAATAATACTTTAAGGAAATGCTTACTCAGGGCCGTGCGAAGTGGGGGCGAAGGGGGAAGTCGCTCCGGGTGCCGAAATTGAGAGGACGCCAAATTTATACTGCAAACCTCTTTTTTTCTTCTTTTTGTAAAAAAAAAAAAATTGTATATTTATATATTGGGAATCTTTTACCCAATGGAAGTACGTAAATTTTTCGTTTCAAAGTTTTTGCATTGTCCTTTACGTGCCCCCCCTCCCCCGCCCCCCACCACCGAAATACAAATTTATGAATAAGGACTTCTTTCTTATCAAAACTTGTCTTGGGTCTTTGTCTTAACACTAGAACGCCTGGAAATTTTACTCAAGTTTCATAAAAATGTTTCACACCAGAATTTTTATTTAAAATTATATGACTGATTTATTTAACGTTAATCTGCGTTCTAAAATTTAACTTATTTTGTGAAAGAATTTCTGGTTTCAGTTCACATTTAATCATATGGTCGGAGCCGAATCGACTCCTTCCGGGCGTTCTAGTGTTAATCTGTTTTGTTAACATTCTGTTTTCTGAGTCTGTGCTTGTGACAAAAACATATACTCTCAAAATAGCATGGGGTTTCTTTCTTGGGAAAAAAAGGGGGGTTCCAAACTGTTACACTGTACTGTTAGATCAATACAAAAACCCTTAACGGGTTAAAAGTTTGTGACGCAGCGTTTTATCTTATGCTCTAAGAATTTTAAATATGGAACTTAAAAATAATGATATCAAATTTTGAGTGACACTATGCTATTAATTATAATATCTATATACATTTATTTCATCATTTTATTTTTTTATAATTGCATGTGCAAAAATTATGTTCATTTTAAAAAGATGTATAAAAGTTTATTCATTGATGCATTATCATCCGTATCTCTCATAAATTCAAAATATGAGTTTTAAAAGATATGATATCAAAATTTAAGTGACGCCTTGATGTTGCTTAAAACGATTAGTTTTAAAATTCAATTTAAATTTTCTTTTGGCTAAATACATTTACACATCTAAACAATACTTTTCATTTTCCAATGCACTGTTGAATATATTACTTTCCCTGTATCTATATAATGCACTGAAATGTATTCATTTGAATAAATTGATTTATCTTTTGTGCCACGCTATCCAAAAATCAAAAGTAAAATTTATGTAAATAGTTTTTTTCGTCATATTATCCATTTGCATACATTTAACTTAGTTTGGATACAATGACGCAAAAACTATTTACATAAATTTTACTTTTGATTTTTGGATAGCGTGGCACAAAAGATAGATCAATTTATTCAAATGAATACATTTCAGTGCATTATATAGATTCAGTGAAAGTAATATATTCAACAGTGCATTTGAAAATGAAAAGTATTGTTTAGATGTGTAAATGTATTTAGCCAAAAGAAAATTTAAATTGAATTTTAAAACTAATCGTTTTAAGCAACATCAAGGCATCACTTAAATTTTGATATCATATCTTTTAAAACTCATATTTTGAATTTATGAGAGATACGGATGATAATGCATCAATGAATAAACTTTTATACATCTTTTTAAAATGAAGATAATTTTTGCACATGCAATTATAAAAAAATAAAATGATGAAATACGTACTGTTAGATACATTTTTCTACACTCATTTTCCAGATCCCCTTTGCCAAAATATAAGTGCAATTTTCTCTTATGTTATTTACTTTTTTGAAATTTCTGAATTAAAATTAAACACCTAATGTTTCAAAATAAACGCGAAATATGTATTCAGTAAAATTTCTTTCTCTTTTTGCACTTTTCAATTTTGTGACACACAGACACATATACACACAGGCATATTGTCACACAGACAAGTTGGGAAAGGTTGGGGGGGGGGGGGGGCAAATTGAATCTTAGCCCCGGGCGCAGTTTTTTCTTTGTACGCTGCTATGCTTATTATTTAAAAATATAACTTTTTCACAATATTAAAATATTTATTTGCTTAAAAGACGTTATAAAACACATTAAAAGTAAATTAAAAATCTATATTTACATGTTTCAACTCTTTTACTGAGCCGTTATCAGAATGCATAACAGAACATTACAAATACAATGCCTATGAAAAATGGAAAACAATCTTCGAATATAAACAAGTAATCATATTACGCTCCCTATATTTTCGCGATCGTGCGTGTTCCCGCTATGTCGCGACACCGTAAGTTGTCCAACCGTTCAACCCATAAATTAGGGATACGAAAAGATAATGTATCATTACAAACTCAAGAACCTCTTAAATAAATTTCAATGGACTATCTTATAAATAATTAAAAAATTAGATCTGTAGATTATTCTACTCTCGTTAAAAAGTATTTACTGTTCTCCAGATTCAGCCGGGATAAAGCAGTATTACCTCTATTATATTTTATATACGCCATATGTTCTTTACGTCTGATATTGAATTTTCGTTGGGTTATACCTATATAATGATATAATGATTTTTGATTCCCCTCCTCCCTAATAAATGGAATTATATAAACTCCTGAGAGGTCATCCCTATTAATAGTATCAAGTTTAGTGTTTAAAAGTATCTTTAATTTCGGAGGAGGCTTCGTGATCAAACATAAACCACAATTTCTTAAATGATTTTTTATATGTTCAAAGAAACCCGGGAAATAATTTGCTACAACGCTTTTGATATAGCTTTTTGTTGCACAATGTATTCAACAATAATATCGTCTTCTTGCACTTGCCCTCTTGACGGGGAGAGGGTAAGCAGAACTTCTTATCAACAAAACAGGTGACCAACATACTTCCCCTTTTTTTTTTATAAACATAACAAGTATCACTTCGAAATTGGTTTCTCTAACAACGCATTATATTCACATATCGCTGAAGAATAGGAGTGCCGAATGTTGGGATAATCCATATTTTGTATTTTTATAAAAATCGATAAAAGACTTTAAAAAAAGTCATAGACTATTTTGATGTATAAAAAAGTTAGCAAAAAATTAAAATTTTGGTTGGATCAAAAATGATAAGGATATCCAAAGACAACCCCCCCCCCCCCCAAAGATATCTTATAATATCAAGTGCCAGATCACCCTCTCTAAACTTATAACGTTATATATGTACAGCCCTTAATTCTGTCGGTGCATCGTCTGTAATGTCAACTATATTTCGAAAAGTGGATTGTGATTTAGTCCTGATTGGATGCTGTTGGTAGCCACTTTCACGATATCTCATGGCATTCTCTTCTTTAACCCCTTGAGGAACGGTAGATATATTATATCCCACAGACGATTAATGAAAATTTGCTCCAGAAAAACTTTATTAACCCCTTAATTCTCGCTCCCGTCATATTCACGGGCTGTGTCTTTTACTCAAATTGTTTGATCCCACCAGTTTTATAAAAAAATGAAATTGGCTATATTTTGGTATCGTTTTTCCTGTCATTAAATAAGGTGAATATTTCTTTCTCATAAAAGTGGTGCCAATAAGCAATTTGAAATTTTCAACCGTAATTTAATTCGAGCGTTAAGGAATTAAGTTTTACTTTTCTAACTTTGGTGAAAAAAAAGTCGTAAAATTGCTTTTTCTTATTTTGCAATAAAAATTTTTGGAGATTCTGGTGTGAATTAGACGTTACAGAAACGCAATTGCTTTCCCCTGAAAGGGTTAACCTCTTGAGTGGCGGTGGGCTATGTTGTACCCCACCTAATTTTATTCAAGATTTGTACCAGAAACTTTTCATTAAATTTTACTTTTATAACTTTGATGGAAAAAAAATTGGAAAATTGTTTTTCATTATTTTGAAACAAAATTTTTCGAAAATTCCGGTGTCATTTCAACATTACAGAAACACAATTACCACCTGAAAGGGTTAAGGTGATCACCATCTACATGCACTGAGTGCCAGATTACACGATCGATTTTTCGGCATATAGTTGACATTACAAACGGAGCACTAGCAAAATTACAATGCACGACAAGCAATTTTCTTGATTACATCGCATTTTCCACACGGAAAGATAATTTTGTTGTAAATCTCATTAACCCTTTCAAGGACGGGGGTACGTTTTTGAAACCACTTTATTTTAATTCCCAAATTCCAGATTTGCACCAGAATTTGGTATTAAAAATGTCCGTTTATTTTGAATGTGAAATATAGCTTTTTTTTATTTGCAAATAAATTTGTTCGTAATTCCGGTAATATTCATTTATTTCAACAGTTTAGCAATGAAAAGGCTTTGCCCATGAAAGGCTCAAAATAACATAATTACTGTTAAAGTTATCACCAAAATGAGATTCAGATTAGAGTAAAGAACCCTATATTTTGACCGAGTGAATAGATTACCACTCTCTTTTCCTGTTGAAACATTGTTTGTTGAAAGTGCTCTAACACCACTTAAAGTTTGTAAACGTCATACTGAAACAGATTGCAGAATATAATTTAATATTAGGTTTTTTAATATAAACAACTGAAATAAATTAAATATCTAAATTTTATTTAGTTTTCATAAAAATACTGTTATACTCTTATAGCTAATAAGATTTATTGTGGTCTAAAAAGATTCCTTTCTTCCTTTTATTAATTTATTACTGTTTAAAGAAGTAAGAGATTCCAAAGTCCCTCCTTTATGCGTTGCTTTAGTTATGCAATTTTTTAAATATACGAGGGTTGTTTTTTTTTTTCAACCTCCGATGGGCTATAAAAAAACAATACATAACATAATAATTTTATTACCAAAAGTACATAAGGGTCTTACTTATTTTTTACATAATCGCCAGAACACTTGAGGCATTTGTGCCGCAGTACGGGAAATTGAACGTGGTGGCTACGATCAATGACTAGCCCTTGGTAGAGAGCCCTTGGGGGTTCAACCGTAATCTCGATTCCTTGGCTCTTGAACCGCTGCGCATACTTACTGCGCATTCACTTCTTGAACGATCGTGTAAGATATTCTGACTAACATTTTATCGCTTCTTCATGCACTTGAAAACACACGCCCCTTAATGTTAATCCTATGGGCCGGTTATTTTCGAATTTCTCGTTTCAGTTTGAATATTTTTAAACGATTTTTTTTTGCATGGGATAGCTGAGGTCAATCTTTAATATGACTCTTTTTTACTTTTTCGATTTTGGTTGCAGATTTTTTTTTAAAAGGTACTTTCAGTTTCGAAACCGGTATCGAAACTGATAACAATTCGTAAGTCACATTTGGCGGGAGCATCGATGGTAGCGTCCATGTTCAATTGTCCACAATGCGTCGACAAATGCCTCAGCTGTTTTGGCGATTATGTACAAAAAAATAAGACCCTGCTGCATTTTTGGTAATAAAATTCTTATGTTATGTAAAGTTGTCTTTTTTTGTAGCCTATTGGATGTTGATAAAAAAAAATAGCCCTCGTATATTTCTTTAATCGAGCATAAGCAAGAGGTCACGGTAATAAATGTAATACAAACATTGACGGCAATAGATTTTCAACATTTAAAATGCAATTAAGAATGAACCAGAAGAGAAAACTGAGCTATGCTCTGTTAAAATTAGCTTTGTATTCAACTCGATATAACAATAAATTCTCGCTGTAGTATTGCTATACAAAATTTCATTTTATAACTCTATTATTTACAGAAACTATCAATATTAATACTATCTACAGTCGTGCGAAAAAAAGTACACACTCCCTCCTAACTCTGCAACTAATCACAATACAAGAAATTTACTGGTACCAAGCGATTGGAAATAAAGTCTACTTTTAAATAATGTTTATAAAATTTGCTTAGTGGGCCATTTACAAATCAAAATCAAACCAAACTTTGTTTTTTTTCAATGGCAACATCCAAATTTGACAATTTATTTTATATCTTCGGTTCAAACTCATCTAAATTTCAAGTCATTTGGATGATAAGATTTTGATTCTAATGTCAAATTACATTTTCATATTTTTATTAATATCTCCTGAAATTATAATTGTAATATGATATTTTTTTCTGTGGCTATAATACTAAAAAACCCAAACAAAAATACATTGAATTTGTAATTTAAAAAATTTTATAGCATGAATTATGAAATTAATATTGGAAAGAAATATGAAATGCAACCTACTATTTTTTTGATATACTATTATCTATATTTATTACGTCTTGCTTTACGCGAATTCTCAATTTCAACTTTTTCTTCCAAGTAGTTTACATATTATCATTAAAAAACGCTAAAATGATGGTTTAAGGGGCCGTCTATGATGTGCAGAAAAGAATAATGTGAAGAAAAAAAATATGTTTTACTCATTTTATTGAAACATTTGGGCTGGAAATAATCGAAACATATTTAGCGAGTGAAATGGATATATTGGCAAGAAATAATACATAAATAGAAGTGACATAGACTTTCTGTAACATTTCGACAACCGAGTACCGGACTTCAATTTAGATACAGCCCAGAGCCTTATTACCAACGGGGCACAATTACACTAATAAATTTTAAAAGAAATGTTCGCCTTATCTAAACGCCGTATTCGTGTAAAATTTCTGCCATGAATGAGGCAAATTTTTCTGCTTCTTTTTACTAGTAGGAATGTGCCCCGTTGTTAATCACGCCTAGATACAGCCCCTAAAGTAGGCTCATTTTAAAATAATTAATTTCATTGAAACTAATCGTACGAATTTCATGAAATTTTGTATTTAGGCTACCGTATATACTCGCAGGGCCTGATTACCACCGGGGCAAACTTGCACCAATAAATTTTAATAGAAATGTTCGCTTTATCTAAACGCCTTATTCATGCAATATATCTTACTGGTTTTACATGCTTTTACTGGGAATGTGCACCGTTGGTAATCAAGCGCTGTATACTCACGTATAAGTCGACCCTTAAATTCGTGAAAAAAATATGTTGCATTCCAGTATTTACTGGTATCCATCTTCACCTTATTTAATATCAGCAAATTATGCATTTCGATAAGATGAAAATAGCTTTTTTTAAATACTGGTATTCAGTCTGTTATTCGTTTCGAATTTAGGGTCGACTTACACCGTTGCTATCGAAATACTGAAGGCCAGAGGACACCGGTTGTGACGTCATCATTAATCGAACCACTTCTCACTAGTATTGGAATTCACACCGGGAAATTTTGAATATCAATTTTATTTTATTTTATTTGTGGAATATCTATCATCATATAAAAACAATAATAACTATTTAAACTTACAGGTGAGAATTTGGAATCCTCCAATAAAAAATCAGTCACATGGCGGCAACATTCTGCATTCCGCATCTGGTTGAATTTTTATTTAGGGATTCCGAATTCTCACCAGTAATTTTAAATAGTTATTATTGTTTTATAATATGATAGATATTCCACAAATATAACAAAATAAAATCGCTATTCAAAAATTTTCCGGTGTAAATTCCAAACACTAGTGAGAAGTCGGTCGGTTAGTGGGGTCGTCACAACACGTGTCCTCTGGTCTTGGGTATTTCGATGGCAGCGCTTATATGCGAGTATATGCCGGGGTTGGTACGGGTCAGGGAATTTCTAGACCAGAAAGTTCTTCGACACCAGTATTTTCTTATAGGAAATCCCTGTTTAAATAACGCGAAATTTCGTGTGTTTAATCTAGATTTATTTTTCTGTAAAAAATACTGATATTTTACCTGGAAAATTCCCTAAATCGTGGCAACCCTGATATGCGGTAATTGAAGGCTGTAGAATTTATTTATGGTGTCAAACCAGGAAATTATTGTTGGAAAAAAAAACAAAATTTGTGTTTATTTTAATATGTAGATGGCCCCGAAGTGTTATATACAACGTTTAAAAGTAGACTTTATTTCCAGTCGTTTGGTACTTGTGACTTTCTTTTACAATAATTTGTTGCAGAGATAGTAGGGAAGCTTACTTTTTTCCACCTGCCCTACACTCTAAAGAACTAAAGGCTAAATTAAGTTCAAACTTTTAGTGTTGGGTAAATCATACAGGAGGCATCTCATTTGTCCCATACATGGTGACAATTTGTCTCAGTACCTCCAATTTCAGATTGGAAGTATCTCCAAAATTTTGTCATGTTTACTTCAGTTTCAGGCGGTGGGCCGTTTGAGAATAGACCGTATTCTCCCCTTCGGTTCGAGACTACAAAAATTCGTCTCCTTGGGAATAACATTCATAACTGCGCGATTGAAATGCATTGTGTTTAGGAAACTTATGCTAATATTTTATTTTATACTGAGTTTCAGACCTTTTCAGGGACAGGTATGGGTTATACATGAATTCTTTTCTCTATTTTAAAGTAATGGCCTGCATATTTTTCATTTTATTTATAAAACAAAAATTTTAAATTTTAGTTAATACGTATATATGCATTATAATTGATATGTATATAAGTATTGATCAAAGATAATTCGTACAAAATAAATCTGCAGTATTTTACGCATGCATTTATTTGTATTTCTGCTGCATCAAGTGATGCAATAAGGTAAACAAACGCGCTAGCCGCTATTTTTACATCACGTGATTTCCGCTGTGACGTCACGAGAATACTGTCCTCGGAATCGGAGTGAGTTGCAGTCAACTTTTGAAGGGGATAGTTGCGCTCCGCACGGTATAATTACTTTTTCCTGCATTTTCCTCCCCAAAGGTCAAGATGGGTAGATTAGGAGGAGATTAAAGGAAGATAGTCTGAATAGGTTTGACTGCGGAGTTAGTAAAGCATCCATTTTGATGCAAAACTACATCTTTTTTGTCTCGAATTATACTCTTTACCTAAAATCTTAGAAACTTTTGAAATTTCTCTTAAATTTAAAAATCTATTTTTATCCACTAAAGATTTCACAATCTTCAAACTGCTTACCTAAAGACTTTGCCAAGAACTCTGATAAAAAATTTGCATATTTAAAAATAAAACATAAAATTCAAGTGCGCGGCCTTTGTTTTTCTCTCTTGAGTTTAATAACATTAAATGCTGCATTTAACTGATGAATATTTTTTTAGATAATTTTTATCGACAGAAATAACTGCCTTTTGTAATGCCTGTATTTTATACTTATATTTTGTCCTTTATAGTTCAAAGGACAAAACAACTTTCAAGCTATTAAAAACATGACATATTATTTTTTTCATGAAAAATATGAATATCAAATTCACAATATATCTTTACTTAATAGGTGCTAAAAATACAAATGTTAAAAACATTTTAAAAACAATGCAGATGTTGAGAACATTGAGTCACATGATGTTTAAAATCCGAGCGCTTTCGACTGAACCATCAGTC
The DNA here is from genome assembly GCA_963932465.1 of Maratus speciosus. Lineage (NCBI taxonomy): Eukaryota > Metazoa > Arthropoda > Arachnida > Araneae > Salticidae > Maratus > Maratus speciosus. The sequence goes on along the minus strand of OZ010794.1, from coordinate 231,068,410 downwards.
GTCATCAGGGAAAAGAGCACTGCCGAATGAAAGACAAACAGCTGGTTAAATATCAAAGGGTTAAATATCAAATATCAAAGCTGGTTATATATCCCTTTGATATTTAACCAGCTGTTTGTCTTTCATTCGGCAGTGCTCTTTTCCCTGATGACGACTGATGGTTCAGTCGAAAGCGCTCGGATTTTAAACATCATGTGACTCAATGTTCTCAACATCTGCATTGTTTTTAAAATGTTTTTAACATTTGTATTTTTAGCACCTATTAAGTAAAGATATATTGTGAATTTGATATTCATATTTTTCATTTATATTTTAAGGTGAATCTGTCGTTTTTTGAAAATATAGTTTTTCTATATTTATTTAATTTATTTTTTTCATTCAAAAAATTCCTTATAATAGAAAGGAAAAAAAATTATACAAATATAAGGAATTTCTTGAATGAAAAAATTATGAGTCATTTTTTAATAACTTGAATAATATATGGAAAACATAGGAAAAATTGATTATTGAAAATGTTATTCTTGAATTGAAACTATTAAAGGTATAATTAAAAGAAGAATAAAATATTCAAGCTACTTTTTTTTTCTTGAGTCCAAAGTATGGAGTAACTAGCTCAGTGTTGCCTGGATGTAAGCCAAAGAAATTTTTAGTACTTCTCGAGTTATTATAGTTCATGTATAATAAAGTAGGTTTGTTTAAATTATCTTTACAAGAGCTACATTATTATTAACAACGTCACGACAGTTGTTGCGTATAGTACGGGACATTTAGAATGCGTACAATCTTTAAATTTTCTTTCAATAATTTTGAATATTGAAATCCGCAGAATTTATGCATTTAAGATAAGCGAAGATTTATTTCCATTTCAAGTTATTGATGATAAAAGATTAAAAATTGTTCTTTTATAAGGCTTTAAAACGTGGAATAAAAATAAGACTTCGGCTTAGTGACATATTCTATATTTTTGATTAAATAAGAAGTGAATTGCAATCCTGATTTCTTATACAAAAATTGTCTGTCGTGATACAAAAAAAGTACATAAGCACGCAGTTTATACGATTGACTATATAATAAAATCATTCTTTTTTTTTGTGAAAACGAAGTTCATTATTGTTTAATCGAATCAGCTGGTAATAAATAATCGTAAGATAATCGTAATCTGGGAGGATTCTGGCATAAAATAATAAAAAAAAAACTTTAAATTATTCAAAACATGATAAGAAAACATGTAAAATATTATAGATAAAAAAAAAAAGGAAAACAATCCCTAGAACAAGAATAACAGTTTCTTTAAGAACACTCTCTTGAATTTTGAACCAAATTCTCTCTCTCTGTCTCTTTTTTTTTTTTTTTTTGGGGGGGGGGGGGGGTTTACTGATGGGTGAAAAAAAAAAGCCAAGCTATTGTTGCATTAACACTTCGCACACCTAGTAGCAGAGATTTTTAAAAAATGGCAAGTTACTCTCCACAAAGAAGAGCAAAAGGTTAAATAAAACTAAAATTTTGTATTGCACTATACTGTTTATTGAAAATATTAGTATAATGAAAATTTCATAAAAAGGGGTTTTAAGATTTGTTTGTTTAAACGATTAAAGAAAAAATGTGAAACTTATATATTTTTTAAGCAATAAAAGTATTTTAAATTATCATTTGGCAATAATTAGTCGTTAGCCCAGTTTAATAAAGAAATATTTATTAAAAATATTGACTTTGATAAAGTAATTAATGTTTTATCTAAATTCGCCGAGTAATGACGGAAAAAATAATAGCTAAAGAATAAGCATTATGAATGCGGAGTATTTTTATTATTATTATTATTATTATTATAAAGGAAAATAATCTTGCTATTTAAATTTCACACATTTATAAAGGTAAATTGGTAACATATTTTTGCAGATTTAGATAGCTTATTTTAAACAAAGGTGTGAAACTTACAATGAAATAAGAAAATGTGTTCCCCCTTTTTTTACAGGGTTTAAGACTACAAAAGCTGAAAAAAAGAATTTTTTTTGTATTAATACCAGCTATTAATTATTCTCTATTTGCCGGGGGGATGGGAGAGAATTAACATCAACGATTCTAATGAATAACAAATACAGTATAATAATCTAAAAATTTTGAAATTATTTTTTTATTTTATTTATTAATTTATTTTTTTATTTGGGAGAAGGGTAAGTCATTTATTTATTTAACATTTAACACAACTTAACATTTGAAAGAAACAAGAAAAGAGAAAAATATTTTAAATGTTTTAAGTTTTGTGGGTAAGGAAAATTTTACGCGGATACTTGTTGTCATTACTAAGAAGCCAATGGTCAAAAAAGAAAAAAAATTTCATGATTTTAAACTCTGTGCAAGGGAGTGGAGGATTAGATGACATTAAAATTTTTAAAGATACCCTTTCCCACCTTAAAAATGAAAAGTATTCATATATATAATAAATAAATAAAAAGTGGCTTTTATTTTAAATAGAAAACAAATACTGCTGATGGGAATTAAAATCTCAGTTATATACTGCGTTGATTAACTTTGATGTTGAAAAATATTTATGTATAACTGAAAAACAATGATAGATGTTAAAACTTCATAATCTTATTCATAAACATGTATCGTAAGAAATTCTTAAATTTAAAAATTGTTATTTTAGGGGTTAAAAATCATTGATATTATACATTTTGAAACCTTCACGAAGGCTTAAAATTGAAAAAAAAAAAATGTAACTGCATTTTAAGAACGCACAAGCTACGTAAATATTCCACTTATTATTGTTTTATTCGCGTCTTTCCTCTCGCGTGCAGTCATTCTGTATTTATGCTTCCACTTAGGCAACAAAATGGATTCCTGTATGCATCAATAGCAGGCCAGTGCAAAGAAGAAAATATTTCCTTCTCATCTGAGCCCCGACAGACCGTTTGGAGGTGGGGAGAATTCTATTGTGTAGTTGACCCGTGCCACATATTGCGAAGCCCTTTTGAAGAAGCTATGAGGAGGGGGGATAGACTGAAAGGGAAGAATGAAATAACTTTTTTGTGTCTGAGGAGAATAATGAAATAACGTGCCATTTTCTTTAAAGAAGTGCGGTACTCGTAATGGAAAAAGATGTTTTTCTCTTTTGCTTTTAATAAATATTGATTGATTGCTTCTCAGTCTGTTGTTAAGGGTTGATATTGAACTGATATTGAATCAGTGAATGAGTTAGTGTTGTTGCGATGTCTGTTTTCAAATGTTAAGTAAAATTACAAATTCAGGTTGAAATGTAATTTTAAAATTGAAGTTATTCTACCTTTTTTTTAGCTTTTATAAATACCCTTACTGTGAATTTATTCAACATTCTGCATGGAATTTTCTTTTTCTGCATTTTTTATTCTGGATTCTACATTTTACTTCACAGCATATAAGTTTTATAATGTTATTTAATAAGTTTTATAATATTATGTTGTATTTTATATGCAACATAGAAGCATTCATTTCTTTTTTCATAAGTAATTATAGAACAGTATATATATATATTTAGCGTGGTAATTTTATTTTTCTACTTTTTGAGGCATTCTTTCCAATTATCATATTTTACCTCTTCCAAAATTAACTGTTAAATATAAAATTACCATCTTTAAAAATAAATAAGAACAAAAAATTGCATCTATAATAGAGACACCGGGCTGTACGCAACCCGAACATTCCATTACAAATCAATCCTCAAACCACAAAAAATTTCATCGACCGGCAACACGAACTGAACTCGACAATATAATTTTCGAAAGCGAAATGAAGTGAAATTAATTCATGTTTTAATCCAGTCATGAAAAGTAATTTATATCTATAACATCCATTTTACAGTATAAAGAAATTTTAAGACTGTTTTCAAATATGCAGAAATTTTGTAATCGAACAATTTGTTCCCTTTTTCGATAAAGGTAGAAGGGTTTTCAGAAAATGCTATGAAAGTTAGCGTTTTCAACTATATTTCCGGTCGCGACAGCGAAGAAAAATAAAAAAATGCCGCCCTGAGACAACTGTCGCTTTTAACTCAAGATGTAACTCATTCATCCAAAAAGGAAAGAAAAAAAATCTGTTTGATTTTCAAATCATTTCTAGTATTATAAGTTTTTTATGTTTAAAAGTGTCAAAAAGTTTCCCGTTATTGAGTGATGAAAAATAACTTTTTGAGAACATCCTTAAATGAGAAGCCGTTTATATTCCGATAAATAAGTTTCTCAATTAAAAGTCTGAAAAAATACGATATTTGTTATCCGTCCCATCTATAATTAAACTGTGTGATCTGTCTTGTACTCATGCTTAATTTTATAAATTTATAAAATACCTTTCGTCAACTACGAACAAACATTTGTTTATATTTTTAGCTGTGAATCCCCCATTATATATGACATGATTTTTCTCTACGCACAAGAAGCCCGGGTTTAGTCTCCTAACATTAGGGGGAGGGGGGGGGGGGGCTCTGAAAATAATATGTTGTTTTTATTATTTGAAGATATCATATTAATGAATGATCCAATTATTTCAGACAAATTATCTATAGTAATAGTACTAGTGATGTTTTTTGTTATCTCCGATGATCTACATGAGTAATACAGGCAAAGGGGGAATACTCTTTATGGGGAGGTGTCTTTCTAAGCGATTCTAACCCATATTTACCCAAGCTATGCTGGCTTCGAAGAAAACAACGGAAAACTCCGAATGATTTGGGAGACGGGCGCGACATGGATTTGAAATCATGTCCTATAAGAGGGGGGGGGGGGGGTTCTAAGCTAAAAAAATAAAACTAATATTTAATTAAAATAATAAAACTTTGTAAAAAATTACCATAAAATAAAAACAAAACATAGGACGCGTTTCGAGCTAAAAATATTAACAGCTCGTCATCAGCTAAAGTAAACACGTGTCCGTAAGGGAACAAGGTCAAAAATGAATTGAAAGGTAGAGAGTAGAGCTTGCAAAGAATGCGACAGATCGCGCTAGCTGAAAGGAGCACATGAAGAAGACGAAAGTGTTGCCAAAATGATAGAAGAGAAATTGATAGGGATAAAATGGAAATAAAAGAAATAAACAAAATTAAAATAAAATAAAAGAAGTAAATTAAAATATGTATAAATAATAATAATAAATAAAGAAATATAAAAGAAATAAACAAGAAAAAAACCAAAAGAACCTTTTTTTTAACAAAATCAAAAGAAAGGAAACAAGAGAAGAGGGAAAAGAATTACAAAAGTAATTTGCACGCTGGAGAGAGGAAAGGAGATGATGAGAGATCATTGATAAGATTATCAGAATTTTTAGAAATAAAATATGCTTCATGAAAATCCAAGTGAAAGGGCAGGGGAAGAAATAATTTTGGCCATGGGGAAATTGAAACAATGACTGGAAGTCCAACAGTGAGAAGCAATCAAAGATTTAGAGATTTCTTTATTCGCAATATACCTCTGATGCTCGCCTAATATTTGTTCATAATGAAGAGAAGGTTTTTTTTCCCAACTGGATAAATCATATTCATGGCGGGAGTACCACAATTGAGAGTGCAACTGTGCTACTTCAGCCATGAATATAATATTTATTCGTTGATTATGTATGGGATTTTATAAATTGATAAATTTAAACTTGAATACAAGACAGTTCACGCACAGCATGAGTATAAAACATAATGCTGGAATTGAAATCAAATACCGCATTTTTTTTTTTAGAATTTTTATTGCGAAAAGATATTATTGAAACATAAACATTTGAGATGTTTCTCAAAAGAACATTTTTCCCCACTCAACAACGCGGAATTTTCTGTTACATTTTGAAACTTAAAAGCATGACACTAGCAGGCATGATTATTAAAGTGGTTTGAAATCAAACAGTTTTTTATTTTTGAATAAATTAATTATATCTTGAGGTTAAGTGATCGTTGTCTCAAGACGGCGGTTTTATCCCTTTCCTTCGCTTCCGCATCCGGAAATTATGTAAGAGAAGTTGTGTAAAGTATTAGAGGCGTTCTTGTTATGGCTGATTACATGCACTTAAAACAACGCTAAAATGCTTTACAAATGCTAAATTACTCTAAGGCCCCCTTACTCTCCTCGCGCGCAAACACACACAAATATACTGCGCCTCCGTAGAGTATAAACCTTTAACCCTTTCGCTGGCGGTGTGCTTAACACGTTCACGCCGGCGCGGTGGGTCACACTCGATTGTCTCAGAGCTGCCAAGTCTCCGGCCATTTGGATACCAGTATTTTAATACAGAAAATGTTGTTATCATGGAAGACGGTAGTATTCCGAGTGACGCAGCCTTAAGCCTAAAATCATATCGTAGAATTCGTAGATGGCGGAACTCATATATACGGCTAACTCGACATCAAAGAAAACGCGAAAAGCCGCCTTTTAATAACTCCGCAGATATAGGTCCTATTGTTCTGATTTTTCTAGAACAGTCTTATATCTGCAGTCTAATCATATACTGAAATTTTTACATTTCTACGTGCAGTATATTTTGAGATCTAAATAGCCATTTTTAAAGCGAAAGCGTTCGTACGGTATGTAAGAAGTTCCTAATTTCAAAATCTCGAAAACGGTACTAACGATTTTTTTTAAATTGATATATAATATAAATCTGATTAAGACGAGGTGAATAACACTTTTCTTTTTTCTGGGAAAACTCTAATTTTATTTTTAATTCACTTTTTTTTTCCTCCGAAAATGATCTTATTAAAATTAATATATAATATAAATCTATTTTAGGTGAACCGAATAAGACCATGTGTGTTTCCAGGAAGACTCTTATTCGTTTTATAATAAGCATGAAAAATCGGACTATATTTTTCCACCATTTATGGGAATTTCGACGAAGTTGCGTCTACTGTATTCATGTGCTTAATTTCTTCTGATCAACGTTTAGTGCAAAGTTTACGATCCTTCCGTAGCACAGACGGTTAAGTGCCGGCCTCGCAATACATAGGTCCCGAGGTCTGTCCTCTTTGAAGCAGTAAGAATTTTTTTTAAGCATATATATATAGATTTATTTTGTAAATGCAATATATTGCACCTCAGTGCATTATTTATAAGAAATATTTTAAATGAGTTGCATTAATTGCATTACTTTTATAAAAATCATTCATTTGATTTTGTAAGCTTTTCAATGCTGAAGTTTAAATCTAGAATTTTATTAACAAAAAATAATAAAATATAGAACCTAGATTAAAATTGTTACTAGTGTTTTAAATGAATTCCATTACTAGCTTTTCAATGCTGAAGTTTAAATCTAGAATTTTATTAACAAAAAATAATAAAATATAGAACCTAGATTAAAATTATTACTAGTGTTTAAAATGAATTGCATTACTTTTATAAAAATCATTTCATACTTCAGTAAGATTTGTAAAGCTGAAAACTAATCAAGGGATAATGAAGTATAAAAAATTATTTTAAGTCTTTATTAACCAAAAATATAGAAGAATTTTTCATTATCGCTGAACTTTTATTGCATTTTAATAATTTGCGAATCATAACAAATAATATATATATATATACACTTTTTTTGAGAAATAATTAATTTTTAAATAATTAAAAATCACTTATCAGGCAGAAATTTGTTGTTAATTCACTAATTAATCACTTGAAGACTACCGCTTATCGTTTATTTAAAAAACCATCTGGTAGACAAAATCTAGTGAATTTTGGAACGTCAATTCCGATTTAACGTGAACTAAAATTATGAATAATATTATAAAAAATGAGATATTGGGGTGGGAATGGATAGTAATTAATTTTGTCTTTGCATTTTCTTATTCATAATTTTACTTTAAAAAAATGATGAGAATTCTAAAAAATATTTTTTAAGGTAACGAAATTAATGCAATAAAAACTGTTTAAAATATAAGAACACAGGCTTTTGACGTTTATTTTAATAAATTTTCTGATAGGCAAAATCTAATGAATTTAGAAACGTCAATTTTGATTTAATGTGATATAAAATTAATAATAATAAAAGGTATTTTGAGAGGGGGGGGGGATAATAATTAATTTTGTCATTAAATTTTATTATTCTTAATTTTTTATATATATAAGAATACTTAACACTAATGAAATTAATGCAAAAAAAAAAAAAAAAAAAAAAAAAAAACCTAGCTCAAGATTTGGAATTTTAACTTTAAGGGTGCTGATCACTTACAATCCCGTTTTCCGTTCTCCATGTAAACCTATGGGAATATTTTTTCTCACTTTTCTAAGGATATCTCATGAAAAAATTAAGATTTTCGAATTTTGTTTTCTGTATTCAATTCTTAAAACTTGTCACTTTTCATCCTAGTTTTCATTTTATATTAAAAATAATTTTAAATATTTGATTTTACGTGAAATACTCGGAGCATGACCAAAATAATTTCTACCTCTCATTAAATTGTAAATTATGGCAGTTCTATTAGGTCGTTTGGAAATTAAAAAAAACACGAAAAAATGTACAGTTTCCAATTTATCCATTGATATAAAAATATTTCATTGAAATTAATTAGGGAGGGAGCTATAATTAAAACAAAACGCATATATTTCTATTCTGATGATTTCAGTGTCTTCCCCCTCGATATAATCCATCACTCCATGGGGAGCGACACCCCGTTGCGTTTGCTCCGACTCCGGAGTAATAAAAGTTGGGTCGGGGGAATAGTTAGAGGGGATAGAAATAGCTGAGAGAAGTTTTCAAAGTCAATTTAGCAGGCCTTGATAACCGAACAGGCACGTTTAGGTTTTGCTTCACTCAGAAAATTTTGAAGGGACTCGAAATTGAGAAAACATGACTCGAAACTGAGAAAACAGGAGGCCCCAAATGTTATATTAAATTAATTCCATTCAAAAATTGTATATATGTGTGTGTTTGTGTGTGTGTGTGTGTGTATTTATAAGAGTTTTATGAAAATGTCTTTCATAACACATTAATTTTTTATGTACATAATACACCAGTAGTTTAAACCACATGATCACAATTCTTCAGTTTGTCCATTATTTCAGATGTATGTTTATTTTACATATTGAATTTGACTTGTATGCACAACATAAAATATTAGTAACTTAAACTACTGCTAAAATTGAAAGAAGTATTTCAAAATATTGATATTTTATATTGAGCATACATGTTGAATTCAACATTTTTATGTCAATACTATGCAAAATTATTTTTCCATATTTTTCTTGATTGCGTCCAATTTTCCTGTTCATAGTATATATAAGAGAACATAAAAAGTTGTTTTATTAGCTATATGTGTTTAATTTTAATTTAAACCTTTTATGGCCATATGTGAACTCAAATAAGCCACTCTTTGGAGTAATATGAAGCTGTGCTTTCCATAGCTTCAGAGGTCGGGCCCTGCTTAGAAGTGCATTTAATTTTCAGGAATCGTAATTTTATAACTAAAAGTTCTTTCCATGCTTTTAAGTTGATTATTTTAAATTTTTATGTAGTTCATTTCAATAATTTTCCAATAAGTTCTATTATAGTTTTTCATAATTGTTCACGTTTTAAATTCTTATATTCAATTTTAGATTGTATTTATATTAGCTATGTAGCTAAGTTATTATAACGGAAAAATACATCAAATTGCATTTAACAATAAAAAAAAAAAATCTTAATTCTCATTACTCTTATTTTTAGAGTAATAATTTTAATTTAAACCGTTTATGTTTTTTTTCACAAAATATTTTTTTAAAAGGTGAATTAAAGTTTTTCACCTATGTCAAAATATTCATTTACGGTTAGTATTCGTTTCTTTAAATATAAATCAAAGAGTTTCAAGGATCAAAACAAAAAATATATATATATATATATTTAAATACCTATAAACTATTGAATTATAATAGGCCTTTTTTTTAACCCTTTCGAGACGGAATCCCTTGCACAAATTTTATTTGGATGGCACCGCTTTTTTTAAATCGTTCCCTTTACTTGTAAAATACCAAACAAAACTGTAATTAAAAAAGACAAAAAAATAATTTATTAATGGTTCAAAAAACAGATTCCACATGAATCTTTTGACGATGCAGATATGCTCACCCGTACCGAAAGGGTTAGTATAGAGTATCAATTTCTTAAATACAGTATTTACACATTCAAATAGCGAGAGGTTTCGGCATGTGGCAGTAGATTTTTAGAAATTTATATACAATTAGGTATTCCAAAATAATATAGTACCGTATTTTATGGAAGAAACGCCGCGGCGTTTACGAGTTTAAAAGTTAATTTTTTTCCAAGTGCGGCGTTTACGATTTTTCTTAAATACCAACTGAGTTTCCTTAATTTAAAAATTCATAAAAATATTTAAAATCTAATTTGAATATTTTAAATAAAACTTCAGACATCTTAAGATATTAAAAACGAGGCATCCTAATACACTGCTAAGAAAACTTTGATTAAAGTTAGGTCAATGTGAGGCTGTCGACAAAAGTAGCGTTCCGATGGATGCGACGTTTACAACGGGTGCGGCGATTACGATATTTTTAAGCTTATTCAGGCCAATTTGAGGAGTGCGGCGTTTCTTCCATAAAATACGGTATTTCAAACTCAGTGGGCAGGAAGAAAAGGAAAGGAAGGGTAGGGAGGTAATGGGAGAGTAGAAAAATAAATAAATAAAAATGAGGAGTGAAGAGTTTTAAGAGCGTTTTTGCCTGAATTAAATTTCAACTTTTTATATTACGTGCATAAAAATGTATATGTAATATACAGGGCTGTACAAAAGAATTCAAGTACGTTTCTGCCTATTGGTAGTGAATTTTTAACTGTGTTATGTGTTTTCTTATTATACTAAATTTTAGCAGACTGTGTAGAATATGTACAAATATATAGATCATATACAGAGCTGCAGAGACGAATTAAAGTACCTTTTCAACTGTGGACGATAATTACTGACATCCGATTTTCAAATGCGCTATTTCTAAAATGTTTTCTTGGGTATCTTATTTACATTATTAAACGGCGAAGTCTTGATAAAGCATTTTGGAAGTGTTTGAAAGTGTTTTATAATCTATGCTTGGTGCATGATTTTTCTTTCTTATTATTTAAATAAATAAATATATATATATATATATATTTTTTACGTATTAAAATTATACTCAGATATTTATTTTTTAATTGAATATACTATATATATAAAGTGTGTGTGATTTAAAGAAATAAATTATGATTAATTATTATGTATTCACTGACCCGCCAGTTGTTGCCTTGGGCCGTGATAATTATTTCAAACATGCCAAAATCAGTGTTGAAGGATTTTATATTTTAAAACGAAAATCTTTACAAACGATCATCATGTTGGAGGACCCAGTGCCTTCGGCTGCGTACACGGGAGGTGCTATACAGCTCGCCGATAGTCAGCACACTGTATATGCTGCGTCAGGCTATCACAGTCAACTTTTTTCTTTTTTGTTTCCTTTTTGAGCATTTTAAAATTTTATGAAAGATGCAATATGTATGATTAAGTTATCAACTTATGTAAATAAGAAAAAAATGTAATTTTTATGTATAATCAAAATGTATATGATATATGTAGATTTTTTTCAATGAGTTTAGTGTTCAAAGCATACATTTTTCATCTGTTACGCTCCATATATTTCCTTTTATATTTTGTTTCTTTTATTTTCTATCTGAAATTCTGCTGTTATATCATCGAGAAGTAAAAAAAAAATACGTAAATATCTTAGGGGCTGTACATATATAACGATATCACTTTAGAGGGAGGGGGACTCTGACATTTGATATCGTAATGTATCTGTAGGAGGAGGTGTCTTTTGATAATCTTTATCATTTTTTATCTAAGCATATTTTTTTTCATCAAAATAGTCTTTTAACTTTTTGCTTAGTCTGCTATCTATTTTTATGAAAGTACAAAGTTGTTACTAAAACCATTAAATAATTATAAAATAATTTTATTCTAAAATATGGAATATCCCAACGTTTGGCATTCCTATTTTTCTGCCATATGAGCATAGAATGCGTTGTTAGAGTAACCAGGTTCGAAATTATACTTGTTTTTTAACTCGTAAAAAAATGGGAAGAATATTGGCCACCTGTTTTGTTGATAAGAACTTATTTCTGTTTACTCTTTTCCCATACAGGGGGCAAGTGCAGGAAAATGCATTATGTAACAAAAAGCTATTATTAAACACTTTTATATAATATTTCCTTAAAATGTTTTTTGGTATAAAGCTATTTCATGTTTAATAGTATTTTATTGACTTTTCTTCATTGAAATCAGTAAAATATGTGAATAATAAATGTATAATATCGCTGCAAACGTATGAAAGCTCGGAGCCAAGCACAAAGTCCATTATGGACGGAAGAGCGTCGAAAGTTACTAACAGCGTCAAATTTTGGCGCAGTATGCAATAAATTACCACATACAAGCTGCAAAAGTATCATAAAACGGGCTTTATATTCCAATATAAATACGCGGGGAATGCAGTATGGTAAAATGCATGAAAGATATGCAAAAGCAAACATTGAAACATCAGAAAACATCAAAATATTAGAATGCGGATTATTTGTCGATGAAGAACTTCATTTTTTAGGTGCAACACCTGATGGTATTATCAAAAACAGTGATTGCAGAAATAAAATGTCCATTATCGTGTGAAAATTTATATCCCAATGAGGCTATTCTAAAGCGAAATTCACCTTTTGGAAAATTAATAAAGATAGAACAGCGGTCACAAAAGTAAATAAGAAACACCAGTATTTTTTTCAGATACAAGAACAGTTACATATAACAAAAAAAAATGCATTGTCTTTTCGTGTTTTGGACCCCGAAGGGTATGAAAATAGAAAAAAATCGAAAGGGATGACGAATTTTGGAAAAAAGAAATGGAGAATAAACTTAAAGACTTTTATTTTAGCTGTCTTTTGCCATAACTAATAGATCCCCGCTACACGAGAACCAGGCCAATAAGAGAATCAAAATGCATTTTAGATGCAATGGAAGCATATAAAAAGAAGAAAAAGAAATTCGAAGAAATATATAAAAAAAGTGGCTATTCCAAATTCAATTATACATGGTTCCACTCTCAACGATGTCCAATGGCTGATTCCTAAACCGTTAGTCATAAACATATAGTTCCAATTACAAAAATGTTTTAAATGATGTAAAGAAGCAAGCGATCTGGGTCAATAAAAATATTTCTTAAAAAATTTCGAAATATATATACGTTCTATAAGTGATATTTAGTAAAAACTTCCTGTTACACTAAAAATAAAGTCAAAATAACTCATGAAACTCAACAAAAATATATGTTCACCTAACACTGAAATTGACCGAGTTATGAAACTTTGGAATTCATGACTTTTATGCTATTATGATTTGTAAAAAATCTTTACGTGGTGGTAAAAAAGGGAGAGTCAATTCCGGTTTCTTCGCTACAAAATACATACAGTCAATTATCAAAAGCTAAGGGACATAACACAACTCAAATTTTGCAACCTAATAGCATTTTGTAATATGTATAATTTTGTAAAGAAATGAAGCTGTTGCTGTTCATAATCTTATTTAACAAAAATTTAGTTATTTTTCCCCTTTTATTTGTTTAGTACAAATTGTATATTTTGCATTAATATGTCGGAATGATTATAGATTTCAAATTTATATTGCAATTTTACTCTCAACTATTTTTTTTAATACAGCTGACGATATTTCTACTAAATTTGTGAATGACTGCTATTTCGCAGCAAAAAATATGCTCCAACTTTAAACAGATATTCGGTCAGTTTTAATCGTGGAATAATGGCTTTTTTTTTTTTTTTTTCTGTCTTACTTGTCAGTGTAATATTGGAAAATTTTACTAAATATCACTTATAGGACCCGGGGCATGAGACAGTATAAAAAATAAAATTTCCTATTTAAAAAAAAAATCTTTTTGTTGACCGAAATCGCTTTTAAAATACTTCTTTACTTCATTTAAAACATTTTTGTAATTGGAACTATATGTCTATGACTAACGGTTTAGGAATCAGCCATTGGACACCGTTGAGAGTGAACAACCTGTATACGCTGCGTCACGCAACTTTTTCTTTTTGGTTTCCTTTTTGAGCATTTTAAACACACACACATTTTACAATCACATAATTTTAAAAATGAATATTAATTGAAAATTTAAATATGCAGCGCAAACATATTATGTTTCTTGTTTTCACTTTCAGTTAATATTGTTATGCATATTTTTGGTGGAAGTAAGTCGAGGGATGGGTGGGAACTCAGCATGCACATTACACATTTTCATTCAATGATTTTTTTTGTCTCACTTGTACAATGTATTAATATTATACTCTGGCATTTTGTTTTTGTGAATCATATATATGTTGCTGCAGCTTTATTGCATTTATATTGAATATTGTATCCTTTAATTAAATAGATGACAATGCCAGAATTAACTGAAAATTAATTATATGTATTGAGCTTAGCAATTTTGGATATTTGTTAATAATGTCAATTTTATTAAAAAATTGTATGTGAATACTGTGCGTAACTTTAGGAATGAAGACGAATAGGTTTCTTTTTTTCACATTTTTTATAACACACAGCACACAAATGTTACAAACAATCACAAACACTGAAAAACATGTAGAATGATGAGGTGACTTTGGGGTAATAACCCGCTGTTAGAACAAGTGACGTTCATAAAACATCTTTTGGGGAATACTCCCGCTATAAGCAACAGAATAATTGGGGATAAGACCCGCTCGAATACACAATGTGCCGAAATGGCAGCTAAAGAACAACTATATACTTGGGGATAAGACCCGCTCGAATACACAACGTGCCGCAATGGCAGCTAAGCAACAACTGAACTGGGTCACATGACCGCAAAGCTACGGAGCTCGTTCGGCATGCGCACAAGGTCCGAACATGCCGCCCCGCGTTGCAATGTGCGTAGCACATTCAAAATATTAAAAATACACTATAATACAAGAACTAAATAAAATACCAATACCACAAAATAATATTACAATACAAATACAATAATGATAAGTAGCAACAATAAGGACTATACAATACAATAAAATTAAATTCTTTGATACAAAATTTAAGCTATTTTCTAAAAATAGTTCTATATTGTTCTTAAGAAAAGTTGAATGTAAAATAACATGTAAATCTTAGATGCACCTTAAAATACATAAACAATGAGAAATAAGTATGTACATTAGGTTTCATTAATGGGCAAGACACACAATCTAGATATGGATCTAAGAAAGATATTCGAGGCTGTTTTTACCTTTGCAACCCTAACATTACCGTCCTTTCCTGGTATAACCTCTAAGATTCGTCCTAGCATCCACTTACAGGGAGGTAAATTGTCCTCCTTTATGACTACCATCGCCCCTGGTTTGATGTTTTCCCCCTTTACCTGCCATTTTGAACGATTTTGGAGATGACTCAAGTAATTTAATTGCCAATTTCTCCAAATTAATTGGACGAATTTAGTGATTCTCTGCCACCTAGATAATCTCGATTCTGTGATATCAATCAATTGAGGTTCTGGAATGGCATCGATAGGCCGACCAATTAGGAAATGGCCTGGTGTCAATGCATTAAAATCATTTATATCGGTCGATAACGGAGTTAAGGGACGCGAATTTAGTACCCCTTCGATTTGGGTGGTGACTGTTTGGAATTCTTCCATAGTCAATCTAGCACCTTTTAATGTTCGTTTAAGATAATACTTGAAAGATTTTACACCAGCCTCCCATAAACCACCGAAATTGGGCGATCTAGGAGGAATGAACTTCCATTCAATAGCTTCTGAAGTAAGGTAATTAGCTAATTTTTCATCCGGTCTACGAACTAACTCATGAAGTTTGTGCAATTCTGATTTAGCACCCCTAAAATTCGTAGCATTGTCTGTCATAATAGAAGCGCATTTCCCTCGCCTTGAAACAAAGCGTTTAAGTGCGGCGATAAACGCATCAGAAGTTAGATCCGTTACTATTTCTAAATGAATAGCCTTTGTTACTAAGCAAACGAAAATCGCGACATAAACCTTATGAAAAATCCCTTTTCTTTGATTTTTATATTTAATCTCAAAAGGGCCGCAAAAATCGGCTCCTGTATGGTTAAACGTAAAATTTGGAGTTACTCTTTCCGATGGGAGGTCACCCATGATTTGTTTAGCAGTAACCGGGTTGTTCCTAAAACAGACAACGCAATCATGCACTACTTTTCGCGCTAAATTTTTTCCACTTACGGGCCAAAACCGCATTCGTACGTAATGGATTAAAGTTTGGGGACCATTATGAAAATACTTCCTGTGAAAATGCTCAAATATGAGTTTTGTGAGCTTATGGCCTTTTGGCAAAATGATTTGATGCTTCTTATCAAAGGTTAAATCTGAATTTTCCAACCTACCGCCAACTCTTAAGATATTATCTTGATCCAAAAAGGGGGATAAACATTTAATTTTACTGGAAGGGGGAACCCTTGATTCCCGTTTTAAACCCTTAATCTCTTCCTGAAATTCTGCATTTTGTACTAATCTAATTAGAGAAACTTCAGAATTTTTTATTTCTGGGGTTGTGAGGCTGCCTCTGTGCCGGTCTGCTAACTTACATTTGCAATTGTGAAAAAACCTATAAACATATGCCAGTATGCGAAGAATACTATAGTATTTACCACTTATGTTGAGAAAAAAATCTACTTCTTCAGGATTCCTGAAAAGAGAAAGAGAAATATTAGAATTGAAATCATTACAGTTATTTTTATATTTTGATTTAGTCTCTGGAATGTAATCTGTTTCTGGCACAGAAATAGTTTTTTGCTCAGTCACTAAGTCATCAGCTGCTAGGAATTTTGGTCCCCTAAACCACATTGGATTCTCTACAAGAGAATTAACACTCGCACCTCTGGTCAAGAGATCGGCAGGATTGTCCTTGCTAGAGCAGTGATACCAAGAGTTCGAATCTGAAAGTGCATTAATCTCTATGACACGGTTTGCCACAAACTGCTTCCATCGCTTTGATGATCCTTTGATCCAGAATAAGGTTATTTTGGAATCTGTCCAATAGTACACCTTCGATGTGATTTTTTGATCTAGGATGGGTTTTACTTTATTGGTCAGTCTTGCACTTAGTAAGGCTCCGAGAAGTTCTAGCCGAGGCAGAGTTATCTCCTTTATCGGTGCAACACGACTCTTTGAAGTCACGAGATTGACTTCCACACCACTCTCTCTTTTTATTCTCAGATAAATTGCAGATCCATACGCTATTTTACTAGCATCAGAAAAGGCGTGTATTTCTACAGCTATTACTTGATTCAAGCAACCAAGAATTTTCCTCGGAATTTTTAATTCTGCTAAATTTGGAAGTTCTTCGAGCCACTTTAACCATTTTTCGTGCACATTAGTTGGTAACTGTTCATCCCATGCTGTCTTCTTTAGCCATAGTTCTTGGAACAGGCATTTTATTCTAATGGTGAATGGCGTCAGCATGCCTAACGGATCGAAGATTTTACCAACTGCTTGCAATAGTAGACGTTTTGAGCTTTTTTGCGATGACAAGAATTCTATTAAACTTTTGACTTCGAATGTCAGACAATCTTCTTCTGTTTTCCAGGACATTCCTAATACCTTGCTTAGATTGCTTCCTAGGCTTATTGCAGCATGTTCTGCTTGAATATTTAAACCTTCCTTTTGCCAGCACTGCAGTAACGCTTCATCATTTGTTATCCATTTTCGAAGAATCATTCCTGCTTCAGACATTATTTTGTTAGCATTCAGGGAAACATCAAGAGCTTCTCGCAGCGTATCTTCGCCAGATATAAAATCGTCCACATAAATATATTTATCGAGTAGGTGAACAGTTCTTGGGTGTAGGTTCATAAACCGCTTGATGTGCTCCTTTATTGTAGCAGATAGGAGGAATGGAGAGGCATTGACTCCAAAAATAACACGTTTGAATCTGAAGACCTTGAAAGATTTTAAACCATCATCATACCACAGAAAACGGACAGAATCCCGATCTTTTTCAGCTAGTGAGATTTGAAGGAACGCCTTCTCGATATCAGAAGAAAAGGCAATTTCGTATAATCTGAAGTGGATTAAAATATCAAATAGAAGTGGATTTAAGTTGGTGCCGGGCCATAAACAATCATTAAGGGACAAATCATTGTTATCATGAGAGCTGGCATCGAAGACGATTCGGACCTTTGTAGTAAGTTTATCTTCTTTACAGACCGCATGATGGGGCAAATAATAAACTGCCCTGTCTAAAACAGGTTCATTTTCTTGCACCTGCTCTATAATTCCTTGCTTTAAATATTCCGTGATTATTTCAGAATATTGTCGAAAAAGCTCTGGGTTTCGATAAAATTTTCTTTTTAGACCTTCCAAACGCTGTTTCGCAACATTAAAATTATCATTTAAATCCTTCCAGTCTCTCTTCCAGGGTAACTGAACTTCATAACGATCGCCTACAAATTTGACAGTTTTATCGAATATTTGTTGTGCTTGATCAGTTTCCGATATTTTCGGATCTCCATGTTTAATGCCTATAGACTCAAGCTCCCAAAATTGTTTTAAATTATCATTTATTTCATCGAAATCTCTAACGAAATTGCACATAGTAATATTGTTTGTTTGCGTGTTCTCCTCTAGCGCCCCAGTTGGGATCCATCCAAAAACAGTGTCTTGCAGAAAAAGTTTATCATTTATCTTAACTGAATTATGCTTTAAAATTCTATAAAATAATTCAGCGCCAAGCAATGCGTGAACTTTTCCCGGTTTGAAAAATGTGGGGTCTGCCAATTCCACAATATTCGGTAAATTAATGTCCGATACATTTAATTGCCTTGATGGAATTACATCCGTGATTTTGGGAACAATTAAGAAATCTATATTCTCCCTGAAAGAGCCATCTTCGTTTGTAATTACACTCGAAATTTTATGTTTTACATTATAAGTATAACCGTTTAATCCTGTAACGGATACATTAATTATCCCTTTTTTAAATTTCAGCATGTCAGCGCAATCCTTAGTTAAAATATTGACATTGCTAGCATTATCCAAAATGACTCTAAACCTTCGTTTATTTCCGAAATTATCTTCTATAAAAACAAAGCATGTACTCAATAAAATTGATTTTCTTTCTTTACTTATATTATTCAAGGTCTTTAATGATTCGTTATTTACCGAAATGTTCTTCGTTTCTCTATTTACCGCACCTGCAAGAGGGGAGGAAATTTGGGGGGAAGCCAATTCATTTTTGGATTTATTTTCTTTTTCTCGATGAAGCCATGAGCTGTGTCGCAATCCACAGGTATTACAGTTATATTTTGAAATGCAAGAATTTACGCAATGAGAATTATTCAAACAATTAATACACAGCTTATTTTTCTTCACAAAATCGTATCGTTCAGAAACATTCATTTTTCGAAACTGAGAACATTTGTTCAAATTATGAAAGGCCAATTTACACAGAATACAAGTTTTTCCATTCGATTTATCATTCGAATTTAGCATGAAATTTTTTTGTTTGTTCGAAAGAGGAATGTTTTTGTTTAAGGGTTTTGAAGCAGAGTATCTATTTACGCTTTCTAACGTAGAACTGCGGTTTTCCAAAAATGACATTAATTCATTAAATTGCGGGTATTCTGATTTTTTAATCGAATATTCAAATAATTTTCGAGATTCCTTATCTACCTTTTGCAATATAATATTGATAAGGATAGCATCAGACAGATTGTTTTGTTCATATTGTAATACTTTTAAGGCCCTCAAATTTTTATTTACACAATCAATGAAGGATCTCAATTCTTTAGAAGACTCGTAATGTATTTTTTCATAATTAATTATGGCCGATAAATGAGTGTCAATGAGCAAACGTTGATTTTCGAATCTTTCAGTAAGTGCTGTAAACAATGATTCAAAGGAATCGTCTAGACTCTCTAGTTG
Source organism: Maratus speciosus (assembly GCA_963932465.1). NCBI lineage: Eukaryota > Metazoa > Arthropoda > Arachnida > Araneae > Salticidae > Maratus > Maratus speciosus. The sequence continues at coordinate 231,048,500 of OZ010794.1, read as the reverse complement.
TTTTGCTTCATTTTTTAGCGATGCTCGCAAATAAAACAGCTTCTGAGCGTCATTTAACTGAGCATTATTTATGATTAAATTTGTAAATTGTACTTTAAAGATTGACCACTCTTCATATTTACCATTGAATGTTGGTAGTGGGATTTCAGGTAACTTAACTTTAATATTATTCGAACTTATAGATTCAATACTATCAGCATGCACATTTATTTCAGAAACTTTAAGATTTTTAAGAAATATGTTGAGACTTACCTCAAGTTTCTCGAGACGATCTTCGAGTTCATCTAACTCGTTTTCGATTTCTGGTAAGTCCTTAATATCAGGGATATCATAATATTTATCCCGTATTTCCGATACTTTTGCTTGCAGCTCAGGTAATTTTCGAATCTTTATTTCGAGCTCGGTACTCGAGTAATTAATTTCGTCTGTATTATCTTTTACGAAATTTTCTAATTTCGTTATAGCGCCTTTTAGAGCACCTTTTGTTCTATTTAATTTTTCCATAGCAGCTATTTCGCTGCGAAATCGACGGACCACTAGAATGTATGTGAATACTGTGCGTAACTTTAGGAATGAAGACGAATAGGTTTCTTTTTTTTCACATTTTTTATAACACACAGCACACAAATGTTACAAACAATCACAAACACTGAAAAACATGTAGAATGATGAGGTGACTTTGGGGTAATAACCCGCTGTTAGAACAAGTGACGTTCATAAAACATCTTTTGGGGAATACTCCCGCTATAAGCAACAGAATAATTGGGGATAAGACCCGCTCGAATACACAATGTGCCGAAATGGCAGCTAAAGAACAACTATATACTTGGGGATAAGACCCGCTCGAATACACAACGTGCCGCAATGGCAGCTAAGCAACAACTGAACTGGGTCACATGACCGCAAAGCTACGGAGCTCGTTCGGCATGCGCACAAGGTCCGAACAAAAATGATCAGAAAAAGAAAAAAAAAGAAAAGAAAAGAAATTGTTAAAATGTGTGGAAGATAGCTGTGAACCTTCCTAATGCATGAGAAAACTACTATGGTATATTTTGGGTAATTAATGTTTGTTAAATAATTTTCAGTGCTAAGTTTTAATCTACATAAAGGAAAAATAAAATGTGCTTTATTTAAATACTCTGTAAGAAAAAAGAAAGTTCGGGTAATATTTGCATTGGGATGTAACTATATAAATACAGAAAATATCGTTAGTTTCTTTATTTAATATAACAAAATTCTTATAAACTCAAGGCAAGGTTAACAAAGTTTTGGGGGAAAATATAAAAATAATAATTTTTTGAGGAAGCATTCCACATCTTTAATTAAAATTTACAATCACATAATTTAAAAAAAACTAATATTATTTGAAAATTTAAATATGCAGAGCAAACATATTATGTTTTTACTTTCCTTTCAGTTAATATTGTTAGATATTTTTGGTGGGAGCAAGGTTGAGTAGGAGGGGGGGGCGGGTGTACTTAGCATGCGCAATACTAATATTCATTTAATGATTTTTTTCCCTCATATCTATACATATTAATATTATACTTTGATATTTTGCCTTTGTGAATCGTATATACATTGATGTATGTTGGATCTATATTTAATATTGTATCCTTTGATTGAATAGAGAATTAAAGAAGATATCGTTACATGTATTGAAATTCGCAATTTTCAATATTCTTTAACAATGTTAATTTTATTAAAAGATGATCAAAATTAAATGAAATAACTTTCAAAATTCGAATTTATGGCCGTAAATTTGAGTTATTGGAAATCTTATATTATGCTTTTGTCAAATAAAGCTGTATTAAAAAACACTACTTGGAGTATTTTTTGTATAATTTATGTTCATTTTGCACTGTAGTTTAATTTCATTATATAAATACTTAAATACGTGCCAATAAATTGGATAACTTCAGTAATCGGAGATATTTTGATAAAATTCTCTTACAACCTTTTATTTTTTTTCGCTTTTAGGTGGAGAGGGGGTGGGGGTTACTACATTGAGAATTCAGCTTCTTTGTCTTACCCAGTGAGAAATACCGATGGCTGTATCTATTATCGTTTATAAAAATAGGTCCAAAATCTCAACGAAACATCGAATTTTAAAGTGTTCAATAAATTTGTGAAATATTTTTAAATATATCATATTGAAGAATGAATGTGTAACTCAGACTAAAATCTTCACTCTGTCCATATTTTCTTTACCTGATGATTTATAATAATATTTTAATCTATAAACAAACATTAAAAAAAAAAAAATACATATTACAGTAATTTATTATAATCAATTGTGCTTTGATTTTTCAGTAGTAAATTAATGTTGCTTTACATAAACAAAGGAAAAAAATCACAAACACTGAATATTACGTAATTAAATTATGAAAACAAGTTATAGACAAGTTGATTTAATAATTATTTGTTTAAAATTTAGGATGCTTAAATTTGAAGGTAAACATGAACATATAATAAACATAATATAAAGTAAGGTGAAACATCAAAATCATTTTAGACAGGAGAATTACATTGAATCAATTTTTATTGTCATATTTAAATTTTTATCAAACCTTTTCTAAAATTTAGGCATTTATAAAAGTCGAAATTATTCAATTGAAACTTATTCCTTGATGGAATTCCCGGTTGCGTTGCTGTAATAATAATAATAATAACAGTAAAATTGTTCAATGTGATCTCGTGTATTTTTAAAAATGCAAAAGAAATTGTAGTATTTCCCTACTAACAAAAATAGCTGCTATGGGAGAACTTTCCGCTCCTACTGGCTCGTAAATTTTGTCAACAGATAGCCGATAATATCTCCTGGACTTCACGGCTATTAAAAGTACACGCCTCTCTGACAGCTCGTAGGGGGGGTAGGAACAGTCTACTATACGAGCTGAACGCGATATTTTCCGCCAGTGACCAGCGCCCTTAAAGTAAATAAGGGTGCTGATCACTTACAATCCCGTTTTCCGTTCTCCATGTAAACCTATGGGAATATTTTTTCTCACTTTTCTAAGGATATCTCATGAAAAAATTAAGATTTTCGAATTTTGTTTTCTGTATTCAATTCTTAAAACTTGTCACTTTTCATCCTAGTTTTCATTTTATATTAAAAATAATTTTAAATATTTGATTTTACGTGAAATACTCGGAGCATGACCAAAATAATTTCTACCTCTCATTAAATTGTAAATTATGGCAGTTCTATTAGGTCGTTTGGAAATTAAAAAAAACACGAAGAAATATTGTGCCTATTACTGAGTAAAACTGAAGTATTTTAGTACTTCAGAGTCAGTGTACACATTTTTCTCGAGTATTTCAGTATCATTTAATAACATTTAATCTAGCATATTTTTTAAACATTTTTACCGTTAAAGATTTTTTATTCAACTTCATCAAATTTGGTTCAACAGATGGCAGCAGCAGCAATCTAGACAGTTAATATTTTTATTCTTTCAGATTTTCAAGTAAGGATTTCCTCAATAAATATTAAATAAAAGTTGAGAAATCTCTTGAAATTAATAGTATTACTCATAAATGAAAACAGGAATAATCAAGAACTCTTTGGATTGCATACATGTTAATTTATTTTTAATAATCACTAATTTGAGTTTCACTGCTCTCGCACTGGCTGCCATATTGGAAGGGTCAGAAAACGTCCCTAGATCACGCTCTCAGTTACTTCATTCGTTAACATAGGCTGAATTGGTGTTGCCGAGTCTAGTCTTTTTTCCTGTGTCTGAGCCCTAGATCACGCTCTCCGTTACTTCATTCGTTAACATAGGCTGAATTGGTGTTGCTGAGTCTAGTCTTCTTTCCTGTTTCTGATAGTTACATACATCAATAATTAAATGATTTTCTGCATGGTATCGCCATCTACTGGCTAAATTCAGCATTAACAATAAATGGGAAATGTATTCACAGAAAAAATTAAGTGAAATAAAACCTCAAATTAAATAATTCAGTTGGCTAACTAAATTATTAAATCGTTGCCTAGCATTAAAAATTTCAAGGTACAAAATATAATTAAAATCTGTTTTTGAAGTATTTTACGTTGCTTGTTGCAGGATTAGTTAAATACATCAATAATTAAATGCTTCTCTGCATGGTATCGCCATCTATTGCCTAAATTCAGCATTAACAATAAATGGGGGGGATATCACAATAAAACTTTCTTTTCAATAATGGGAGCAATAATAATGTATTTTATGCATTTTATACAGTTGTATCCAGTAAATCTAATATCCTACCACCCCAATACAACTATAGATTAAAAACTTACATGATGAGAAATTATTTCTTAAAAAATAAAAAATCAGTAATTTCCCAAATAAATTTTATTTGAAAGTATTTTTTTGCTTACAATTTTATTGTATTTTTAATAAAAAGGTTTAAAGAGTAATATTTCTTTATATTTTTCTTAAGAAAGTAAACCTTTTACATAGTAAGTTTTAACAAAGCTTTTTATATCTGTGAAACAAACCATAACACCCGCCCCACACACACATTTTGTATATTACTTCCATATCTTACTAAAAAGTTCTTAAAAAAATCAAATAGCACAGCACTCTTTACAATACAAGTATCAGGTATGCTTTTTTGAAGGGGGGGGGGGGAATTAAAGGTGAATGGAAATCACGATTATGAGTTCCTATCATTAGCCTCTAAATTTTTTTTTTTTTATCTTTTTATTATTAACTTTAAAAAAGTAATGATATCAATTTAAAAAACCCTTAACGGGTTAAAAGTCTGTGACGCAGCACTTTATCTTATTGCTATAAGAATTTTAAATATGGAACTTAAAAATAATGATATCAAATTTTAAGTGACGCTATATTATTTATTTTAACATTTTATTTTTGTTTTGTTTATAATTGCATGCGTAAGAATTATGTTAAATTTAAAAGGATGTATAAAAATTTATTCATTGATGCGTTATCATTCACATTTTTCATAAATTCAAACTATGAGTTTTAAAAGATATGATATCAAAATTTAAGTGACGCCTTGATGTAGCCTTAAACAATGTTTTAAAATTCAATTTTAATTATTTTCGATTTGGCTAAATATATTTACACATCTAACCAAAACTTTTAATTTTCCAATACACTGTTAAAAATACCACTTTCACTGAACCTGTACAATGCACTGTAATGTATTTATATGAATAAATTGATTTATCTTTTTTACCACGCTATCCAAAATCAAAAGTAAAATTTATGTAAGTGATTTCTTTGCGTCATTGTATCCAAACTAAGCGAAATATATGCAAATGGATATTATGACGTAAAGAAATCACTTACATAAATTTTACTTTTGATTTTGGATAGCGTGGTACAAAAGATAAATCAATTTATTCATATAAATACATTACAGTGCACTGTACAGGTTCAGTGAAAGTGGTATTTTTAACAGTGTATTGGAAAATTAAAAGTTTTGGTTAGATGTGTAAATATATTTAGCCAAATCGAAAATAATTAAAATTGAATTTTAAAACATTGTTTAAGGCTACATCAAGGCGTCACTTAAATTTTGATATCATATCTTTTAAAACTCATAGTTTGAATTCATGAAAAATGTGAATGATAACGCATCAATGAATAAATTTTTATACATCCTTTTAAATTTAACATAATTCTTACGCATGCAATTATAAACAAAACAAAAATAAAATGATAAAATAAATAATATAGCGTCACTTAAAATTTGATATCATTATTTTTAAGTTCCATATTTAAAATTCTTATAGCAATAAGATAAAGTGCTGCGTCACAGACTTTTAACCCGTTAAGGGGTTTTTTAATTGATATTTAATTACAACAATTGGTCGATTTAAAGGAACGACATTTTCTCTAAAATAACAGTGGTGTGTAAAAAGACGGAGACTTGACAGCTCTGAGACAGTCGAGTGTGACCCACCGCGCCGGCGTGAACGTGTTAAAGGGATTTTTTGTTTACTTAAAAAAAATTACTTAGAGCCCCTAAGATTTTCTTATGACCGGACACTTTAAATGAGTTAAAAAACGTGTTAAAAAAGGGCACATAATTTTTATTTTACCGGAAATCAGAATATTTAATTAAAATTTTCCTTTTATAACGTACTTGAAAATAAGAGTTTGCGTTTTCTAATTAATTCGTTTGTAAATTCTGGTGTCAGTCCATCATTTTATCAGTTTATAAACAGAAATTAATCCGCGCCGGAAAGGGTTAAAATTCTTTAACGTTTTGAAAAAAATCTCTTGTGTTTCTTAATTAGAAGTAAATATTAATAACCAAAGATTTCTTCAAACCCTCCGCCTCACAGCAGGCAGCTAATCTTGAAAATGCTTTTATATTTTGAAATTATTCTGCCTTTTTATTTTTTACTTATTTATTAATTTCTTTTAAAATACCCTGTTTATTACTTATATTATTCCTGTTTATTTACTGTTTATTAAAAATATCTATTTATTAGAAAATAAATAAATAAGCTGATCATAGCGTCATGTAAAAGCAGGGGGGAGGGGGCGGAAGGCGAAAATAATAAAAGTTTTCTGTTTCGATTAACAAAACTTTTTGTCACATATAACAATACTACGTATTTTGTGAATATAATTTTTCATATGGATAATATCAACCAAAAATATGCTTTTTAATTTGTAATAATTGTCCCTAAACGTCCCTATAATTTTGTGAAAAATTACTAAAATTCCTCCCTAGGAATTTCCAAATAATTGTTTCTTTCTCTGTATATACAGAACATTAATACAAGATAGGCATTCAGTTTTGCATATTTTTTTTTTGCAATCTAATTATATTTTCAAAAGTCAATTTTATTCCTTAGAAGTACAAGAGTTTATTTTTACATAATACTATTTCTATAAAAGAACATCTAATAATCACATAAACAGCGCGCTACAGCATCCATTCACCGTCCATTTTCAGTAATTCCCTTGCTCTCTTCAAATTCCGAGAACTGTATACACGGAGCTAAAAAAGGAGAGACTTCTCTTATGGCATCTTCCAAGCAAACTTGACCCTAACGCTGAAAAAGCCGCATCACGGCGCTGCGCACATTACCTGCTTTACTTTAACACTGTTTTCAATACGAGTGCGTTATTATTTCCTTTATAAATGAATATTTTTGCGTTATAATCTGATATGGCGCGGAAATGTTTCATGTATGCATGTGACACTGGCTATAGAAAAGCCAAAAAACGGACTAAAGAGCTGGGAAATAAACGCATTAAATAATTAACTTCCTTATGGGAGATGTCTTATATTTGACAATGAATCTTCTGTCTGCATTTCTGTAGATAAAAGATTGATATATATACATTACAACTAACATTTAGTGAAATTTAAACTCCAAATTTGTAACTAAAATGTTTTATTCTGTTACATATTGAATAAATATTTAATGATATGCGATTGTTTTATAAATTCTAGAAAAATCAATTGGAATTTGCTGGAGCTGCCATCTGTCGTTCAAAAACAATATTCTCTTATTAAATAATATTCTATTGTTGACTAATTATTTCGTAAATAAAGACAATGCACATTCTCTTATGTAATCTTTATTTAAATGTAAGCACACATATCTTTAATTTATCAAAATATCTTTATTAAATGCAATATAAAAGCATCAGCTTATATTTTGATTTCGGGGGGGAAAATTGTCAGTAAATTAACTTTATCCTAATGGAACAAGAAGTTATTGACGAGTTTCTTGATTACACGCAGGGGCGTGCCTAGCGGGGGGGTGTTGGGGGAGTAACACCCCCCACTTATTTGGAAGAGTTGGTAAAATTTAGAATAGTCGGAAAGTTAAGAACACACCCTGCTAAAAGTCCCCTCTCCCGTCGTCAGTATCATTTCAATCCTCTGTTGTCCGTCTTAAAAGGGGAAAAGAAAGAACTTCTCACGGAAGATTGTGTTTGTGTATGATTCTGTGTGGGAGGGAGGGGTTGTTGCAATCTCTATTATAAGTTTTTCCTTGTAGCATCTTTAATTGCTCCCTTCTGCTATTGGCTGATTCTTAGAATTTGGTGACCTCTTGGCTCTGGACTTGGCACCAGTTATTTGAGGTTGCCTATTTAAAAGATGAAGTCACGGACACAGAAGAAGAGCGATTTGCAAAAGTTTGTTTTTCTCGCATGATGGCGGATAATTCAGTGAAACTTTTATGCACACACTGTGATCGCGTACACACACATTTCACAGAAAAAAATTAATTTATATCGCCATATAAGAAAATTTCATCCGAATGAAAACATCGACCTCCAGAAAGGGAAACGGATTCAATGTAAATATGTAGATATTTCTGCATTTCTATTAGAGGCCTGCATAGTCATATTCAAACAGATCATCCAGATGTAAAATTATTTTTTAAAAAGGCTCCTGTATAGCTCCTCTCCCCCCCCCCCGCCCCAAAAAAAGCCAGTTCTTCAAATTGTCATAGGAACATGAATTTTGTAGACATGTACATCTGGAATAGTAATCATGCTTAAAGTATGTGTTACTCTTTTTGTGAGTGGGTGGGGACGACCATCTTTAAACATCGTTCGGTGAAAATTCCAAAATCAGAGCATTTAAGCATCATCACTCTTCAGGTTGGTTCTAACTGTGTCCAAAATTTTCGAAGGAATGGCTAAGCTTATTTCTGAAATTCTACAATCAGTTGGAATATCGCTTTCCCAAGCTCGTGCACAGTCTTACGACACCACGTCATCTATGTCTGACCGCTTTTTATGCTATCAATCAAAACTTTCAGAAATAGCTGGTAGATCGATTTTATACATACCCTGCCTCGCCCATAAAGTGAATTTATGTGTTGAACATGCGTGCGAAGAAAGCAATACAATAAAATTATTCTACGACAGTATTCAGTATCTATAACTTCTTTTCACTGAGTACAAAGCGATTGGGCATACTGAGAGAGAAAACTGAAGTTCTTCAGAAGAGTCTTACCTTGAAATCTTTGTCGAAGACAAGATGGACTATGCGAGTGGATTCAGTCAGAGCTATTTTATCGTCCTATGATGTCCTCATCCATACTCTGCAAATTATTTCTGAAGACATGAAGGTTGACAAGGATGCTCGAGCTAAGGTGGCAACGTTAAGAAGCAAAATGATGTCATACGATTTCATTGTTTCTTTACTTGCAATGAAAACAATTATGTTTAAGACCAAGTTAGCAACAGAGCAATTGCAACGTGAAGACCTGAACATTTTAGAGGGAACCGACAGAATGCAGAAAACTTACGAAAAGATTCAGAAACTCCGGAATGATGACGCGGCGGTAATAATGAACATCATTAAGGAAGCTGACAACATCTGCGAGACACATGGAATAAATCAAGAT